>VZTA01010784.1:627206-680708 GCA_013398855.1 Mohoua ochrocephala
TTTTTAAATTTTTTTTTCCACACCGCATTAGAAAATCTCTTTTATCATCACCTCGAGGTGAAAAGTTTGATTCTCTCCCTCCACTCCTTGCCCTCCTTGGGAGAAAAGTTCTTCCTTGTTCCCTTGTATTTCAGGGGCTCAAGTGGAGAGTGACTGCCCGTGCTTCAGGGGACAGTGTGTGCAGCGCAGGGAGGTTTTACAGCTACCATGGAAGCCTTGTCACTGTCGCTGTCTGAAATAGGTAAAAGCAGTGATAGCTGTGCCTGGCTTTAGTACATGCAGACTCCCCAATAATCTCAAACAAAATCATCAGCATCGCAGGTTCTTCAGTGATATTACACTATTTCTTCTTATTTTGGTTGGGAGCCCCCACTGATCTCTATCTCGCTGCTCAAGATGCTGCACAAACCAAACAAAAAACCGATCCATGCCCAAAGATCTCTCCGAGTGTAAGAGCAGAGGCAGTGGAAATGTGGGAAACAACAAGGAAACCCTGAGCCGCTTTTGGTCAGCAGGATGTACAGCAGCATCAGCGCAGCAGCAGCCTGGCCTCTGCCGAGATGCTGTTAGCACTGCAGAACACACGAGTTTGCAAGAAAGGCTTCAAAAGCAACGCACAAATTGCGAAGCTTTCGCTGCACTCAGCCACAGGATCAAGGACTCTGCAGCTGGAAGGCAAACAGGGTATGCAAAGTGTAATCGGAGCAAGAACAACTCTGGGAGGGAAAGATAATGAAAAAATGCCTGGGATAACAGATCAGCAGCTAAACCACAAGGTCAGGGAACCATACAATTATTTAGGTTGGAAGGACCTCTGGAGGACATCCGTTTCAACTCCCAGCAACGGAGTGGGAGTGGAAGGCAGGGGGTAACCTCCCAAGCTCAAAGCAGGCCCAGCTGAAGTTGCTCAGGGCATTTGTAATACAAAATACATGTTTTGTTGTAGGGATACATCTAGTGGTGGGAGGCACACAGCCAGTACTCGGTGGAAGGAACAAAAATAGTAATGAAAGCAATTTGAAGATAAGGTCTGGCTTGTTCTGGGACTTCTGAAACGTCTTTTCAAGCTGACTTACAGAATTCTGACTATCAGAGGGTTTCTAGAAAGTATAAAATAGACTTTAATGTTAATAGTCATGATTAATGGTCATAAAACCACTTTTATATATAATACAAGTAGGGAACCATTTCCAGAAGCGTAGCACATATCCATTCTGGAAGTCAAAGGACTTGAAATCCTAATGTATTTGTACATTTTTGCAGATACTCTGTCTGATCCATACAGAATCAGTGTTCCGTGCGCCTTTGCCATCTCTCTGACCTTTCACTTGTTTAGTCTTACTTGATGATGAGACATTTGTTTAATGTTCACATCTGCAAATGACATGAAGTACAGGGAAGTGGTGAATGGCACCTTTTACCTCTGACATACTTAACAAGAATACTAATTCAAGAATTATCGCAGTAGGACGCAGAGGGTCACCTATACAGGTTGAAAAGACTTTGCTAAGCTTATATTCCCATTTAACTTTGCCTTCTTGAATACCACTGCTTCACGTAGCTCCTGTTATTCTAAACACAACCAACAAAGTGGTTCTGTTTTGTATTGTTGGACGCCATCATACCATAGAACTTTAGGATTTGTTTGTTTGGCTTTCTTTATACACACTGATTAAAAAGAAGCCATAAAGCAAGATAAGGGTGAATGACTCACCTCACTAAAAGACAGCACATACGTGTACTATTCCTTATCACCATGTGATGGAATGAAAAACTCCTGAACCTTACAGAGGCAAAAATGCGGAAGCAGAAACTTAGTAAACTCCAATTCTCCCTGTCAAACATGAAAAATATCCCAAATCCCCTCTAGAATCCAAAGCAATTAAATTTGACTAGAATCCTCAAAAATAAAACATAACTAATGCAAGCTGAAAAAGATCGAACACTCAAAGGACAAAACGCAACAGCCCACACTGGGCGCACCACTGTCTATATATAACAATAAAGCAAAGCCTTCAGAAACCCAAAGTCAGGAATTGTTCTGCTGCGTGTAACATGACCAGCAGCCCTCTTTATTGTTAAACTGGTTGATGAGATTCAATAAGAGATCGGCTTTGCAGTTATTTATAATTTAGTCAAAATATTTGAGCTAAAATTTCCTCTGCTGGAGGTGGAATATTTATGAAATGTTCCAGGTAAAAATAGTTCCACTATTTTCAGGAATGAAACTACAAGAAAAGCTCCTGTTTTCTGATGTGCTTTTTGAGAAGTTGTGTGTTGTGGAGGATACTGTAACTTCAGCAGAGGAGCAGCCTCTTCCGAAGGAGTGGCATCTGCCAGCTGGCATTTCATTCATACTTGGCAAGCTTGCCAAGAGAAGGCAGAGCCAGAGTCTGCTCGTAGTGGCCCTGAGAAAGCACAACAGCCATGACTTGCAACAATCCTGGTGAGCATTAAGAAAAGCCTCTCCCCAGGGCATGTTTCAGCACTGGTGTGGGTACCTCAGGAAGCTGAGGAATCACCATCCTTGGAGGTGCTCAGAAGATACCTGGACAAGGCTCTGAGCAACCTGAACTACCTTGGGGTCCCAAGTACAATCTCTCTGCTCCAGGGGCTTTGGCTGTACAAGATTGGGCACAGGTCAGAGGCAGTGGAGCTCAGCCTCTTCCCTCTGATGACTCTGGGGAGAGTTTCCAGAAAGCTCTGCTGGAGCCTCAGCCAGAATTGACCCCCTGCCCCGGGAGATGCTTTTAAGCTGGTGCTCCTGTCTGAGGAGTCTGGCCTGGGCCTGACCATGCACTCTGTGGATCTAGACCCGTGGATAGGCTTCCTGGCTTGACCCAAGACCTGCCTTGTCACGATGGACTCGTCAGGCAGTCTCTGGGCTGTGGGTCACCCTGGTTTGTGCCTCTAGACCTGACCCTGATGCTGACTCAACTTCTTAGTTTGACTTTGGACCTGGCTCATCACCACAAGCTTGTCTGATGATCTGGGTTCTCAGCTGAACCCGGCTGTCTGCCTATACCTGCCTTTGTCCCCTTGCTCAGATGCTTTCCCTTGCTGGCTAAGGCTCTTCCTCTGCCTGCCTCGTTACATGCCTGGCTCTCAGCTCTTCTATTCCTTTAGGGAGCTGCCAGACCTCACTGCCCTCAGCAACCTGCTGTGAGCAGGCAGTCTGGGTAGAGACCTCCAGAGGTTCTTTCCCGCTCAAATCTTTCTGTGAACTTAAAACAGCACTCTAGCCAAGTTTAAAGGAAAGAAAAGAACAGCTTGTCTGGGCAGGGAAGGAAACATAGCTGTGAAGGCGTTGTGTTGATGCTTAGATGCATGGTGCATTAGATCAGGGAGAGGAGAAAGGACCAGAGGGACAGGGACAAGGAAAGGGGTCTAGGAAAGAGGAAGATGGAGGAAGGTTTGAAAATGAACAGCAGTGCATCTGGTGTAATATCACTCCATTATCCCATAAATGCCAGGACAAAAGGGTAGCAGAAGAGATGCACACAGCTCTGTTTCCTCTCCAGCTGCACTATGCCACAAAGGATTCATGGCAGTCCTGAGTTTTTAAAACAGAAATACCTGCTGTCCTGCAAGCCCTCTTTCACCTCTCTCCCTGCATCTCTTGGGCACCATTAAATGTTCCTCATCTGCAGATGGATTTCAAGGCTGCTCTGCTGGTGATGCATGGGCTGAGCAAGGGGACAGAGCTGGCTTGCCGAGGGCATATGTCTCACAGGCAGGCTGTGACACAAGGATGTCTCTGTGGAGAGGCTCATCATCTTCTACAGCTCTTCTTGAAGACCTGCCTCTGCAGTCGTGCCTAGTAAAAGAGAGAGTCTTCAAGGGAGACTGGAATAATGGATTTAAACCCCGGTATCTCCAGACACAAACTCGTGATGTATTACAATTCATTTATTCCCACAGCAGTCATGAGGTAGGAACTTGAAACCAGATTTATTGCTTATTGAGAAGTCTAAAAACGATAAACCCTAGCACTTTGGACTGCATTTCTTGTTATTTTCCCTGACCTTTCCTTTAACATTAAAAAACTCCAAACCAAACCACTAAAATGGATCCACTCCACAATAGCCTGAGACCTGCTGGAAAAGCCACAGAGAGGCTGTTTTGCAGTGCAATTGGAAAGGCAACCCTTGGCCATCAGCAGGAGTGAAAAACTGGGGCTTCTGGCACTGCCTGTGTACAGCTGGATCTCGCTTCTGGGGAGATTTATGGGGCTTTCACATGCGGCACAGCCTGAAAAAGCATGTACAAACAGTGCAAGCAAATACATTTCACCTCAGCCTCATTCTGTGACATCATTTCTTTTCGACAGTGAAAATCACTCAGACCTGAAATCAATCATCCTATATAGGGCCCAGCAACATGAGAGTGCAAAGCACTAACGTCAGCATGAGCTTCTGACACAATGACAATATTGGTATCCTCTCCTTTTTTTCTGGGGCCGTTTGGAATGTAGTTTTTTAAAGTATGCTGGTGTTTCCCAAGCCGTTTTGCTTTAGGTGAATGTATAGCCATTGTGTCACGTGTGTGTGTGTACAGCTGCACATTTGACATACCTCCTGAAGATTGTTTTGCTAAGGTCTGTGATTTTCTATACAATTAGGAACCTATTTTCTGCAAGATTACTGAAAACTCAGCAATTCTCCTTGACCCCAACAAAGCTTGCTAAATGCTTCACTTCTTTTGGAAAATTAAGATACTCATTTAGGTGTCTTGAACTGCACCTATGACTCAAATTGAAACATCTGGTCAAAGGTTTCCGTCAGCCATTGCTAGTAAATTCACTTTGTCAGCAGTGAGTACTATATCAGTGTGTTCTGATGATCCCCAGAATTGCCTCATGCTACAGTGCAGCCAGGAGCTACTCAGACAGGATGGACTTGCTGTGGGAATTTATGCTGGCCGGACCTAGACCCACTAAGTTTGTTTCAAATCCTTGTTCCCTACTGTGTTTCCTGTACCAGAAGAGTCAGGGATGACCATGTCACCAAGGCACTTCTGTTTATTCAAAACAACCTTTCATCCTTCAGCTTTGCATCATCACATTCACCCACAGACATCTGCTGTGCTCCCTCAGACAGTTTGCTCTATCCCACAGGCTTGCTGTAGTTATTGCATGGGTGACTCTGCAATGGTATGGCTTTCCTGGGCTTAAATTTCCGAGTCCTCAATAGGACCATTCAGAAATAATACAGTGGGAAGTGACGGCGAGGATTCATTGGGATGGATAAAGTTTTCAGATGGGAGCAGTTTTACTTTAGAGACAGCGTGGTCTCGGGTTGACTTACTGTCCACAATCTGATGCTTAAGCGTCCCTATCTCTGAGTCCCAGGCTTGTCCCCGCCGCAATTTCTTGAAGGTGTTTCGGAAACCCTCAGTGCTAAAGTAGTAGATCAGAGGGTCCAGCATGCAGTTCATGCTGGCCAACATCATGGTTATAATTAACGCTTGGCGCACCGAGGCCTGGGTATCTTTCTCAACCTTCATCACCCGGGCCTTTATCATCCCATAAACCGCCAGGGTAGTGTTGTAGGGCACAAAGCAGATGATGAAGATGACCAGATTGACCAAGAGGAGACGGACAGTCTTCTGCTGTCTCAGGGTCTTTGTCTGGCTGGGCTGGCAGAGCTCCTGAAAGATCCGAATTGAGCAGTAGGTCACAGAGCTGAGAGGCAGGAGAAACCCCAAGATTTCAGCCAGGACTACCAGGGGGAAGAGGTTATTCTGCCATATGTTGTCGCTAAAGCTTTCAAAGCACAGAAAAACGGTGTCGTTCTGTGCTTTACAGTGGTTTTGCTTGTGGACCATGGCTGTGGGGATGGAGCCCATGAAGATCACAAACCAGACGAGCAGGCAGAGGAGCTTGGCCACCTTGGGGCGCCGTAGATGCCGCCAGCGAAGTGGGTGGACGATGGCAATGTAGCGATCCAGGTTGATGCACATGAGGAAGAGGCAGCTACCGTACATGTTGATCTGGAAGACTGAACCAGAGACCTGGCACAGGATGCTACCAAAGGGCCAGCGGTGGTTGGAATAGTAGTAGAGTCGCAGGGGCAGAGGGAGCGTGAAACTGAGGTCACTTATGGCCAGGTTAAACATGTAGATCATCACTACGGACTTCAGGCGCAGGTATCGCACGAATATCCATAGGGCTATCACATTCAGGATCAGCCCTGTAATGAATATCAGGATGTAGCCATACATGAGGAAGTGGTGGTTGAAGGTGTAATCCTTGCATGTCTGAGACGCGTTGGACGTATTGGACGTATTGGACGCTGACATGCCCAGCATGGATCAGGGGATGGTCTCGCTGAGATGGCTGAGCCTGTTGTGGGCTAAGGAGGCACGAAGAAGAGCACTGAGGGAAGTCATTCCCCTCTAAGAAGCCACGGGCAGGTCATTCCTGTCATCTGCAGCTGGGAGGTAAATGGGCAATATCTCTCTTGGCTGGCACTGCTTTGGATTGCGGGTCTGTGGTCATCTGGCAGGGATGGTGATGTGGAGCCTGCGTCTGCCTCTAGTTCAGCAATTCTTTCCAGCGGTTATGAGGTGCTAAGGCGATGGAGAATCATTGCCAGCTGTCAGTACAATTCCTAGTCAGAGTGGAAGACCAAGACAGAAGAGTTTAAGTTAGAGGAGGAAGTCTCTTGAAATGTTAAAATCCCACCATGGTGGCTTCTGCAGCAAGAACTCACAAAGAAACCAAAAGACGAGGGAAAATGGATACTAGAAAAGTGAGTAATTACATGGCAGAAGAAGACAGAGCACAGAGAAAGTGGCTGTTGTACAGAATCATTTATCACTCAGCCCCAGAAAATGCACTTTGCTTTGATCACTGCTGAGAGCACACGAATACAAGAAAGGGACACCACAAGCACACAGGGAAAGTAGTTGAGGCAGCTCCAGAGAAAGAGAAAGAAAAAGAAGAGAGCAGCATTTTGAAGGTAAAATGCTGACTGGAAGGAACTTAAAATAAAAACTGCATAGTACTGTTTTATATCAGAGAAACAGGACTTTGTACATCCATTTCAGATAAAGAAAATGACGGTACAGTTAGACCTGACTCCACCCAAGCTCCTTGTCTTACGTGAAACAACACACAAACCTCCGTCCCAGTGACTTTGAGTTCCTTGTGTTGCCTACATTCATACAGCTCCTTTGGTGTCCTTACTTGCATGGGAGCAGTGGTGCTTATTTGGATTGCATGTCTTCATTCTGCTGCTTGTAACACCCTAAAGCTTGAAGCAGCCCGTGTCCCACAAACACAGAGCAGCACAGCCATGGAAGGGAGCACAGTGAAAAAGGAAGGGCCATGGGATTCATGTGGACAAACATGACTTCAGAGTAGGGTGAGGCTGGTAATTGCTCTAGGTACCAATGGCAGCACCATCTAAAAAATGATCAGCTGGAGTGAGCCCAGGGGAAGGCTCCAGAATGGTCTGGGGGCTGGAGCACTTGTGCCATGAGGAGATGCTGAGGGAACCGGTCTTGTTCAGCTGGACAAGAGAAGGCTCCAGGTGCCTTAACAGCAGCCTCCCTGCATTGGGTTTGCGTGGCAAGGTTTTGGTAGCTGGGAGGGCTACAGGTGCGGTTCTGTGAGAGTGTGCCAGAAATTTCCTCTGTGTCTGATACAGCCAGTGCCAGGATGGACCTGCCACTGGCCACGGCTGAGCCCATCAGTGACGGTGGTAGCACCTCTGGGATAATGAAAGGGAAAAAGTTACTGTGAGACGGCAATTGCAGGCAGAGAAGAGGAGTGAGAATATGTGATAGAAACAGCCCTGCAGACAGCAAGGTCAGTGAAGAAGGAGGGGAATGAGGTGCTCCAGGCACTGGAGCAAAGATTCCCCCGTTGCTCCTGGAGGAGACCATGGCGAACCCATGCTGGAGCAGTCTGTTCCTGAAGGACTGCACCCTGTGGAAGGGACTCACACTGGAGCAGGGATTGGTGTGACACAGTTCCCCACAGTTGTTTGCAGGGGTCAAGTAGGGAGTCCCTCACACAGTCCATGTAGATTGTGATTTACTTCAAAAGGAAAGTAGAATTTTCTGTCTAGAGAATATTTTTACATGAGGTTGATAATACTCAGCAACTTGACAGGCATGACAAGCGTGTCAGACCCTCTG
Organism: Mohoua ochrocephala; assembly: GCA_013398855.1. Classification (NCBI taxonomy): domain Eukaryota; kingdom Metazoa; phylum Chordata; class Aves; order Passeriformes; family Acanthizidae; genus Mohoua; species Mohoua ochrocephala. Next base: position 635,352 of record VZTA01010784.1, read on the forward strand.
GATGGCATTGTGTGGCAATGCACAGATCCAGAGAGAATCTGCTGCAGACAGAAACGTGTGCTGACCTCTTAGATAGGAAAAGAATCATTCTGGTAACAACACGTTAAACGATGGAAGTGGAGACCTAATACAAGAGTGTAGACAGCTGCCAACTTGCCCATCCTTTTGTGTTGTTGGGCAGGTCCATCATGAAGACAGGTTTCTTAGGAAAATTTCTACTGGTTTATCAAACTACATCTGAGTGGATTCTACCCTTCCTGGTGGATGAATACTTTGCACGAGGTCTTGTGCAAGTTTGAAGTTTAAGATAAGCTGACAAGGCACATGTGCGAGAATGTTGTCAGTTTCCAGGGAAATGTCTCAATGCTTCAAAAAATCTCAAGGAGAAGCATCGTCAGTGGTCAAAGGAGGTGATTGTCCTGCTCTGCTCTGCACTGGGGCAGCCTCGCCTTGAGTGCTGTGTGCAGTTTTAGGCACTACAATATAAAAAAGACATTGAGCTATTAGAGAGTGTCCAAAGGAAGGCCATGAGGATGGTGAAGGCCTTAAGGGGAAACCATATGAGGAGTGGCTGAGGCCATTTGGTCTGTTCAGCCTGGAGAAGAGGAGACTGAGGGGAGACCTCATTGTAGTCTACAACTTCCTCATGAGGGGAAGAAGAGAGGCAGGCACTGATCTCTCCTCTGTGGTGACCAGTGACAGGATCCGAGGGAATGGCCTGAGTTGTGTCAGAGGAGGTTTAGGTTGGATGTCAGGAAAAGCTTCTTCACCCCGAGGGTGGCTGGGCACTGGAACAGGATCCCCAGGGCAATGGTCACAGCACAAACCCTGACAGAATTCAAGAAGTGTTTGGACAACACTCTCAGGCACAGGATGGGATTCTTCGGAAGTCCTGTGCAGGGCCAGGAGTTGGACCCGATGATCCTTGTGGGTCCCTTCCAACTCAGGATATTCTGTGATTTTATAATTCTATGAGAATATGTCAGCTTTTGCTAGAGCCAAAACCCTACAATGAAGTGCAGACTGAACAGACTGGTCAGACCTTTATCTTGATGGAGACAAAGTTATTGAGACTGCGACTTAGTGAGTGACCACGACCTGCTGTAACACATGTGCTCAGACCAGCCAGATGTCAGGTGAAAATGACTTATCTCTACAGACAACGCGTTTTTTCAAGCTTTCCACAGGTATTCAATTAACAGATCTAGAGAATATAATATGCCAGCACGGTCCATGCTGTGTGAGGCTATCTACAGCAAGTATTCCATCTCAAATCGAATGGTGAAGGAATCATGTTAAGAACAGTACGATCATGTAGTTTACACTGCCTCAAGTTGTCTTCCTGCTGCCAGCACAAATTGTAGCCCGGGAATTTCCTGAGCCACAGGTGACCTAGTTGTATTCAGTAGTCCTCAGGGAACTATTATTTCACTGGTTTTTTTCAGTTGCTTTTGAGTTGATGTAGAATTTACCATCTACATCCTCCAGTGCCAGGAGTGCCAGGAAGTTCCACAGCTTACTTGTGCCTCAGGTGAAGAATCGCTCCCATATACCCATCTTTGATTCACCACCTGCTAGATTCAGTTCTTAGCTTTAGTGCTGGAAGAGATAGGGCAAAAACCATCCCTATTCACCTTCATTTCATGGCTGATAATATTATAAACATCTACCATATTCCCACTCAGTAACTTTGGTTTTGTTGGGTTTTTTTTTTAGGCTAAAGGGCCCCTGTCTTCGTAGTTTTTCCTTGCAGAGAAGCTGTTCTGTACTTTTGAGCATCCTTGTTGCCCTTCTCAGCACCTTTCCACTTCTGCTAGAGCCTTTGTGAGCGCTGTGCTGGGGTGCTGAAAACACACAGTGCTGATAATGTGGATGCACTGAGCTGCGTAGGTGTAGATCTCATTTGCAAGTGGTAATGGTCAGTTCAGTTTGCTTTTTCCCATCACTTCACCAGATAAAATTTCAGCTGTTAGTTTAAGCCCAGTCACTCACACTTCTCTTAAGCTCTGCAGTTCTTTGCAGCCAAACCTCATCTTTTTAAACTTGAATAATTTTATGTCTCCAACAGATTTGTTATTTTATTATTCATCCCTCATGAATAAGTCAAACAGTCCAAGCCCCAGCACAGGTGTCTCATAACTCCATGAGAAAAACAACCATCTCCCTTCATTCTCTGTCCCTTCTTTTAGGCACCTTTTGTCCAGGTAGGAACATTTTCTTTAAATTTTTTTAAAGTGCCATTGGTGAGACCGCCTTTGAAAGCCTTCTGGAAGTCCACATGGGCCACTGTTCACACTCTTATTGAGTCCTTTAAGGAAGGACTGTGGGAACAGCATCCCCTTATAAAAGCCATGATGACTTTTCCCCAGTAATTAGATGTGACTGCATGCCAATTGATTTTTTTCCTTTATTATAGCTTCTACTAATTTGTTCAGCAAAAACATCAAGCTCCCTGATCTGAAACCCCCCAAGAGCCTTTTCTTAAATTGAGTCTGCCTTTAAGAGCTGTTTTAAGCAAATGTTTCTATAGCACAATTAGTCAGGTCTTCCACCCTTCAGTTATTTTCGGACCTCTGGGGTAGGAGCCGTGTGGTTTTGGACACAGTTTAGTTCATCTTCTTGCTCTGTGGCTGACACTACTACTGTTTTGACCAGAGACAGTCCTTGGATGAATTTTCCCGTAAAGAGAGTTTCTGCTGTGGAAATCTCCCAGGCTTTCATGCCATAAATACCATTGAAAGAAACCTGTTTATTTTTTTGCCCGCCATCACCTATTCTTTCTTTTCTGAGTGGTCTTTCCTTACATACTCTAGCCTTGCAGCCTTTAAGACACTGAACAACGCAGTTCTAAACTGACAGCAAAGATCACTGAGAGCAGAAAATAGATGGAGGTTTTTGAGGGGATTTTTTTTTGGTGGGTAGATGGAAACACAAAAGAAAGAATCTGCTGTGGTGTTGGTATGGATGCTAAGCTGATAGTCTCAGACTTGCCATGACAGATGCTGTGACCAAGACCTGAAATGGGATGAATGCAGACACAGTCTTTGGAAAGATGAAGTTGTGGGAGAGTTTCTCCAGTGAGCTCTGCTTTGACTGTGCCTCTCTGAAAAGGAAAGCTGTGGGTAGGTAAAGCAGGCTGGCAGCAGGGAGACTGATTATCCTTGTTGGTTAATGTCTGACAGTCAAAGGGCACGTTCCTCGTGGCTGTCTCTAAAAGAACCTCAAGTACTCATTACTCTGCACAAAAGCTGCCAAGAGGTCTCAAGCCACCAGCTGCATAAGGAGGCAGTGGTTCCACAGCTGAATAATCCCCCTCCTCACAACAAGATGCTCTCTTTAAATCCTGAAGAAGCTTTCTGTTTGGTGACTGACCTTATGTGTCTCGGGAGGTGGAGGAAGCATTTTTTTGCCTCTTCAATTTGAGCCTCTGAATGCCATCAAGTGCCAAGACTGTGACTTGCAAAATCCATGGGATTTTGATTTTTCTCTTTTGCAGGGTGAGAAGCCCTAGATGTATTTGCATACAGGGGCCAGAACAGGCAGGCATGCCCAGAGATGGGACGTGTGCCTGGCATCTTGCTGCCTGGTCCTGGGAATCCTCTCTCCTGGATCTCTCTTACTAGGAGTCACTGCCTCCAAGCACTACAAAAATGATGAAGAATCTGAGAAATGAGGTGGAAAAAGAAAGCTAGAAAAATACTGCTGAGCATGCTGCAGGGTCAGTGTTTCTGTGAGTGGCTTGTCACTAAAACCATAGGGAGTTTTGGGGCTACTGTGAGGATGCAGAGAGCAAATGCGGCATTGGGGTGCAGAACTTAAAACACAAACTGCATGAGCTCGTTTACGTAATCTGAAACCAAAGAGGAAACAATAAAAATGTGTCAAACCTCAGAAAACCAATCCGACTTTACTCTAGAAATTGGAGATATATTTTTTTCATAAATGTGGATGCTTTTTGCCTGCTGTTGGTGATATTTAAGCCCCACTTTTCATCTTATTTTCTACTCAAGAAATTAGATTTTTGTGATGATTAGAACCTTGAAGACATTCAAGACTTAGGATGGCTTGTTTTTAATGAGAGATACATGATATAAAAGCTCAGACCTCTGTCTTTAACTCACGAGGTTTGATCACACTCCTATTGCCTACTCCTTAGAGATGTCACCCCCCTTCATCTCCTGAGAGCCCCGTGGAAGAAGGCTCCCATTGTGGGCACCTTGGCAAGTAAGCTCTGCAGGCTGCCTGTGCTTTTAATGTCACAGGATCCCAAAAAAGCCTCAGTTTGAATAAGTACAGAGCCGTGCCTTGCACCTCTGGGTCCACGGGGCAGTTGAAGAGGGGCAGATGTCCCCCAGCGCCCCGTGGTCAGGTGTGGCAGCACGTGCACAGCGGCTCACGGGGCCGGTGCCCGAGGTGCCAGACCATCCGGCTCTCCAGATGTTCCCGTCTGCCTTACCTCACTGCTGGAGGAGAGCCAAGCGTGGATGCCGGCTTGCTGGTTGGTGGTTGCTCCCACTGCAGAGGTCTCGATCCGGGCACCAAACCTGCAAAGCAGCTTGGATCAAAACAGACCAGGCAGGCTCTTCCTCCAAATCACAGCTGTCCCCTACCGCGCTACGGCTGATTCTACATCTGGCATGCTGCAGTTTTGTCTCTTCTCCTTTCTCACTTCCTGATGCACTTCTGCCTGGCTACAAAGCATGAACCTTGTTATCAAAGACTGATAAGCTAAACCACATCCTACAACAGTAAATGCAATCATGACAGAAGCAGTACCCAGGTGTCCTTGCAACTGAAAAGACCTGCCCTGGGTCATAGTGCCAAATACTTGCTTGTCTTGCTAACTCAGCCACCCCCGGGACTGACAGGGGAAAAACAAAACATCCCTCTCCCCAAAATATTGCTAAACAGGAGGTAGAAGTGAAATATGGGAAGTGAGAGCAAAGCTGATTTAATTGCTAGCCAGCACAAAGACTTGGAGTCCTGTCACTCCCACGGGCTCGGGGGCTTTGGGATTAAACTCCTGCCTGGGGGCCCAGCTGTGCACCGCTGGCGTGTGGCAGGGTCCCAAAAAGAACCAGGCTCCGCAGAGGTGTCGTTGTCTGTGGCAAGCAAAGGCATGTTTGCCACAAACGTCAGTCCCTGGCATTCAAGGCTACAGGAGGCACAGTGCTATGAAAATAAAAGGGCTGAGTTACCAGGACATCTGTGACCTGGCACTGCCACGTGTAGCTGGGAAGGGAGCTGACCTTGTGCAGAGCCCATCTGGCACTCTGTTGCTTCGAGTCCTATTTCTGCTTTGCCAGTCTCAGCATACCTGGAAGAAGACACGAGTCATGGAGACGCTCCTAATCCCACTGTCGTCCTGCCCCAGGAACAGCTGCCCTGGGAAGTTGCTGGGGGCTCCCTTTCTCTGCAGCCCTTGCCTGGCTCCTCTGCCTGCTGGTGTTTGACTTTCTCACTCCCTGCCTCCCTCGTTCTGCTGTTACCGGCTCCTCATTCAGGGAATGACACACCAAGGGATATATGTTCCCGCTGCTCATAAATCCTTGGAGGGTACAATAGCACCCGAACCACTGAGCTCACCCTGCTTCTTTTCAGCGCTTCTCTTTTTTAACCAGACCCCCTTTCTCCCTTGCTAGTTGCTGGGATCTTTGTTCTCACGGCTTTTTGTGTCTCTTCAGTTCCCGTCAAGGCGTTGCTCCTGATAAAAGCTTGCAGATATGCCACGGGGGGTGTCCTTCGCCTGAGGAGTGTCTGACACATTCTATGGGAACTTCCCCCTCCCCTGCAGCCCTCACCCCTCACACACATGACCACACACCTGGCTGAGCCCGGCAGTCCTGGCTTTTCCATGTGTGAGAAGACCAGGACACAGTGGCACTCAGCCCAGCCCATGAGCCCCACAGCGTCCTCACCCAGCCAAGTTCACTCACCTCCCCGGGTCTTGGTGCATCAGCCCCCGAACTCTGTGCCCCCTCACCCAGGTGGGCTCACACGTCTGCCCCTCGCCGTCTCTTGGAGGCTCAGCTCGTGGGGAAGAGCAGCTCAACCCCCGGCGTTTCCTCACCGCTGTCTGAGTGAGCAGCAGGTAAGACCAGATTACTGGGGTGTGTGTTGGAGGCTACACCCTGATGCTGCAGATCCCAACATGCCTGCCACCCCGGAGTGCTGGCTCCAGAAAGCAGGAGCAGAGACCCAGCAAGAGGAGGGATGCAGGGAGCTGGGAAGGCAAGGAGAGAGGTGGAATGCACGCTACAAGAGAGAGGCTGCTGAGGTTTGAAAGGATGACTGATAAACCCCAGTGCTCTTCAGACCTTTTTGTGCAGCAAAATGTGGGAGAGCACAACAAAGGGGTGAATCCCCTTACGGAGAACCACAGCAGGGCCAGAACAGCCCTGCTTCACTTTCTGAATGATTCACACAGGAAAAGCAGAAACCTGTGGCTGCGGAGGAGTTTTACCTTCCAAGGCGGTGGGAACAGCTGGCACTTCCCAGGTTGGCTGGGGGAATGGCAGGCTTTTGTCCCGGGACATTTCAGCTCCCTGATCACACAGCTCACATTTTCCTGGGCTCCCAGGGGCTCTTAGGAAAGGGCTACCCACTGAGAAGGGGGGCACCCACCCCATTGTACCGCCTAGGAGAAGGACAAGGACTGAGCTCAGGGAAGGACAGTCCATGGGGAAGAAAATGAGGGAGGTGAAGGGAGACCTGCCAGGGAAAGAGTTAAGAGAGCCAGGGAGCAGCTGGGCTGTGTCTGTTTGCTGTAGCTATGTGGGCTGCAGGGTAGAAAAGAAGAATCTCCAGCCTGGAGGAGGCAGATGAGGGAGTGTCTTCAAGAACAGTGGATGCGGATGAGGGAGGCAGCAGGTCTTCCCCTCTCTGCTCGCATGAGCTGCCGCTGCAGGGAAACTCTCTGTCTCCCCAAAGGCCTTGGTGACAAAGTGGTGATGAGCTGGTGGGTCTGGCAACAGCTGCTTGGTGCTGCTGGGTTCTTCTTGTGTGGAAGAAGGCTCTGTCTGCTGCTGAGCGGGTCTTGGGCTGCTTCCTGCTGAAGAAGCGACTGGACTGTGGAGGAAGACAACCCCATCATCTGCTGACAGCATGGCACAGGCCACGGGTGTGACACGGATGCCGTCCCCATCCATGTGAGCTCCCTGTGATGGATGCCCACCCCAGAGCCCCGGCTCAGAGCTCTCCCACCATGCTGCCCAAGCTGTAGCACTGGTGTGGACGACCTCGCAGGGCCAACCCAGCAGGCTTCTGCGTGCTACAGGGTCTCCGATGCTGGCAGGCACACCCGGGCAGCCCACGGTCGCTGCCCAGGGCTGGGGCTACCCCTGCTTTGCAGAGCTGGGCTGGAGCTGCTGTGAAAGCCACTCCTGGGCAGAGGCTGTGGGAAGCCACAGCAGGGGATTAAGGCGGCTGCTGCACCGGGGCTGAAGGTGGTGAAGTTTTGCCACGGACAGGATGGAGCTGGTGTGGCTGTACATGGTTCTGATCCACATGCAGCACGGCGCTGCCGTGACCTGGCTGTAAGTATGCTTTGTGCTTGTACTGTCTGGGGTGGAAAGCCACCTAGGGAGGTGCTGTCTCAAAGAAAATAGGGTGGGAACAGGGTGGAAGAAGGAGTCCGGGCAACCAAAAGGCAGAAGGGGCCTTTCTGGGAGCATGGAGGGAGGGATGGTAAGGCTGAAGAGGTGCAGACCAGCATGGGGAGCAAGAATGTCCGATTCACAGACAACATGGCCACACCCCCTTCCCTGCCCCATTTCTCCTCTGAGATATGGCTAGAGAGGGTTGGTCCTGCAGAGGTAAGGCCCTGGCTCTGGCCCATCTGCCCAACTGAACCTCTCTCCTGCCCCACAGGTCCCTGGCCAAGCAGACTTCCCTGCAGGCAGTCCTCCGGGACCCCAGGGGCTGTGATGGCCTGGTGGGGCTGGTGGAGGAGCAGGTCGGCGTTTGCCGGCGGCAGGTGGAAGCCATGGAGGCGGTGCAGCGAGGCGTGGAGCTGGCTGTCCTCGAGTGGCAGCACCAGTTTCACTCTCGCCGCTGGAACTGCTCCACCCTGCAGGGGCTGCAGGTCTTCGGCAAGGCCGCCATCCAAGGTCAGCGAGGGGGAGGTGGCATGGGCAGGCTTGGCATGGTGTCCCTCCAGTATGCCTACTGTCCCCTTGACACATGAGCCTTTTCGGGGCTAGTGTGCAAGGGTCGCACTGCACCCATCCCCCGAGTGGTCTGTGCCTTCTTCCACATGTCTGTCAGCACAGAGCAAACCGAACCAAATGCTCTCACACATATTAGCATTGGGGAGAAACTTCTTCCCATTTGGCCAGATTTGGCATTTTGGTCCCATTGGACCATCCTGGGTACCAGCTCTGCAGACTGGTAAATCTCCCCACCCCTGCCACCCACACTGCCACAGAGCCGTGTCACTTACTGGCTCCCAGCCTCGGGGGCAGCTGCACCGGGTGAACAGCCTGACACCTATTCCTCCCGAGCAGTCTCCATCTGAATGCATCCTTCCCGCACGCAGTGACAGCCCCTTTTCCCACACTGTGCCCCATCGGTGCCTTTGCCCTCTGCAGACTGGTGCCAATCCTTGTCCCGCTGCAGGCACGCGGGAGTCTGCTTTCATCCACGCCATCTCCGCTGCTGGCATTGCTTTTGCTGTGACCCGAGCCTGCAGCCGCGGGGAGCTGCACAAGTGTGGCTGCGACCGCAGGATCCGAGGAGTCAGCCCTGAAGGTGAAGGAAGAGGGGTGGCAGGGAGCAGGCGGCAGAGGGAAAGGTCCTCAAGGGAGACAGACCAGAGGAGGAGACACTTCCATTCTCCACAGGTCTTTGGGAGATCCTCTCCGGGCTTCTCTTGTCTCAAGGCCGCTTTCCCTCTGCAGGTTTCCAGTGGTTGGGCTGCTCTGATAACCTGTCTTACGGCATTGCCTTCTCTCAGGCCTTCGTGGACAGCCCCGAGAGGAGTCGCGGTGTCTCCTCCAGCCGAACGCTCGTGAACCTGCACAACAATGAGGCTGGGAGGAAGGTAAGGGCAGGAGCAAGGGCTAGGAGCGAGCCTGGCTGCAGGGGCTTCTCCCTGGCTGGGCAGAGCTCAGTCCAGCCCCCATACCCCAACAGGCACTTCAGGGCAGCCACGTGCTCCCAGAGGAGCCTGCATCCTGCTGCCTATCCTAGCCCAGCACTGTGCTGCTTACCCTGAGCTGGCTCCTGCCTGTCTGGAGGGGGGTCCCAGCCTCCTTTTCCTCACAGACCTCAGCTATGATTTAGGAAATGATTTACTCTGTTCTGCTCTGAAGGGCTTCCCTGCCCCTCCAGCCCCTATTCAATAAAGAAAGACATCTGCAGGAGCTGCAATCAGATCTGGTCCCTTGAACATCCTCTGCCTCTGGGCAGATGTGTTCCCCTCCCACAGCCCCACAGGTCAGAACAGGTCCCCATCCCTCCCTGTGCCTCAGGGATTTCTCTTACAGACCCAAACCATCTTGTTTCCCACAGAGTGGATCTCCTTCTGTTCATATTGGCCTGGCTTAAAAAGACACTTTTGCCCTATCCCTTTCCCTTTCCCCTTCCTCTTCCCTTTCTCCATCCTGCCCCTGCTCTCCGGCCCCATGGGCGCAGTGTTGGGGGAGCAGCAGCAGCATGGGAGGTGTTGGGAACGGTGTCCCTGGTCTGGCTTGCAGCTGCCTCCTGCTCCACAGGCTCTCCTGGCCCACATGAAGGTGGAGTGCAAGTGCCACGGTGTGTCGGGCTCCTGCGAGGTGCGCACCTGCTGGAAGGCCATGCCTCCCTTCCGCCAGGTGGGAAACGTCCTCAAGGAGAAGTTTGAGGGGGCAACGGAGGTTTACCCGAAGCGGGTCGGTTCCCGCAAGCTCCTGGTGCCCAAGAGCTCTCGCTTCAAGCCCTACACGGCTCACGACCTGGTCTACCTGCTGACCAGCCCGGACTTCTGCGACCGGGACCCTCGGCATGGCATCTTCGGCACCTCCGGCCGCCAATGCAACCGGACATCGCTGGCCACGGACGGCTGCGAGCTGCTGTGCTGCGGCCGGGGCTTCCTCACGGCCCGGGCGGAGGCGGCGGAGCGCTGCAGCTGCAAGTTCCGCTGGTGCTGCTCCGTCAGGTGCAAGCAGTGCCAGCACCCCGTGGAGGTGCGCAGGTGCCGCTGAGCGGAGGCTGCCCGCGCACCGCGGAGCCGCACGGAAGGTGCCCAGAGGTGCCATCGGCCCCTCTGTGCTCCCCGCACAGCGCCCTCCCGCCAGCCGCCGCGGGCTGTTGTAGTTTGAGTTGTTTTTTCCGGATGGAGAGTTGGAGGACACGGGCCGAATAAACCACTGAACTTAAGGAAAAGACCCAGCAGCAGTGGGAAGCAAAGCGCACGCAAAAGCTTCTTGCTCGCATGCTGCGTTTGGGACCTGGAGAGTCCCTGTCTCTGGTCCCCTCCCTGTCTCTGGACATGCAAGAAATGCCTTCTCCAGCGCTCAGCCGTTCCTCTGGCTGGAGAAATGTTTCCAAGAGGAGTTCCAGCAGCTGCCACAGTGAGGCTCCCCTCATTCAGTCTGACCTCAGTGCCAGGGAATGTTATGGAACAAATTATCCTAAGTGCGATCGCACAGCACAGCCAGGCAATCGGCCCCAGCCAGGATGGGTTCATAAAAGGCAGGTCCTGCTTGACCAACCTGATCTCCTTTTATGACCAGATGACCTGCCTAGGGATGAGGGAAAGGCTGTGCATCTTATCTTCTACCTGGGCTTCAGGAAAGCCTTTGACACCATTTCCCACAGCATTCTCCTGGAGAAGCTGGCAGCCCACAGCCTCAACAGGTGCATTCTTTGCTGGGTTAGAAACTGGTTGGATGGCCGGGCCCAGAGAGTGATGGTGGATGGAGTTACATCCAGCTGGTCACCAGTGGGGCTCCCCAGGGCTCAGTACTGGGGCCAGTCCTGTTTAAGAACTTTATCAATGATCTGGATGAGGGGATGGAGGGCACCCTCAGTCAGTTTGCAGGAGACACCAAGCTCCTGGGTGGGAGTGCTGATCTGCTGGAGGGCAGGAGGGCTCTGCAGAGGGATCTGGACAGGCTGGATCCATGGGCTGAGGCCAATTGTATGAGGTTTAAGAAGGCCAAGGTCCTGCTCTTGAGTCACAACAACCCCAGGCAGCACCACAGGCTGGGGGCAGAGTGGCTGGGAGGCTGCCCAGAGGAAAAGGACCTGGAGGTGCTGGTTGACAGTGGCTGAACACGAGCCAGCTGTGCCCAGGTGGCCAGGAAGGCCAACGGCACCTGGTCTGTATCAGCAATAGTGTGGCCAGCAGGACCAGAGCAGGGATTGTCCCCCTGTACTCGGCAGTGGTGAGGCCACACCTCGAGTGCTGTGTCCAGTTCTGGGACACTCATTGCATGAAAGACACTGAGGTGCTGGAGCGAGTCCAGAGAAGGGCAACAAAGCCTGTGAAGGGTCTGGAGTGGCTAAAGGAGCTGGGGTTGTTTAAGCTGGAGAAAAGGAGGCTCAGGGGAGCCCTGATAGCTCTCTACAACTCCCTGAAAAGAGGCTGCAGCCAGGTAGGTGTCGGTCTCTTCTCCCAGGCAACCAGCGACAGGACAAGAGGAAATGGCTCCAAGGTGTGCCAGGAGAGGTTCAGGCTGGATATTAGGAAAAAAATTTCTTCACTGAAAGAGTGGTCAGGCATTGGAACAGGCTCCCCAGGGAAGTGGTGGAATCACCACCCCTGCAAGTGTTCAAAAACCAAGCAGACATGGCACTCTGTGATACGGTTTAGTGGGCATGGTGGTATTTGGTCAAAGGCCTTGACTATCTTGAAGGTCTTTACAAACTTTAATCATTTTTTGATTGCTGCCTGGAGAGGTTGTGGAACCTCTCTTGCCACAGCTGCACCTCCATGTCTCCCTCCTTTGCGCTCAGCACCTGGTAGGTCTCGTTATGCTTGCATTCCACGCGAACCACCTGCGAGGAGAGCCTGCGTTCGCAGGAGTGGTACCACTGCCCATCGTTCCCCGAGGAAAGAGACCTCCGTGGTGGATGGCATCGGGGGGCTGGGATGATGGGGGGCACCAGGGAGGACCAGCTGGGAATTGGTTCAGCTGATAGCTGAACTGTGTGTTTGCTAGGATACAGGCCAGTCCTCTGTCCTGCTCTGGTGATTTGGGGTTTTGTGACTGTTGAGGAAGCACCCAGCAGATGGGGGAGATCCTGCCCTGCAGGGATATACAGGGATATCACCCCTCACACCATCCATGCAAATCCCACCCACCAGTGACACCCCACTTGTGCTGGGCTCACTATTTGTTCCCCCCTCCCCCAAACACACCCAGTTATGTCCTAGAAGGAAAGGCAGTGGGCCAGTGAGTCCAGCAGCGACTCGGGGCTGGCTGTGGAGGGGCCAGCCACGGAAGAGCAGGCTGTGCAAAAGGCAGCGTGGCTGCTTCTCACCCTGCGGTTGTGGATGCTCTTCAGGAGGCACTGGTAGCTCTTGAACATGCAGTAGTTGGGATGCTGAACTCTGCTCGAGTCACAGATCTGGCGACATGGGAATGAAGGTCAGAGAAAGAAGAGGAGAAGGAGGGATGGGAACATCGACTGGTGGTCACCCACCTTTCTCGAGCCATCCTCGTCTTGGAAGGCGTCATACTCTGCCTTCAGCCAGAGGGTGACAGCAGGGTCCTTGCAGCCATGGATGGCCATCCGGCTGCACCAGTACTCCAACCTCATCCCTCTCAAAAAGTCCATGTTGTACTCCTCCAGGGTCTGTGAGGACCTGGGCTGCAAAGGGGTGGGGTAAAGTGAGCCATGCTTCTTCCTGCCCTCCCCCAGCTCCCAGTCCCGGCTCCTCCTCAGAGAGCAGCAGCACATACAGCTTGCTCGGTACCTTGTCCTCTGCACCCCCGTGCTGGGCTGAGATCTGAGGGTTGATGTAGGTGGAGAAGCCGCCCGAGTCGCAGTGGACGCGGTGCAGGGTCTGCACGTTCTGGCACTGCTCCCTCTTCAGCGAGCAGAAAGCGCAGTCGGGGCACAGGTCCACGTGGCGCCGCCCGAGGTTGTCACACACCTGGGGTGGATCCAGCGGGGAGTCGGGGGGGAAAGGGAGACTGAGAACCTCAGAAAACAGGAGGCTGAGGAGTTCCTGTATTCCCGGCTTGGAGCTTGCCTCCCTGGTCACCCAGGTCAGCTTCTCCCAGGAGGTGGCCTGCACACAGTGGGGGCCAAAGGTGGACATTGGTGTCTTTACCGAGTCTCCGAACCGAAGAACTCTTCTTTCCATCTCCTTCCAGGCCATGGCGAGCGTCGATGAGAGACACTTTCCCTCCAGCACTGCATAGCACAGGATCAGCACTGCCTCATCGTTCTGCAGGGCTAAAAGGCTGACAGAGACAGGGAAGGAGGGAGTCGTCTCATTCCTCGTCACAGACTGAAGAGATGCATCTTTAGTTAGAAACTGAAAACAACCCCAAAACAAAGCAAAAAATCCCTTCCCAAAGAAACCTGGGACTCTTGGCTAAACTGCCCAGAGGAATGGGGCTCTCTGCAGGGTCTGTACATGCCTGTGTAACACGGAGGCCGCAGGAGGGTTGGTGTGCATTTGGGGGTGTGTGAGAGGGACTGGGCGAGGAGCACAGCTTGAAGACCTTTCTCAGGGCCCCTGAAGCAGCTGCTGCCTAATTTCATCCATCTGAGAGCACAGTGAGGAGATGTTTGTTAGATGTCTGCTGAGCATTGAATGTGGGGCAGCCCCGTTTGGGTCTGGAGGATGTCACTTATTAAGCCTCCCTCCCAAGTATTTGACAGAAACAGGGAAAAACTTGTTAACCATGAATTAAGTGTTCCTCCAAACTGACATGGGTAGCTAAAAGTAGAAAATGTAAGGACAATGGGATCAGAACAATGAGAATATTTGCCATCTCTTAGGAACAATGGAATTTGTAAACATGGTACAGAACTGTTAGCAGACAGGGATGGTTGGTTTCAATCATCATCAATGATGCAGAAGAGGCAAACATGCTCATTAGATATTTGCCTCTTGTGTCTGGAAATAAAACCAGTGATAAATAAACAAACTTTGATCTGACAGAGAGTAAGAAGAGCAGCAACTGCTTATGTTAAAATGCTCTTAAAATCCATGCATGGGCTAACACGTCTGGACAAATTTTCCTGAGAATATCTGAAACTTCTTGGAGATGTTCAGATTAGCATTAAAAAAAAAAAAATAAAGAAGAGGTGAAGAACCTGAAGGAAGGTCATGAAGATGAGATTTCCTGAGGCCTGGAAAACTTTCACCTAGAGGTGGAAGCTAAAAAATCGTCACTCAGCTAAGCAAAGACACTGGTGGGTGCCCGCTTAGTCAGTCAGCACTCTTACCAAGGAGGGCTTCAGCTGGAAAGCTCTCCTTGTCAGCAGGTGGAAGAGTAATGACTTCTGGTGACTGGAATTTGGGGTGAGATCCATTCAAACTAGACGCAAACTGCATCTTCCTGACACCGAGGGTGTTTAGCATGGGAACAGCTGATGGGGTGCTTCCTCCACAGGTCGGAGACTTCAAAAAGATATCCCAAACTTCTGTTAGGAGAGGAGTCTGCGGCTCAACCACACAGCACGGTTTGTTTCTTCGGGGCTCAGCAGACATGACTTCATGTCCGGGCTGAGCAGGAAGGTCAGGGTGCATGGTGAGAGCAATTCCTAGACCTGAATGTTAAAAGAAATGAGCCTCCCAGAAAACTGAGTTGTGCCACCTGCCTGAGTTTACCAAGAAATTCTGCTGCAGAATTTCCATCACATCCTTTTGCTCCTCTGTCTCTGCTCTCCATCTCTGCTGTGAGGTTTTCTGGCCTCACAGTTGCCAATTTATGAGCTGATTTACCACCTCTGGGTGAGTATAACAGCGCTGCTGCTGGCTCTCTCCACTCGTTGGCATGCTGCTGAGCTGTTTGTGGATGCACAGAGGTTTCACCATGCTTCAGGGAAAAGGATGGGTCTATCTAAAATGATTTCCTAACGCAAATCCCTCCCCAGCTTAGTACCTCTGCATGTTATTGTCCTAACCACTGCCCTGGAAAAAGCCTAACGGGTACTGTGAGGCAAGGATCCAAAGGGAATGTGAAAAAAACCCCCCAGGATTAAGAAGAATCTGTGGGCCGAGATCAGTAATTGAGGCAAAAAGAGAAAACTTCAGGTAACAGCTTATCACACTTTAGCATCTCAGGATGTGGAAGGGCACGCAGAGCCTGCTCCAGCGGTGTCTCTGAAGGGTGCTGGTGAGCGGCATCCGCCTCTCCCGCCATGTAATGACAAGGATTTGGGCCATTAGCTTTCAGCTGCTGAACCTCCCTGATACTGGCTGGCCGAGGTGCAGAGAGCACCTGAGGCGAGCAGAAAAGAAGATAAGGAGCGAACAGCAGCTTTCCAGCACTTGGTGACTTCTGATTTAGGGGGGTTGCTGCAGGAAACTTAAACCAGTTATGAAAAAGCCACTCTTAAGAGCTTCAGAAAGAGAAAAAAAAAATCTTTGACTGCATGACATACAGGGCTGGTTATGGGTGTTTTTTCTGGGGGTGGTATTTTTAATGAAGGGTCTGGCCTTAAAATGAAAGCCTCTGGGGTTGAAGTAGATAAGCACCACAAGGACTGTTTGGAGGGGTAAAGCAGGAGGAGAAGGAGGAGGGAGGGTCACCAGGAGCGTGTGTATCTCTCACTGCACATACATATCTCAAGGGTGGGTGCCACGAGGATGGTGCCAGACTCCTTTCAGTGGTGCCTGGCCCCATGATGAGGAGCAGTGGCCATAAACTAAAACACGAGAAGTTCCACCTCAACATCAGGAAGAACTTCTTACACTGAGGATGGCAGAGCACTGGAACAGGCTGCCCAGGGAGGCTGTGGAGTCTCCCTCTCTGGGAGACAATCAAAACTCACCTGGACATGTTCCTGTGTCACCTGCTCCAGGTGACCCTGCCTTGGCAGGGGGTTGGGCTGGATGATCTCCAGAGATCCCTTCCAACCCTAACAGTTCTGGGATTCTGAGGGGGCTCGGAGCAGCCCTGCTGGGGAAGCTGGGCTCACATGAACCACAGCTGAGCATCCGTGTGCGAATACCCCCAGAACGAGATCTGGATCCAGGACAGCCTGATGCTGAAAGGGGTGTAGGGGTTGTAGCTGACAAACGACACGACAGTGGGAAGCCCTGACAAAAAGGGCAAAAGTGCAAACAGAAAAGCAGGGAAGGGAGGTCGATGTCCTTCCATGTATCCAAATGCTGAACCCCATCACTGGGTAGTGCACGCAGAGCTGGAGCATGGGGGTGTTTTAAAGGGACACTGAAAATTGCTGCAGAAAATGAGAGTTGCATGGGCTTTGTAAGGTAAGGGCTACAGAGCTCTCTGTAGCTTATTGCAAGACTGAATCATGTTTCGAGGTAGCTCTGAGGAGAGGAAATACTGGGAAATAAGGCAGAAACCACAATAAGGACTAAAAATAGAATATAAGTGCAGTAATTGTCATTTCCCAATGATTCGCCGCTACCAGAAAGACCATAGAAGAGTGCTGTAGATTCTTCTTGTGTTACTACCCTTGCCCTGTCTGTCTCTAAAGATCACACTTGGCCTTATCAGGCACGATGAAAGCTGGAATAGCTACCAGAGCAGCTGCCACCAGCCACAAGGGATGAACAAGAAGGATGGATGTCCTGCTGGGCCTAAGACCCCAGGGAAGACACGCAGCTCTGGGATCTGTGCCCATCACAGCCCTGCCCACCTCGTGTTAAACCAGATGCTGAATGGCACCTGTGCACAACGACCAGTCCCACCCAGCCCTGCTCCTCTGGCTGGAATGGAAATGCCTCCAGGCGCTTCGCCCCTTTTTTAGGTCACGCTTTGAAGTCCCTCTGAGAGGAGGCGGGATGTGGCGAGCAGCAAAGCCGACAGGCGCGGTCTATCTTGCCTTTTTTATCCTCAGTGGGGTTTAAGCCTTGCTTAGCATGATTGATGGGGCTCGGCTGCCAGTTACAGACACACAGTCAGCATTAGTGTCTTTGAGGAACTCTGCAGCAGAATAGCGAGTGTCATCTGCAATCACAGCAGTCCCCCAGTAATCCCAGCAGAACTCAGGCAGAGCAAGGCTCAGTTTCAGAGGCAGGGAGAACGAAATCCTCAGTGAAACACAATTTTGCCTGAGAGCACATACACCAGGAAAACTTTTTCCAGGCAGTGAAAGCCTCCTACAGTATTAGGAAGGAGGATGACATGTGTTAGAGGCTTGCAAGAGGACAGTTACAGCTGTAACAACATGATGCAATTCATCTTTACATGCAGAAGTGGAACCTCTGGCTGCTCTGTGGCAGAGGTATGCAGTGCCTTCAAGAGAAACCACAGATGTGCAATCAGGCACCAGATCTGTGCATTTACAGGAACATCACTAGCCAGCAAGAGAGCGAAAGCAAAATGGCTTCTCCATGAAAACCACATCCAGACACCCATTTTTTATTTTTGCTCTTGGTAAGCAAAATAGTATTTGCATGTCAACCAAAGCAAGCGGTCCTCAGCCACAAGGTAGTAAAGGATCAAAAAGTAAATTTGAGTGAAAGCATAATATCCTTTTGCAGGTCTTTTCTGTGTGGGGTCACCAGGCCCAGCTACCTGAGGACAGAGGCAAACAGATCCTGGCAGAGCAGCTGAGAAGAGCTCAACGTGCTCCATAAGCTCCTAACGCATCCGTAGGCCGGCGGAGCTGGGAAGGGTGTGTGAAAGGATTGCAGCAAGCTGGCCTGGTGCAGGGCCCCGTGCTGAACTGCCGTGTAGCTGCCTCCAAAACCAGAATGGGGAACCAGAAAGCCCCTAGGAAGAGCTGTGCACAGGTCCAGAGTGCACAGACATGCATGTGCTCGAGGAGAAGTAGTGGTCCTGCACAGCTCTGTGCTCCCGGCTGTTTCCTAGCCCAGGGCCGCTTTTACTCCCCTTGGGTGAGGACAGAGCTCTCCTCGGAGTGCTCCTCAGGTCAGGCTGCTTCCAGAAACAGCTGCTTCATGTTGCACACAGAGATGCGAGGAGCACAGTGAGACACGTCCCAAGGACCTGTGTTTGTGAGGACACTGTTTCTGCACATCCCCCAGACTCCTGGGAGATGTGTTTGGAGGAGGACCAGTGCAGAGGTGATGGCACGGGGCAGATGGCCACAGTGCGGGGAAACACAGGCATGGGGCAAAGCCCTGCCTGCAGCTCAGGCCCAGGCTAAACTCACTCTGCTCAGGATGCAAGGACAGTGCCATTTTCAGGCACTAACAGTGCTGGATCACCCTCTCCCTGCTCACTCTGTGCTGGAGCGAGGGGTGCCTGGGGGCACCCCAGGTACATTCCTGCTCTGAATGGGACAGCTTGCCCCAGAACACTTGCCCACACTCACGACCTGCTCAGAGCAGGGACATGGATGCCATGGGGCTGCTGTCCAGTGTGCAGGAGGACAGCCC
Organism: Mohoua ochrocephala; assembly: GCA_013398855.1. Lineage (NCBI taxonomy): Eukaryota > Metazoa > Chordata > Aves > Passeriformes > Acanthizidae > Mohoua > Mohoua ochrocephala. The sequence continues at coordinate 653,836 of VZTA01010784.1, forward strand.
TGCACGGGTGGCGTGTGGTACCCAGAAGGAGCAGACTTCCCCTCACCTGCCTTGGGGAGGCACTTTGGGCTCTGATGTATGTCCTGGGCCCGAGCTGGTGAAGTTCCAAGAGGAGCCCTTGGTGTCCAGGGATGCATCCAAGGAGAGGGCCGAATGGATCAGCTGCCAGATGCTTTTCCTCAGGCTTTGTTCGTCAGAGGATTCCACGGTGGAAGGTGAGGAGGTGGCCCAGGGAGTTGGTGGGCTTGTAGTCTTCCTGCTCCTCTGCCAGGTTGTGGGCGCCTTTGGCGTGGCTGTGGGGTGCTTCGTCGGCCGTGGTTTCTGACCTAACAGTGCAGGAGAGAACTTCAGAAAGTCTTCCACCCTGTCCTGCAGCGGGGCATCAGCAGGCGAGAGAGAAGCCTGCTTCCCAGTGGTGAGACAGAGGGATGGAGCGGCCCAGGGCGCCTTTTGGAGGCCAGACAGAAAGCTGCAGGGGTGGAGGGCAGCTGCAGGGGAGCAGCAGGTGAGCAGGGGTGCCCAGCACAGCTCAGTGCAGCCGTACCTTGTGTGACAGGGGAGCCCGTGCCCGCTGCCGAGGAGTTCGCGGTGCTGGATTGCTCCGTCGGGGAAGGGCTTGCTGGAGACCAACCCAAACATGGGACTCGCTGCGTGGAGGAGAGAGGGAGAAACGTGGCTCTCGCGATGTTACCTCCCCTTCCTCCTCAGCCTTCCATTTCCCAAGAGATACTCCCCTACTCCACAGCCCGCTCCTTACCTTGACGTAGAACTCCTGTTTGAGGCAGCGATACTGGGCGAACTGGCAGAAGGTCTGGAACTGCACCACCTCTGGAAATTCGCTGCAGACCGGCCCTGGAGACAGAGATGTGGGGTGGAGGCAGGCCTGGGTGCAGCGAGAGGTGGGGACCTCTCGGGTGGTGGCTCATGGATGCAGGGCGAGTCCAAGCTGTGTGCCCCCAGGTGGAGATCACAGCCTCGGGCTGTTACAGCTCCCGATTCCAGGCACTGCGTCCCTTTTCCCTTCAACCCCCTGAGGGTTTCACTTTGTCCTTCTGCCCTTTTCCACACAGTTATCTTCCCTGTGACAGAGACACAAACTTCCTGTTTCCAGGATCTGATTCTTCTGTTATTAGTCCTTGTTGGGTTTGAAAAAGAGAAAAAAGGCAAGTAGTGATGTAATAGGTTAAAAAGATGACCAGACTGGGCCTGGGAGCACCAGAGAGTCAGAGAATGGTTTAGTTTGGAAGGGTCCTTATAGATCATCAAGTTCCAAGTCCCCTGCCATGGGCAGGGACTCCTTCCACCAGACCAGGTTGTTCAAAGACCCATCCAGCCTGGTCTTGATGGGTCAGGGATGTGGCTGCCACAGCTTCTCCAGGCAGATGGCTCCAGGGGAGACAAATTTTTCAGGGCAATACAATTTGCCATTGATTCCAGCCTTGCAGGGGATGGAGGAGGGTCCATAGGGCCAGGATGCTGCTGGCAAAGCCTGTGCCTGTACACACACACATTGCAGTCTTGACCAGCACTGCCAATACGCTGACTCCAGAGCCACAGCTCTTCCTGCAGCGATTGCAGAAAGGCCAAGGGTGGGCAGGAGAGCAGAAGACACTGGAGAACTGGGTGATCTTGTGCTCCTTCTGCTCTAGGAGTGCATGGCCTGGCTGTGAGAATGGGGGAAATGCTGGCTGAGAGGGAGGGCATTAGCAGTGAAATTGCACTGCTCATGCCCCATCCTTTACCCTGTATTCACTTCTTGTGCTGAGCAAAACAGCTGCACCATCAAAAAGTAGAATTTCAGATGCACACCAGGATCCCAGCCCAGAAAAATGCCCAACTTGTGTGGAAAACTCCAGACCCCCACCCTGTCCCTTGTTCAAAGCACAAGGTATTGTAGGGAGCACTCCAGATCCTCACACTGTCCTTTGTTTAAAGCACAAGGCAACTGAACGGGCACAATTAATGCTCATGGGTATCTGGATGTAGACAGCACTGCCACAGCTCTGTGAGGACAGCAGAGGCTAAACATGAGAGGGCACACACTCTGCTACATCTGTTCCACCTCTCAGCCTGGCTGAAATGTGCCAGAATAGCCCCAAAACTGGAAAAAAGGTGACACGAAGGGGAATAAGTTCTGCTGGATGGGTGTATTAGGCTGAGGGATGGGAGAAAAGAAGGTAAAGAGGGCAACCTGCAAAATTGTCCCATCTTCTGGCATTTCCAGATGCTTTTGCTCTTGACAACTGAGTCTCTGAAGGCAGCAGCAGTGGGAATCTGACTGGACATGACAAAGAGCAGTGCTGGGGAATTGGGCACCACGAGGAGAGGTGACAGGGACAGACCCTGGGTGCACAAAGCACTGTGGCATTGTGGATTGCAGGTGCCCAAAAGTGAGCGAGGAGCACAGGACCCATCCCTGGGTCTGGTGATGTGGGGTGGGACTCGTTCCCCCAACACAGCTGCAGAAACCCGCAAGAAATAGTTGCCCTCAAGCTGCAGTCCAAATAAGCACAGTTGGCTGATCATTCAGCTCATTGACGTTCATATCTAAATATAAAGACATATTTTTTTATGAGAAAATTGCTCCTATTTTTTTTCCCCTCTGAAGAAAAATACAACAGAAGTAGTCCCAAGTTTTTCAGCTGCACAGATATAATTATACCACTTAAATTCTCTGATGCAGGGGTGCAGGGAAAATATGACTGCAGAGATTTGAAGGGTGCTGTTGCTATGGTGCTTTCTGAACTGGGATGTTTCTTGGCTCCTGATATGTTAAACACTTAAAAAGACAGCTTATCATCTCAAGTTTTCTTAAAGACCTAGGAGAGCCCGTGAGCCAGGATTCTGCATTAACCCTCGAATGAAGCTGGAAGGAGCTGGTGAGAGATGAGGAGCTACACTGAGCTTGAGAGAACTGTGGCCAGTTTTTTCCTCCTGCCACCCCACCAGCAGAGATGTGGGGAAAGGAAGGGCCACTGAAGTGGCCGTGGCTTTAAACCCCACGCCCTGTGAAGAGAGGCTGGGGCAGCTGTGCTGGGTCAGCTGGGTGAAGAGGAGGAGTTACAGCAGCCCCCAAGGGCTTGAAGGAAAGCTGCAAGAGGACAAACCCTTTTTGGTGGTGCCAGACAACATGTGGGGGATGAAAAAACCATGCTGATTCCTGCTTAGGAGGTTAGGGCTGGCCACTGGGAAAAGCCTTTTTCCCTCCAGGAAAGTGGTGCAGTACTGACAGGGATGCCCAGAGAGGCCACAAAAGCCGGGGTGCTCTAGTTCTGCGAGCGTCTGCTCCAAGCTGCTCCTTGGGCTGTAGAGCCCAAACCAACCCATCTCATTCCCACAACCTCGTGGCATTTTTGGGGCAGAGAAACAGCCACGCTGCTCCAGCCGGCTCCCCGTGCTGCTCCGCGCCTGGGGGCGGGAGATGCCCTTACCTTTGGGGATTTCGCCGTGGTTCTCGTCCTGGTCCAGGCGCAGGATGGCGGGGCTGAGGCAGCCGTAGGCCTGGCGCAGCAGGCAGAGCATGTTGGCCTGCCAGGGCGGGTGCAGCCTCGCCAGGAACTGCTGGTACTCCCTGTCCGACAGCGGGCTGCCCGGCATGGGGGGCACCGGCGGGGCCACGGCGGCCGTGGGCAAGGCCAGCACACCTGCGGGACAAACACGGGGATGGGCTGGGCTGGGCTGGGCTGTCCTTGGCAGGGACAAGCGGGTGGAAACGAAGGAGCAGCCGGCAGGCTGCCTGCTCCCGTCCGCTGGCACGGAGCAGAGTGCTGGCACAAGTGCTTCAGGTGCTGGCCTGAAGCCTCCCTCCATCACCTCTGCCTGCAGATTGCTGGGGTAACCAGGAGCCCCAGGAAAAAGAGGGGAAAAAGAATACAAAGGAAGGAAAAAACCCAAAAAACTTTAAAAGTCAGATTTTATTGTGAGCTTGGTTTGGATTGGGGGGAAGTGTTTTGACTTTGTTTTTGTTGTTTCCTTTGTGTGTGTGTGTGTGTGTGTGTGTCTGTGGGGATTGGGGTTTTTTGTGGTTTCTTTTCGTGTTTGGGTTTTTTTGCGGGGGTGTATATATGCTTTTTTTATTTGTCCCCTCAAAAGCCCCAGCCTCCAGAGGCACCCAGAATGGTGGTGGCTCCCCTGCTCCCTGCACCGTGCTATGGGCACATCCCTGTCCATGGGGACATCCCTCCATCTCCTCCCTCCCCTCTTTGCCTCCGGCAGGGCCCTCTCTCCTGCTGCCTCCTCACCCTGCTCTGTCCCCAACCTTATGTCCCCTCCAAGAGCCTCCAGCTGCCCCAGGGGCGAGCAGAGCTGAGGGCTGACGTGGGCTGTGGCTCAAGTGGGGTGGTCGTGTGAGAGACGGGGATGTGGCAGCAGCAGAACAGGGGCTCCAGCCCCAGGCCCTGAGGTGGCCCTGCAAGGGTGGTCACTTACTCAGTAGCCAGAGGAGCCGCGAGGTCTCTGCCACGGGCTTCAGCATCGCGGAGCTGCTCGGTGGCCAGCTGGGAGTCACTCACCCCCCGAGCAGGGCAGATGCAGGATGCCTGAGCGCTCAGGTTCTGCCCTTGGCAACGGCGGAACCGAGCCCTGGCCATGGCACCGCACTCCGAACCCGACAGTGGTGTCATGGCGGGGCTGGGGAGGGGCGTGTGAGGGGCAGCGGGAGGCCGGGCTCACGTCTGTGCGTGGCTCAGGGGACCTGGGCACTCACAGGGAGGGGACAAGGGTCATGGGGACAAGGAGGAGCGGGAGCCAGACTGGGAGCTTCTCCCTCTGCTTGGGGATATGGTGGTGGCCATATGGTGGTGTCGTGGCAACAACCCACGACAGCATCTGAGGCCTGGCCAGGCTAACCTGAGGCTGAGGGTAGCCCAAAAGTGGTACCTCTGGAGCACCTTAAATCCCAAATTGTTTTATGCTCTTCTGCAGGGGAAAGGAGGCAACATCTGTTCCATCTGCTGGAGTTTGAGAAGCACCCCATGCCTTCCCAGGAGTGTCCCAGCACCAGCTTGCTTCAGGATGTGGTGGGAAGCTGGCTCGATCCCTCGCAGGCAGACACACCACTTTCTGAACTCCTGGGAGGTCAAGGGAGCACCAGCTCGTCTTCCTCCGCTTCTGGCACAGGTGTCCCGAGCACCTCTCTCTGCACAGTAAGGCCTACGCAGGAGAAAGCAGGAAGGCTGCTGCCAGCAAAAAGGGTTTGGGAAGCACCAGTGCAGAAGTGCCCAGAGGCCTGAGGCCTGACTTTGAGGGCTGGACTCACCCGTGCCCATTGCTTAGTGCTGAGACACCCAAAATGCAGGGCATGGACACGGCGGGCCTCGAGGGCACCCCGTGGATCGCAGCCAACACGGTGCCTCCCACAGCCGGGCACCTTCCGATGGGAGAGGGAAAGGCACGCCGGCAACCAGCACGGGCGAGCAGCTGCCAGGCTGCAAGGAAAACGCTTGGCACAGCAGCTCTGGAAGTGCAGGGTAAGCAGAAGTCAGGCTGGCACAGCAGCAGCGCCCGCCTGGCACCCCTGGGCTCCCTGGAGCGGCTCCCTCACAGAACCAAGGAGGAGCTGCGGGCAGAGCGGGCAAAGTTTCCGACTGCGCAGCAGGGTCCTGCTGCAGGAGCCGCTTCTGCCGCAAATCCCGGGAGATTCCAGGGGCTCCACTCCATGGAACAGCTGCGGAGCGTGCTGCGGGTGCGCCGGCCGCGCTTGCGAGGCTGACACATCCCCTGCAACTGCCTGGGGCCATCCAGGCTAGCGAGGTGAAGGCTCCAATCGCTCCAGCCACGCAGTCTCTTAAAGAGGGGTCTGGCACAGCACGTAGCTCTGCGGGGCCTGGCAGGAGATGAGCTGTGGCTTGCTCTAAGATGTCTTGCTGGAAAGTGGCATTTCGGAGAAGCTTGAAGCCTGACCATTTAACAACAGCACTGAATTTTGAATGTTTTTGCAGCTCTTTAAAAAGACAGCGATCAGGAGATTTTTCCCAGCCAGCTCTTGCTACTCATATTAAAACAGGCAACACTGCTGGATCTTGCAAATTTTTGGCGGAGCCTTCAGATCCTCAGCTCTGTTAATCACCTCCACTTCTCTGCAACGACAGAGCCAAGGCTGAGCTCTGTCACCCTGAGTGAGCAGCTTCCCAGAGAAGTTCAGTGCTGACCTCCCTGGCTGATGGAAATGTGGGATTAAGGAAAGCGCACTGATGTGGCATGTCATAGAATCATGGAATCACAGAATGGTTTGGGTTGGAAGGGACCTTAAAGATCATCCAATTCCAACCCCCCTGCCCTGGCCCTGGGACGCCTCCCACTAGACCAGGTTGCTCAGGGCCCTGTCCAACCTGGCCTTGAACACTTCCAGGGATGGGGCATCCACAGCATCCACAGTGTTATTGATGTCTGGCAGGTGCTGGTTACACTGCCTGTGTCTACATGTGCCAGCAAGAGACTCATGGCAAATGAAAACAGGAAACACGAACGCATGCAAAAGACAGGGGACCCGTCAAAGAAGTCCCCCTTGGTTGGTGGGCTGGCAGCAATGCCTGTGGGGTGCTGCTGTTTATTAGAAAGGTGGTTATGGATGCGAGGACAGGTTGGCTGCTCAGCACTTCTCATGCACTGTGGCATGCCCTGGCCTTGGTCCAGGTTGTCAGAATCCTTCGGAAAACTCATAGTCCACAAGTGGGCTATATAGAAGCCTGTGAGTCTCTGGCATGCACCCAGAGGGGTCGGGAGGCTGCAAGAGCAGGGGGCACTGCTGTGCTGTCTGAGGAGGTGTGTGCCAGCTGGCTGTGGGGCACCTGCATTTCAGGTCTCTGCAAAACAGAAGTCGTCTTTGGGGGAGGGATGAGGATGGGAGGAACTGTACACAATGCATCAATGCTGCAGGCTGGGGAAATCTACTCCCTACTGCTGCATCAAGCAATTATAGTTGTCAGCAATGCGGAGCGTGGGGGATGATGTTAATTCCAGTGTTTTCTGATTTCTGAGGGTTCACTTGGCACCTTTAAGGCTGTGCCCTCGGTGACGCATTACAAGCCATGTAATTTTTGCAGTGGAGAGAGTTTGCACCCTTGTTTTCGGGGCTGCCACACGCTGGAGTTTCCTGCAGCCAGCGCTCCTGGGCCAGCTGGGACCCGGCGGGCTGAGGGACACAGCTGTAACCCCCAGGCCTGCAGAGTGCCTGAGCCAGCAGCTGGGAGGGGTAACAGCGGGACAAGAACTCGCTGGGGTGATGTTTTCCATGCTGCTATCCAACTGCACGTCAACCCCTAGCTTTGTAGGAGCCTGTCTGGTTTGTGAGGGACCAACCTTCAGCAGATGAGCTGCTCTTCCTTGTTGTTGTCTGGAATACTTCAGCTATTTCTCAGCATTTTCTCTGCTGCATGTTCCACCACAAACACCACCACCAGCAGCAGCAAGGTCTGAAAACCTCTTGGAAACTCCAGGACCGTGGCTCACAGTCCCAGTGTCCACCCAGTGAGTTAAACTGGGGGAGAGTTGGGGGCAGGGAGAGGATGTCTGGTCAGCTCAAACACCCATAAAGATGGAGGCCACAAAGATTAGGTGTGAATTCCAGACTCAGTGGCTTGTCAAGCAGCATCCCCAGAAAGCCATGTGTCTTAAATAATTTAAAATGTAAGCAGGGATGATAGAAAAATGCTTCCAAAACCACCTGTATGTATGTTAGAAAGTATGTACGCTAGGAAATAAACACCAGGCTGCTTAGGGAGGAGGCCAGGAGCAGTTCCACTGGTGTAGATGTTGGGGTGGTCTCAGGGAGGGGTCGACAGAGCCGCTGAGGCACGCCAGGCTACGCATTCCTTACTGAGCACCAAAGGAAAGTGTGATAGCTGCATTTGAAATGTACACCTGAAGGAGCAGATGGAGACAGGGGACACTTGCTCTGTTCGCACAAGGAGCTGGACACTCCCAGCAGAGCCTCCCAGCAGAGGGGACAGCCCTGCCACGAAGCCATCAGAGCCATCGCACAGCAGACAAGCAAAGACCCCCTTCCAGTTCAGCACCAACTCTTCCAAACACCACTCCGAGATCCCCGTGCTGGACACCTTCACCCCGTGGGAAGGGCTGTAGGTACCAGCCCATGCAGAGCAGGGTGCAGATGTCCATCTCCACAGACAGGAGCACCAGGAAGTGTTCTAATCCGAGCCAAAATTCTCTGAATTGCTGACTTTAATCACAGGTTAAATCGTCTTCGTTCTTCATTTGTACTTTATTTCGGTGGGTCTGCTGTCATTGGCTGAGAGCTATGCGAATAGGCTGATAAATATAGACTTTACATTAAAATTGGCACTCTTCTTAACTAGGTAGATATGTTAATCTATTCACATTTGTACAAGCACCGCACAGTTATAACGTGCATTAATTCAAATCCTTAATTTACATTTTATTTTGTTAGGAAATAGTGAATGAAGCATTTTTTACTTGACATTTAGAAAATGGAATATTTAATTGATTGCAAAAACAGCATTTAAAAATGGTTTCTTGAATTATTAATACAACCTAAAATGGAGTGGATACATAAAAGCCTGCTTGAACAAACTGCTGTAGTCTTTTTAAGCAGGTTTGTTTCACGCAAGAACAACCTGATCCCACCACAATTTCATCCCTAATGTGAGCAGGGGCTTGGACTACAAAGCTCCAGAGAGGCTCCTTCCCACCTCAGTCTTTCTGTGGTGAGTAAATGAGTTCTTCCAAGGACTGCATCTCTCAGGCTGTCGGAACGAGGAAATCTCAGGGTCTCACGCTTCTTTTTCTCGCTTGTTGTCAATGTGTAAAAAATAATTCCTTTCCTACTCCCAGATGGGGTTTCAGTTTTGAATGAGTTGTTTCTTCGATGGCAGCAACCCAGCCCACTGAAACTGAATTGCACACCCGCAAAACCAGACCCAAGTGGACACCTCGCTGAACATTTCTTTCACACCACGACGTAGGAGCTCAGTGTTTGTCACAGCTTTGCCTGTCCTTAAGCCTTGGGCACAAACATGGTTTTTTAAAACTAACACTCTTAGTTTCTTTTATGTATTCAGAAAAATAAACATAAATTAGCATAAATTAATCAAGATGTTTGACTATTTTTATAAATGAAATTCATTTTATTGGATAAAAACAGCTATATCTCTTCTGATACTGTAACTGCTAGGAAGCAGAGTTGGATAAACTTCCTTCAGTTGTCTTTGGGAATGAAAGGTAGGACATTTCATTTCCTTCTGTTAGCGTTTGACTCCTTCAATGCTGCAGTCTCCCTTGCCTACTGCCAGACCTTCAGAGCAGATGTTGCCACTCAGGCTGTCAATGTCTTCACAAGTTTGTCCTCCTGGTTCACGTGGCAGGGAGAAAGTAGAGCTGTGGTTGATTATGAAAAGCAGAATGGCTCAGAAATTTTCAAACCAGCCAGGTCTGGGAGGAGATGGGCTTATTTTCAGTCCATATGAGCAAGTTGTCTCTTGGGAATGCCTTCCACTGCCAACCTGAGACCTCCAGACCGATTTGGCCAACACTTGAATTGAATATATGTGACAGTGAGAGAGTGTCCACCGCACGGCTCTGAGTGGTGCTTAGGGAAGTAATGCCTTAAGAGTGCTCAAAGAAAGGGTAGGTGTTGCTGAACTGGGGGGTTTTTATTCAAAAGCAGGAGAGGAAGGTGGTCCCACTGGTGGAAGGTGATGGCGGTGGCTGGGATGGTTTCCATGCACATCGTGCAATGGCCATGGGGTGGCAGAGCCTGAGGGATGGGAGCCTGGCGAGCACGTCTGCTCGCTGGAGAGGGGAATGCTTTGTGAACATCCTCATCAGCACATTTGCCCAGCTACCCAGGAACGATGCCCGCAGATGGGGCACTCCAACTGGGCAAGATAAACTGGTTGGTTGTGTGCCTGACAATTTGTTATTAATAAATGGGCTTAACAAGGCTGGAAAATTCTTCCCTCTTGTCATGCTGTATGGCTCCAGCCTCCTGAAACTCAGACTTGACTTCACTCATCAACTAGGATATTTCCAATCACTCTAAAAGGGCAATTTCTCCAGCACCATTTTAGAAAGTGTTTATGTTGCACTGACAGCTGTTCCAGGAAATCTGCAAGCTAGCCAGTTCTGTAACAGAGTTCATGATTACTTTGACTGAGTATATCCCTGCTTTAAGCACTTCAATTCTAGGAGAAGTAAACTTCTCAGATCCCATTACCACTGCAGTGATCCAGGTGACTATTAACAAGGATCTTAAAAAAAAAATTAAAGTAATTTTTGACTGACCTTTTTTTTTGCTATTTCCCGTCAAACTGATTTTATTCTGTTGACCTGGATTTCTAGCTGGTTTTAGAGAGAAGCAATTTACTTCCCCGCTGTTCCAGGATTTCACATCTGGACTGCTGTGGCAGCCTTCTTGACATCATTAAGGACCAGAACAGAGCCGGCTCTTTTCCAGCCTTGTAGGTTTTCCCAAGCAGTCCAGAGTCTGACAGAGATCAGCCCACAGATGCCTCCAGGTGGCTTTCACAGGTCAACAAACACCACTTATTGAGGAGTGATGATCAAAAACGTCTTTGCCCCAAGAGGTGCCATTTAGAACCCTTCTTTACTGTTTGCCTAGGAAGCACACCATCCCCATACGACACCAGCACCAACACAGAATAAATATTTACAGAACACTTCCCCTCCTCTCATTACAAACAATTCTGCTATCTGCAGTCAGCAATGGACAAGTGCCATGTTCAATTACATCAAAAACAAAAGGCATTCTAAAAAAAGCTGCTCATGTTTCCAGCCTTGTCACTTACAGGCTTTGTTCCCACTGGCTTCGTTTTTGTACTTTGTATTTTCTAGCTTCTACTGGTTCTTTTCCTCCTCTGGTGATTAAATATTGCACAGCTATTGCCCTTATTCCCTCTCTTCCAAGGTTAGCTTTTAATGTGCTTTCATTTGCATTTATACTTGCAAGCCATTTAAAAATGCCTAGGTTTTACCCAAAGTTTGGTCTAAATTGTCTCATTGTGTAAGTCAGAGCATTCCCTCAGTGGCAGCAGAAGTCCCTGGAATGCTCCTTGCTGCCGGCGAGTGCTTCCAACACCTCTCTAGCCCACAGCTCCTAGAGAGCTTGCTGCTAATGCTGGCCATTACAATCCCGTGTCCTATCCCAACGAAACCAGGCTGCTGGGAGCAGTGTTCACATCCTCCATCACCCTTGCACTCTGCCCAAAGCCCGTTCTCAGTTCAGGCCACATCCCCCATTTCTCTGTCAGCTGAGTGCCAGCCGATGTCTGAGTAACTCCCAGCTGCAGAGATCGGTTCTCCTGCCACAGCCTGCTCACCCACTGGATCACGGCAGTGTCTCCCTGTTATTAAACCACACCAGACGACACGGCCAACATCTTCTGGGGTTTACTTCACCTTTGTTTGAGAAGGGAAGCCCCAGGAAGTGGTGTAATACAATCTGGGGATCGAGATCCGGACAGTGACGGGGGTACCACAAACCATACGAGCCACAGCCTGGGGAAGACCTCATCCTTTTCTCTGTGCAGCATGAACAGCAAAACAGAATTAACACCCTTTCTTGAGGCAAAAGCAAAGACTGACTCAGCGTTAACTCACCTGAAAACAACGCCAGCTCCTGAGCTGATGGCTGCCAGGGTCCCCGTGCAATGACAAGGTGGGAGTAGCCCTGATCCTCACCCCCACTGCCCTCTGAACCCAAGCTGAGCTTTGGCTTCATGACTAAATGAGCAAAATCCTCCATGGTTCCTCATACGAGTTATCTGTGTGAGGGAAACGTTCCGTGTTTCAGGTGAAAAGCTTGAACCCTCCTGACGAGCAGCAGACCACAAGCAGGAAGAAGACTTGGTTTGTCAGTCTCCAGGCTGTGCCAATGGAATTGATAAAGGGAAGCTGCAGCACGGGCCATCTCCTCAGTTACCTACAGACACTACAGACCTTCAGACTGCAGATCTTCAGAAATTGTTCTGGAGCCTAAGGTTGTGTTAGTAACAGCAGCCGGAGTTTCTGGCAACAAGGGGATTGGGACCTACTGGGAAGCAAGCTATCAGGGTGTCTGGAAAACCCATCCACCTTCCTGGAGACACATGGCTTGTCCTGATGGTTTGTTTTCTCAGCTGTGCTGCCCAACAGACAGAGAGGGTTGGCCTTTGCAACCCCCACCCCTCCTCACTTAAGAGAAGGCAACTGATGAAGCAAATGATCAAACAATAAGGTGAATAAATGTTCCCCTCCTTGTGAGGGCACGACTGAAGGGGCAGGTATTTTTCAGCGCCACCAGAAAGCTCAGCAGCTTTTTGCCAAGTACATTAGGTACATTTTCAAGCCTGACTTATGCAGAATGTCACTTATTAGTGCTGTTCAGAATTGCTACAGGAAAAAGCTGCACCACATTCACCGCTTACGATAAAAGCAGAGCTAAGAGAGAAAGAAAAACTGGAGAGACCAATTGCCGCAGTTTATTTTGGAGGTGACACCAAGGCAAACAGAGCGTTTGTTTCAATGAATTTTATTTCATTCTGTATTATACAAGTGGGATCTGAATCCCCAAACTTCCCACCATCAACATAATGGAGAAGCACCACTACACAAGAGGAAGGCAGAATTTTGAAGCCGGAAGACAGACTGGACCAAGCCGTTTCTCCCCACGTGGTCAGAAATTCTTCCTCCTTCACACAGTGTGCTTCCCAGACCAGCAGGTTTACCCCAGGAATAAGAGAGACAAAGCTAGCTCTAAACACTCCCTCTGCCTCCTCCTCTCCCCAACAAAAGAGGCTGCTCAATGCCAGCAGTGGAATGGTTAAAGACAAGGGAGCACATCAGGTTTTCAGTCTCTCAACCAGCCCACTAGATTAAGAAGTAGCCTGGTTACTCCCTCTCTCCTGAAAAAGATCCAGGAAAATGAATGACCTAAAATGCTGAAGACTTACCTCCTTTCCTTCCCCCATCCCATAGCCTCGCTCTCTAAGCAGAGAGTAGGCAATGAACTCTGAGGAGGCTGAAGGAAAGCCAAGGAAAATCAGGGGCTACCTGAATCCCTGGGAATCTGGTGGCTACCCTGGTGCCCTCATTCATTCCCTTTGAGGTTCAGAGACCTGTTTGGAATAGTACACAGAGAGGGCCTCCCTTAAGGACTCAGAAGCAACCAGGGATACAGAACACACAGGAACCACCGTGAGGGTACACACCATTCCAGGGATGGCCCAAACCACAAACAGGGCAAGACTTCCCCTCAGCCAAGGCCCCAAGGGCTGGGGGAACTGGGACGAGGCCCTGGCAGGGGGAAGAGAGCTCCTGCAGCAGTACTGAGGTCTCATGTGAATTTACTTCTTCTTCCTCTCCTGGGAACAGCGAGGGCAGAACCTGTGAGAAAGGGAAGTACAAAGCCAACACTGAGGGCATGTACCTCAAGTACATGGTCCCAAAAGACCTTTTCCAAAGTCCCTGGCAAAGCCTTAATTCAAATCTTCCTTTTAACGGTATCTTCTCAGTGTGTATATATAGTACTTTTCCTCCTGCCACCTAGGACCTCCCCTTTCCAAAGGCCAATGGGCCCCCCAGGCTGCTTCACTCACCATTTTCCTCTTGGTTTTGTTGTCAGACCCACACAGGCAAAATGAAACCATTCAATGGAACACTGTTGGGACAAAGAGCAGCCAGTTAAAGAGCAGTTTTCTTTTGCAATTGTTGCTTTTGGGCTACCAGAGTTTCCCAGCATTCCTAAAACCCCAGCAGTGATCAAGGACTGAATACTCACACCCAACCTACGCACTGTTAGCAAGGAAAACTCCTCTTCTCCCTTGCTAAGTTTAGGGACAAGAAAACATTTTAAGGAAAACCCTGAAGAAATTGGCACTTCAGAGGTCACGGCCAGCCACACCTCTGCCCTTCCCAACGACCTGAGGTAAGCCCTCTCCTTGTCACTGCTTGCTGTATCAGGCCCCACCCAAGCAGGAAAAGACTTTCCACGCAAGACTCATCTCCACTCCGGTCCCCCCCACTTCCATCAAGTGCAGGCTCTTACATCTGGGTTGTCACAGCCAATCATCTCCCCATAGGAGACCTGGTGGCAGAGGCAGTAAGTGGGCTCATTGGGATCCACGGGCATATCCAGCACATCCGAGGGGTGCACATTTCCAAAGGTGACTGAAGGCATCCCATACTCTGTGCTACTGCAGGACAGGAATAAAGGAGGTCAGCAAAGGCTTTGAGTCTCTTCATATGCCCCCTTCATGTGTCCCTGCCCTTGTTTGCCAGAGACAGATACTTCTCTTATTTACCTACATACACCCAACTCCAATGGAGTGACCTGCTCTCCCCTTCAACCCACACTCCCCTGAAAGAATGGAAAAGTTTCCTTCCTCCTGCTTCCCAAGAAGGGACAGAGGACACATCGTTCCAGTCTGGGGAACAGCTATCCTTCTCAGGGAAGCCTGGCTAGGCCTGCCTTGGTGTGATTTCTAGTGCTGCTTCTCATCTCCCAAGTCCCTTAAACACTTACGTGCGGACGAGCTTCAATTTCTTTTGGGCAGTTTTTGGTGCTTCTTCGTCAGAGTTCTTCCCTTTAGAGCGAGCCCGGGCAGCTTTTTTCTCTTTCTGGGCTCGGCCCTCTGGTAAGAAGAGAAAAAGGTGTTGCATCTGTCACCCCACCACAACAGACACCTGACAGTGAGAACCTCTCCAGCACTAAAATACACTCCTGCTTTGGAATGTATGTTGGCTTTGGGCCATGCACCCCATCTTAGTTTATCTAGCGGCCTTGAATATGCTCACACAAGAAGAGCCCAGGTCACCATCTTTTTACCTGTCCTTCAGATTCCAGCGCAACAGTCTTTGATCTGCACCACTCCAGTGCCTGCCTTCATCCCCACCACTTCCATAGTCACTTGGCTGCCTCCTGAATCAATCTGCAGCCCAGTGGTGGTACTCACTCTTCTTGCCCTTGCTGGAAGAACTGTCATAGTCACTCGACTCTATCTGCTTCTCCTTCAGGTCTGCTTCAAAGCGAGCGAGGTCTGTGTCCAGCCGCCGGATGTGCTTATCGACCTGCAAAGACAGCAGGGACCACAGGAGTTACCACAGGACAGAGCCCAGGAAGGCAAGGAGAGGACAAAGAGGGGATAAAGGGGCAGGGGGCTTGCACTAAAGAGGCGAGGAGCAAGGGTGGGCACAGCCTAAAAATGAGAGATCGGGGCCTTCTGAGATGGGCGGCTTTAGTTCGGGCGTTCACACGATAAGCACGAGACACTTCCCTTCATACCATCTCGTAGGTCTGCATAGCCAGCTGAACCTTGTCGTCCCCAAATTCCTTGCACTTTCCATAGGCCTCCTGGATCTGCTTGAGAAGCCCCAGTTTTTCCTCTGAAGACAAAGTCCGTGCATTGCTGATATACTCCGTGGCCAACTTATCGATCTCTGACTTGAGGTCTGAAACAAGCGTACCATTAAATACACAAACGCCACGCACGCTGCAGTGCCCTCCATGAGGACACACCGAGTGCCTGGAGCAGCTCCAGGCCTCCTCCCCTGCCTGGAGATCCCCACGATAAGGGCAAAGCAAAGAAAAGCTGGTCAAGCTACATACTCCTTGTCTTGGCAGAAGAGCCATCTCTAATCCTCACCTTCTGTCCTCTGATCCAGGTCTCGCATGAGCTGGAAGTTTCTCTGTAATTCAAACGGCAGGTTCTCAATACCTGCAGAGAAAGGAGAACACGTGGAGAAATCAGCTTCCTGTCCGTGATGCCAGGGCAGGAAAAAAGCTAACCAGTAACAACAACCCCCCCGGTGCACATTAGCCTGCTTCCCTTTGTTGCCGGCCCCAAAGGAGACAGGCTATAAAAATGTGATATATTTAATGCAGAAGCACAGCTCTAGAATACACACTAGTTACCAGAAACTGCTGCCCTGCAGAAAGGTCCACACTAAGAAAGCAGAAACCCAAAATCTGTAATGAGTGTCAGTCATTATAATACAAAGTCTCCATCCAAAAACTCCACTCGGTAATGAAAAAACCAGCACAACAGCTGGTAAACAAAGCCATTTAGTTATTTCTACACAAGGATGCAAAAATTAAAGTTGATGAAATGCTAATTCGCTGAAAAGTGAGTCTGTTTAATGCATCCATTTAATAGAGGGGACAGTAGACACTTTGGGCAGAGCAAAGATCGAGTCTGAGATGGGATGGGAAACAGAGAGCAGTCTTAACCCCCTGTGACTTGTAACTTCTTGTGCCTTCTGCACTGTCATCTCAGTGTGGTCTGTCCAACACCTGGAAGGATGCTACACATCGTGAATAATAAACGTTTGGAGGGCTCTGAATGAGCAATGTGAAGTTGATAGTCAATTAATTTTCAATGCACTCTGCTACTTACCCCCTAGGCATCACCAGATGCTCAACTGGCAAAGCTGATAAAAACAATTCTGATTTTTCCATGCCTGTCTAATCAAAATAAGATCTAGTGTCACTGCATTAACCTGAAGTCTAAGCTTGATTACTGTCACCTTTACACCCAATAAAAAAAATAAATCTCTCTCGCAGGTTTAAAAAAAAAAGGTGGTGGGAAAAGCTCTTCAGGAACACAACATAAGCGTGTCTGAGCTTCCTGAACTTGCTCTCCAGCTCACAGGGAGTGCAACTGAAGGTGTGGCTGGCCATCACCAAAGCTGTCCAACACACCAGTCCGGGCAGCAGTCTCTATTTTCACTGCACGCATTTCTACAGCAATGAATGTTTTTCCACTTCCCTGAAAGAGCAACCAGTTGACAGGGAAGGTTCTGTGTGCAAGAGGAAGGTTTTAACAAGTTTTAACAAGTGCTACATAACAGGACGTGAAATTAATTCTTATAAGGGGTAAAACCAACTGTGGGCCTTGCTGAGTACAGAAGTTGTTCCTTTTACTTAGTTTTTTGCCCAAACAGCATAATAATAAGTTACATACAGAATCCTTAGGAGCAATCAAGCTGCTGCTTCAACAGATTCCTGATGCCATTTCTGATTTAGTTACCTGAGAAATGCTCAGATAGTAGGTGTCCTTAAGTACCCAGACACATAATCCACACACATCACCCCTCTGCATTCCAGGACAGTTAACAGTGCAAATTCAAATTCTGAAAAATTACTAAGTGGCAAAATGAAGTCTGTCGGCACATCCTGAATCTGATCCTTCCCTGTTTGTTCAGCATGACAGACTTCACACAGGGTTTAAGCAGCTGACTACCGGATTACATCCCTACGGTTCGAAAAAGCATCTCAGAACACGATGGGGACACAATGCTGAAAATTATTATTGCTTAGAGAGGGAGCTTATGGCAGGGATGAAATCCAGCTTGGGAATCTAGAGACCATGCCTCTTTCCTTCCTGCAATCCCCAGCCTCATCAACTCTAAACCTTTCAATTTATACAGCAAATGAAACATGGGTCATACTGCAGCATGCTGCTTTTCATTCCTCTCCAAAGCATCCGCTGCAGAAGACAAGACAGGTATCCTCTAGAGGAAAACAGAAGCTGTTCCTGCGCTGCACACAATATGTCACATTTATATTGAGTTTATTAATCCTGGAAGATCACAGCTTCTAAATTCCAGACTTTGTGGTTTTTAGAAAAGATTAATGTAATTTCTTTTTCTCTTCTGAAAAGGACAGATGGTAAAAGCACAAATTCCACCCGGTACTGTCCGTTTTCCCTCAGCAGGACTAGAAACCTTCAGATAGAGCAAGCACCTGAGCCAGCACAAAAACCAGTAGGATGCTGCTCTGCGGGCAGAACAACCCCACACGAGGTTACGGTCACATTTCACAGCCATGTTCTTGCACCAGGAGAAACTCAAGCAGGAGTTTGATTCTGCTACAGAACCTGAAAGGAACTGTGCTCCAGTTTTTACAGCCGTCACCGGAAAAATCTGCCACCACCACCAATGCCAGCACGTGCCCTCGTCTGGACAGCATCTGTCTGTCTGTCTGTCTTTGCCTCTACGTGCCCGGCCTTGTCCCCCACCCCAGCCTGTGCCCCCCACCCCTGAGAGCCCCTCTCTCCCCAGTGCCTGCTCCCCTCAGTGCCAGCCCCTCGGCCGGTCAGTGGCTCCCCTGCCTGGTCTCCTGCCCCCAGGAGTGCAGAGCCCTCTGCTCCCAGCGGCTCTCGCGGTGTGGGGAGAGCTG
The DNA here is from genome assembly GCA_013398855.1 of Mohoua ochrocephala. Classification (NCBI taxonomy): domain Eukaryota; kingdom Metazoa; phylum Chordata; class Aves; order Passeriformes; family Acanthizidae; genus Mohoua; species Mohoua ochrocephala. The sequence goes on from VZTA01010784.1 coordinate 671,987, forward strand.
ACACCTGGCAGAGGCTCAGCACAGGCACCATGGGCGGATCATTTAAGCACGTCCGAGCCACGATCTGGGGCTGACAAGACAAACCCCTGCCAGTTGAATTCCTTCCATGCTAAAACCAGCAAAATGATTTCCTAAAACCACAGCAAAATGTTTCACTCTGCAAATCTATTACTGGACAAATGTTCTGCCACTGCTTCGTCAATAAACTGGGAGAAAATGAAACAAGTGACAGTACAGAGACTTTATAATCAGAACTGCTACAAAGATACTTTATCTGTTCAACTCAAAGTGGAAGGAAGCTGAGCACACCATTACAAATTATGATCCAGAGAGAGTCTGGCAATAACAAATAGCATAACAAGATAAAGCTGCAGCTAAGCAAGTTATAACTGAGCAACAAACTATTTGAATGGTACATAACTTAATCTAGCTATGGGGATGTTTCCTACTATCTGCAGCTTAACTCCAAAGCTCTTGCATAGCCTTAAACAGAAGTGATTCTCTGCATCAAAGAATTTATCACAAAGGCCAGAACACTTGCTGAAATTGCTTGACCTGTGCTGTGCTGGCTATCAGACATCACCACCTGATAAGTGTCATTAAAAAAAAATAAATCTAGATTTGAGTCTCCATTTCCTCATTCCTACCACCACACTTTTCCTCACTAATTCTAAAAACATTCATGTTATTTATGTAATTTCACTTCCTCCCGCTTTTCTCCTTTTTTTCCTCTACAATTAATTTTGCTCGTTCATCTTAGTAAGATTCACCTAAAATTATCATGACTAAATACTATCTATCATAAAATACCCACGTAATTCCCAGATTATGAAACCGAAAATTGTAAAGAAAAAACACCCTAGAGACATCTTTGATCACCAGAGAGGAGTGATGACAGGCAATGACAGACAGGAAAATAAGGAAAAGCATGGGCCTCTTTCCACACAAATGGCACAGCAGCAAGAGAGGAAGAGGAGGATGGTGAAAATGTGCAGGAAAGAAAGTGCAAGCAAGGCCAGCAGCTTGACCCAAAGCATGGGCTGGCATTAATGCAACCGTGGCACAGAGTCCCAGTATGGGTAAGGTTGGAAGGGACCACAGTGGGTCATCCAGCCCAACCTCCCTGCTCAAGCAGGGTCATCCCAGAGCACACGGCACAGGATTGCCCCCAGACAGTTCTGGAATATCTCCAGTGAGGGAGACACCACAACCTCTGTGGGGAATCTCTTCTAGTGCTTGGTCACCCACAGTAAAGTTCTTCCTTGTGTTCAGGTGGAAGTTGCTGTGCATCAGTTTCTGCCCATTGCCTCTTGTGCTGCTGCTGGGCACTACTGAGAAGAGTCTGGCTCCATCCTCGACACCCTCCCTGGGCAGATACTCACAGACATGGATGAACCCCCGCTCAGACATCTCTTCTCGAGGCTGAACAGGCCCAGCTCCCTCAGCCTTTCCTCACAAGAGAGACACTCCAGTATCCAGATCATCCTCATTCCCCTCTGCTGGACATGCTCCAGGAGCTCCATCTCTCTCTTTAATGAGGAGCTCAGAACTGGACACTGCACTCCAGATGTGCCTCACCAGGGCAGAGTAGATGGGCAGGATCCCTCCCTCGACCTGCTGGCAATGCTTTTCCTAATGGAGTCATTGCACAGATCCATACAGAGGCCTTGTGCAGCCCTACTGATTCCTCTCACGGTACAATTATCCCAAAAATCACTGGTGCAGGTCTCTCAGTGAGGTTTTCTCACCCCTTCCTTTTCTTACCTTGTTTTCACTTCTGATCACAAGCTAAAGTCTACCTACCTACCTTTGTCTTTCCTTTCCTCGTACATTATTCCTCCACTATCCCCATTCTTCTTTTGTCTTTTTTATTCCCTTCTTTCCTTGTTATTCTTTCCCCCATTCATTCTTCTACAGGCATCCATAACCATGCTGTCTTCTCCCTTAAGAACCATGCACTCTCTCTCCAAAAATCAGAATCCAACACCACTTTTTTTCCTCTCCAATAATTATTATTTTATTTACTTCTTTTTAGAAACACATGTGGGATGTCAGGTGCAGGCAACTGATATTTAAACTTCAGCTACTTAACTCAGATGTTAACTGTGTCACACAAACGCAGAGAGCAAGCCTACACAGCCTGGTAACTTCAATTGTGCTTCACTCCTCTGCAGCACGTCTGTACTGTGCCAAACAATGGATTTGTACTGGCCAAAGTCCTAAAAACAGATCAATAGCACCAAGGACCATCCAAACACACAGTGCCTTTCCCAACACATCTGTTCACCCACCGTGTTTAGACGCATGTTTAAATTTTATTAAAAAATGGAAAAATACATTTTAAAACATGGCCACAGTTGCTTTATTGAACAGCTTAGGTTTCAGCAGACACTTCGGACACCACATTGCTGAAGGCAATTAAAAAAATTCCTGCTTGTGCCACGAGTGCCATAATGAGAGGGTAAGTTCTTTGCCCCTCAAGACAGCAAACTGGCTGGGATCTTGTTGGAGCAGCACATCGGACTTTTCGGTACTCCGCGATTCTCATAATTTTGTAGCACTTGAAGTACACTGCAGGACAACTGGCTTGCAGCAATCTTCAGGAGCCTCCTTGCTCCCTCACCAGGGGGCAAGGTGTCTTTTATATCCCTCCTTTCAGAGTGTATCACCCTTTTAAACTATTGCTTCTAGTCTGTCCTGCGTTCTCAAGCAATCAATCACCTTCCCAGGCAGTTTATTGAAATTGGTGCTTGAGCACAATGTAGCCCTTTCCCTCTATTCAGAGATGGCTCGGCCCTGCTGCAATAAAAAATCCTAACCTGTGCCATTATCCTCACAACACTTTGGTAAGGGATAATCCTGCCTACAGTCTTACAAAGAAGGTGCTCAGGTGCATGGCAGGCTGATTCAGCCACAGCCACCCAGGCATTCTGTGGCCATGGCATACATCCCAAGTTTTGGGCCAATGCACTGCACACCAGCCCACCCAAGCACGTCTGCTCCAGGCATTGTCCGAAGAAATGGCCATCGGTCAGCAGTGACAGCCAACGTCAGTGACAGTCAGCCATGGAACCCCAATACTCCCCCCAAAGTGGGGGCCCCTTCCTCAAGGAGGGAGGGCTCTTTTTGTTGTTTTCCTATTGCAGTAGCTCAATGCTAAAGCATCCACAGCCAAGATAGCAGGCAGTGTTGTTAAGGCTCATAAAAGGGATCTTTATTGTTAAAGATCAACCTCGATTTCAGAAGCTTGGAGGACTTGGAAGACTGACACAACAGATGAGACTAGCAACACTCCTGGCATTTCCAGCCTGCCACAGACCTCCAAAGGCAGGGACAACCACCAAAGAGATCACAGGGCTGTTTGCCAAAACAATGACATCGGATTTGCGGTGGAGCAAGTGAAGAAATACAGAGAAAACAAAGCATACTTTGCCATGTAAAGCCATCTTGTATCAGCTCCAATAAAAATATCAGCCAACAACAAAATCAATTCTAAATGAATTGGTCATTAAATGTATCAGCTCAGTGTGGGCTGTGCCAGTAGCTTTCACACAGAAACAAATGATGCCTATGAATCACCAAATTCTCTCCCCTGCATGAAATCTTTTGTAATTTTCCATAGATCGTGTGTGGTGCATCGCAGGTGTAACTAATCCGAAGTCTTGGTAAGGTGAAAGGCATCTTTCACTACACTAAAACAGTGACAAGTACGGAAATGAGTTATTGAGAGACTTGAATTTCTGAAGGATGATGTGAGGAACCGGAGAGGCAGGGACAGGGAGTATGGCTGCATGCTACACTGGGGAGGGGATAAGAATAATGAAGGTAGGGAAAGAGAGAGATAAAGGAACTGCTGGGGGATTTGGAACACAGCCAGGCCTGCGAAGGAATCGAGGACTCGCCTACAGCAATTTCCGACATCACACCCATGTCCTCTAAGAGCATTAAGATGACGATACCCATCGCACCCTCATTTGATGAAGCCATACAGGGGAAAATCCAGGCAGATGTAGCTATTCCAAAAGAATAATCCCATTTTACTGGGCTGGCTGATGTTATCAAGGAATGAAAGGACATTCCCATGCTGGCTGTAGGAGAAAGAAGAGGGCACGTGCTGCTTCTGTTGCTCTGTGCTTATGCTGGCTTAAGTTTTCTAGCAGGGACAAGCCCTGAACTGGTGCATCTCCATGTGCCTACTGACAAAAGCAAGCAGAAGGAGCAAAGGAAACTTGATGCCTCCCCAACCAGTGTAAAAAGGGGGAAAAACCCAAGGTACACTGGCTACATAGTACCATGCTAACTTACCAGCTGAGGGCTCCTCATCTAAGCCCGTTGTCCCCATCACCTTCTGCACTGAGGCAGATATGTCCTAGTGCCTGCTCCTGAAACAGGTCCTGACTGGTGGCCTCCAAGGCAACAGAATTCACATAATGCAGCCACCTGAGCAGCCAGGCCTGTGACATCCTTCTGCCTTTTGAGCTCACCAAGGTCACCTGCTGCTCATGACTCTCCCAAGCATTTAGGTCTAATTTAGATGAAATGCTGCCTTTATTCCTCAGGGATTTGAGGTGAGGGAAGATGCAAACAGTTCTTGTTGCTGAGGAGAGATACATGCCTTGGTATGTTGCCATAAAAGATTATTCACATGTTGTCACTGAGTACACTCAGTTTATTCTGGCACTCATGGGGTGTGTAAACAGGGAAGCACGGATGGCAGAAAACACGGGTGGTTGCACAGCAGTTCCCTCCACTATAAAGACAATCCCTACACTCATGGAACATTCACATACAGAGAGACTTGATCTGGGACCGTTTCCTGAGTGTGTGTGCTTCAACGATGTCTTGCACAAAGGAGCTCTACAATCCTCTTGAAACTTCCAAACATGAAGAAAACTCAGGGTTTGCATCTCACCTTCTGGAAAACCTGTATTAATCACATGATCCCTTTCTCCCCCTCAAAGCCTCCACAACAGTATTTCTAACCCCGTGCGAGAGCCAACACTGAGCCAAGCACAGCAACTCGAGTTCGAGCAAGTGCAAACTCTTCTCCTGAGTCTTTATGCACATTCCATCTTTTAATCCCAAACCACTGCTTTCTTCCTCCTCCTTCTGACTCCGTTGCTTTCTACATCTCCGACTCCTTTGCACCCATAGGTTTTCCCTTACGAAAGCTGCACTGCTTCACTGCTTGAGAGAAAGCACTTTTTAATCTTGCTTTCTCCCCTCAAAACTAGGCATAAAATGGTTTAGAAACTAGGAGGAGAACAATATTTGAAGAGATGGAAATCTTTTTATGCTTAAATTCAGCCACTGGAGAAAAACACTCAGGAAGAAGAGAAGTGGAACAAGACACATTCCTCTTCTCCCATTCCCTGAATCCTCTGGCTCAGTGTAGCCATTGAAGGGACAGCTTCAGGAAGTAGGATGAAGGAATGAAGGTGATCGGAGCAGACAAGTTCCTCTGTCAGGATGCTCAGCACAGAAGGAATGTGCATATTCTTCTGCTGCAGAAACATCTGTCAAGAGCATAACACGTTTCAAACAGGTCTGCTTTGTCATTAACAGCTTAAAGCCAAGGAAAGGGCATGCCTAATCCTAGGTCTAAACTCAGTTTCAAATTACAGCGAGGACTGGAAAGCTGCTGAAATACCTGACCTAAGAAGCTTCTAGACACCTTTTACTAAGAGAACTGTTCTTAACTTGGCTATTCCACAAAAAAATAATGGAAAAGAACTTTAGATGTCTAAAGTAGAGGACTCAAAATATATGAACTGAAGCACCTGGGGCTGTATGCCGAGCTCTGTCAGACTGCTCATGCATTTTAACATACAGTTTTAAATTACCTAATCACATGATGTTTCATACAAGGTGCTTCTCATTCCCAGCGACTGAGCACTGATTCAAAGTTTTATTTTATTCTCTTTGCTCCACGCAGAGTCACATGCTCAGAGCCAGAGCTCAATCTGAAAACTGACTTTGTAATCAGCTTTTCAAGGTGTTCAGTGTTGTTTTCACAATGCTGCAGTGGAGTGGCCCATTTCCCTCACCAACAGAATGAAGGCCAAGAGATTTACTGAGGCCAAGAGATTAAAGCCAAGAAGGCCAGCTAATTACAAACTCTCCTCTCGAAATGTGCAAAAATGCTACATGGCCTGACTTTTCAGAATTATCTGTTCAAGGCAGAATTCAGCTGCAGCTATGGGCATTCTGCACACCTGCTCCTCTGACTGAAAATTTCCACGCATAATCTGAGGGAAGCACAATCCAAGCAAGGAAAACCTGTATAAAGTGGGACTCACAGCATAAATAAAACCATCAAACTCACTTTGTCAGAGTGGTATTCAACTGCTTCAAACAGGAGGCCACCTTTTTTCTTCCTACGATCTTCACTTAATTCCTTACACACCTTCCTTTATTCAAAGATATGAAGAGGTCCTACAAATAACTGCCCCCTTCCATCACACATTCCTCATTCATTCCCTGAGCAGATCCAGACAGAAAACCCTATGAAAGAGAATCTCTGTGGGAGGAGAAAAGAAATTCATTGAAAACTGTGTCTGCAATAGCACTACACTACTGAAAGAATTCCGTTCCAAGACACAGATGTAAATTAAGAATTAAGACATTTTTAATAACAGAGGACCAAAAGTTCTGGACTACTTATTTCTATCAAATTTCAGGAAGTTTTAGGACGTTAGCGAACTGCTTTAAAACAGAACTGAATGTTTTTGAAACACTGAAATAATGTGGGGAAAAAAAGGGAAGTAGCAAGGAGGAAACAGAATGCTGTCAATCAACATCAAGAAGATGACTTGTGTCTAAAATACTGCATGCATTTTCACAGAGTCAGGAGCTCAGGCACAACTCCAGAAGGGGAGAGCAGGCTTAGAAAAGAACAATGTGGGTAATGAGAAATAGATGCTATTACCTATCAGCAGCCTGACTTCCTACAGACCGTGATGGGCGCTCTTTGACTGTACCACAATGCATAAATGCTTTTCTGAAAGAAATCTAGAATAAGCACAGCAAGTGTCTTTGTTTAGCTAATAACAGGAGGTAATACTGCACCAGACAAAACTGAAAAAGGCCTTGGAGATCTAAGAGTAAGCAAAAAAAGACAACCATCAGAGTGAAGAGTGTTTTGGTCTTCCTAAAATATTTGTAACCAAATTTTAAGGACTTTTAGACTGTGCACATCACTTTCATTTTTTTTAGAAGTAAGATACCTCAACAATAGCAGTGACTCCACCACATTAATATCCACCTCGAACAGGACGAGAATCTCCAATCCAATCGCAGGACCACAACTCTCATCTGAGAGAGAAGAGTTTGTCATTTCCCCTGCACGCCTGCACTAGAGAGGAAGAGGAGTTCCCAGGGGGTTGGTTGATTTTAACTGACCGTGATGACATGATCCACAAGTGTTTGACTTTGGCAGGAGCATTCTCCAGCCACCCACCTTCCCTTCTCTCCCAGTGGGTACCTACCATACCTCTCCCCCCTCAGTGCTGCACCCTGCTCACCTCTGCCTGCCAAGGGCAGATCCCAGTCCTGGCTCCTTTATCTTTGCTCCACAGCTCTCACCTGTGCCCTGCCAGGCGGAAAACCCTGCATCCTCCCTGTGCACTTACTGCTTATCCATCTGCTTCTTTCCCCGCTTTCCCAGCCCTTGTCCTCCCAACCGAGGAGCCTCAGTCACCTGCAGCCTTCTACAACGGAGTGAGAACTGCACAAGAACACAAATCTTTGCTCCTCTCCAAAAACCTGCCTCCTCATCCAACTCTTCTTCCTGGCTTTTGCATCCTCCTTCCTTGCAGCTCCTAGGTCCTTGCCTGTGCAACTGCAGCTTCTTTTCGGGTTTCACTGAAATTTAAGATGGTTCTTGAACAGTCTTGGAGACATTTTCTCTCCTAATGACAAAAGGAGCACTAAAGACAGAAGGAACGAGACCCCCTGTGACCATATCAACACCTTATCATTTCTGTGCTGGAAGAAACCCGGTGCAGCAAGATTTCTGAAGAGCCAAACTCCATTTCCCATGCATATGCAAACAGTGGGATGTTTAACTGGCTGGGAACAGTGAAGAAGAAGACACACTACCAGAACTACCCAGCTCTAAACACACCACCCATGAACATGTCTCTAGTGCCAATACCAGACCAGCAGGAAAATGTGAGAACAGCATAACCCAAAGGACAGATCATTCAATCTTAACTCATTAGCCCATTCATTGAGAAACAGCTCCTCTGATGGATCTGCTTGGCTACTTTAAGAACACGTGGATAAAACATGCACTGAAAGTCTCATCCCCAAAGGGCAGAGTTTGACAAAGTTTTAAGCCCCTTAAGGCAGGACGGTAAAATAGGAGGTACCATAGGAGGGCTCCGGTAACGTTACCATTGCTAACTCCGTGAGCATTTACAGAGCTCCTCTTCGGCCAGAAAAGCAGGGCTGCATTTGTAAACTGACAGCGTAGAAAACTACCATAACTACGGCCCCACAGACCCAAAAGTTATCTCTGGCTCGATGTCTGTCCCGGGAAACCACTGACAGCCAAGCTCCCGCTCCCGAGAGGCGGCTGGAGCAGCACCGGGCTCCTTTCTCCTGGGACAAACCAGTCGCGGGGCCGCGGTGTCAGGGCTCCCGCAGGAGCTGCAGCCGAGCCTTGCCCCACGGACGGGGCCTCTCCGCACGGCCCGGGAACCGGGCGCCCGACAGCCGG
>VZTA01010784.1:680735-710481 GCA_013398855.1 Mohoua ochrocephala
CCCCCGGAAGCGGCGCTGCCCGGCTGCGAAGCCGCTTCCGCCCGCCTGCCCGGGCGCTTCCGCCCCGCTCCCGCCGCCATTTCGGGCTGTGCGGGGCCGCCCCGGGCGGTCCCCCCGGAGGGCAGCGACGGTGACCGGGGCACGGGGGCATCGCTCCTACGAGGGAAGGCTGAGGGAGCTGGGCCTGTTCAGCCTGAGAGGCTCAGACGACTGAGAGGGGACCTCACCCGTGTCCATAAGTATCTGAAGGGAGAATGTCAGACAGGCTCTTCTCGGTGGTGCCAAGCACTAGGACGAGAGGCAGCGGACAGAAACTGATGCACAGGAAGTTCCACCTGAACACGAGCAAGAACTTCTGTACTGTGCGGGTGACCGAGCACTGGGACAGATTGCCCACGGAGGTTATGGAGTCTCCGTCACCGGAGCTATTCCAGAACCATCTGGAGGCAATCCTGTGTCGTGCTCTGGGATGGCCCTGCTTGAGCAGGGAGGTTGGAGCAGTGACCCTCTGTGGTCCCTTCCAACCTGACCCATCCCGTGATCCTCTGAGGTGGGCGAGGAAGTGCTGGTGACTTGTTTTTATGGTTTTCCATCCACCTCGTAATCCAGCAGTGACGAGCAGCGGCTGCTGTGTCATACAAGGAGACGGGCGGTCTCTGCTCAGCAGGACCGGTCCCACATCACACTTCCGACAGACTGACAAAGCAAGGGATGGAGTTAAACAGGGGCTCTGCTCTCTTTTTCCTCATCGTGCCAGACCCACTTTCGTGACCATACACCACGAGCCACTTGGAAGGTCAGGGCCCCGGTGCTGCAGAGCTGAGGAGCCCTTCCCCAGCCGTCCTTTGCTACGCGACACCGTGGTGTTGTGAAGTCACACGTGATCATGGAGGAACTGAGACAAAATTACCTTACTTCTTTTGACCCTTAGGTTCTAAGGTACACAGGCTTGTTTTTTCAAGAGGTCAGCGTTCATTTAGCATCCTGTGCAGCTGAGGAGGCACTGGGTTTGGTAAATACTACATTTCACCCACCTTTCTCCTGCCGACTCACCTACACCACTCTGGTTTTTTCTGATAGTCTGTGTAATGACAGCCATTGCTCAGGACTGAGTGCTCCCAGCTTCTGGCCACAAGGAGAAGTGACTTGCTTTTTTCTCTCCTCCCACAGATCTTCCAAGACACCATGGCTTTATTTATATGGATATACTGGGATTAAGTCTTCCAGCAGCCTGCACTGCAAGACTGAGGAGCTGTTACATAAAGGAATTGCAGCTGTTCGAACTATGCACTATCTCGCTGTTAAACTATTTGGTTAATTCAGAGATCCTCTCTGTTCTGGAGTTTTCCATTCCTCTTCCTACAGTCATTTAAGTTATTTATGACATATTTTTAATTATTCAAAACACATTTCTTAGTCTTTTCAGTTCCCATGTGGAGCAGCTGGCTTCAGTTAGCCGAACATTATTGTTAAGCCTCACTTTAAAGTACTTCAAAATTCTTGTATAAATTGCCTTACACTCTTAATTAAGGGGAAGGATGTGGCTGTTACATAAAAAAAAAAATAAATCTGCTCTCTATACCATGTCACAGTCCTGAACCAGAATCTCCCAAACACATCCTGCGTGGGGCTACCAAGCTGAATAGAGCTGATGTTAAGAATTAGACATTCTTAGACATCACTAATTTGGTTAAGAGACCACCTGGGAACCCCCATCTTATCCTCCAAGCCAAGGCTAGGAAGGTGTCAGAATTCTAGACCACTGAAATGGAGAGACAAACGCCCTCTGGACTTCTTGCCATTGCAGATACAAACGATAGGGCAAAGAAGAGACACTTGCCTAAAATCTAAATGGCAAATCTCAGTGAAGTGTACCATTGTGTCTTTAACTGCGTGAACTGCCACTCTGAGGTTGCAAAATAAAGAGAAGAGGCAGTTTTGTGTGCCTGTGTGGTCTCACAGCAGTAGGAACTCTACCATTCCAGCAAAAACTAGTTCCTGAGCTCTGAGTCCAGGGAAGCTCGTTATTTTTGCTTTCTTTGCAAAGTCAAAAAAAAAGGTTTGCATCGCTCAGGGCTCCAGAAGCATCCTCACCCAGAGGAAGCATCACCACGGTAGTTATTTGTCGAGAGGTGGAACGTTTTTTAGAGTAAACACTTCTGCAAGCTGAAGTCCGAGCAGATGATGGGGCAGGAAGGTGCTTTCCCAGCTGAAACAAGCCCGAGAGACCCAGGAGCATTTATGCCTAACCCTCACCCAGCCTCACACGCTGATCCCTTGGCGGGTGCTGTAGTAAGGAGGCCACATCCGCCAGCCCCTGTGGCTATCACGGTCTCCTCCCTCTCACCCCAGTTTGCTCCTACAGCTGCATCCCGTGGTTAATCCTGGAGGTAGCTCCTGGATGGACGGAGGACCTGCGGGATGAGCGGTGCTGTCCAGGCCCGTGCACCTCCCTCAGGGAAGCTGCACGGCCTACGGAAGCAGTCTGCAGGAGTGGTTCTCAACCTTTATTGAGCTACAGATGCCTGTGTGTTTTCCCTTGGAAATGTAAACATCTGCATACCAAATTCAAGCCTCCAGCTTTTCAGTTACCTTGTAGACTTCTTACATGTTGTCCAAGGACTGTGAGGTGAAGGGCAGTGCTTGAGAGGGATCCTCATGCAGAACCCAGCAGGAGACCTATAATTTCAGACTCTTGTTCAGTTACCTTTTTGCTGTGGAGGTACGTTCAGCTCTTCTCACTCTTTGAACATTCTCAGTTCAGAGGTCTCTGACCTTTGCATTTCCTGTCCTCAGGAAACACGAGAGGTACCCACACTTCATTCTCACAAACGGCAAATGATTGCTCTGCAGCACTTGGCCCCAAGGGGTTAATTAGCTTTACAAATGAAAGAGGATGCCAAAGGCCACAGATTATAGCTGTGTCCATGCTTCAAAAAACATCTCCTACTTCTGTAGCAAAACTAGGCGTAGACTCTAGTTCTTTGGTGTCACGATTTCTTTTCTTGCAGTTTTTTTTTTTCCATTCATTACACAGACACTACATGAAATCGAAATGTTTGTTGGACCAAGTTACTACATCTCTCTAGTACTTTGGTGTTCTACTATACAGAAACAAGAAACCATGCACACAAATTTAATCCGTTGTACCTGAAAGGGCGACTGAACAGGTACCTATCTTGTAGTTAAGGAAGTGTACAGAGCAATTTCATTCTATGTTCTGAAACTGCACTAGTAAACTTGGGCAGCTTTCAGGTACATTACCTGCAAAATATTAGAAGAAAGTCCTAAACATGATATATATCCTTTAGTTGATATAAAGATGATAAAATAATCAATAAAAATATAGAAGACAGACAGAATCTCGTAATTATATTCTACATTAGGAAGAAAGTTGGATGATGTAGACACATCCATGAGGTAATGAAATATTACCTATTGCCAATGAGATTTAGGAAGATGTTTAGTTCTACCCATTAAATAAAACATCCTAGAAGTTGCATAGCTAGAAACTGACAATCAGTAATTTGAAAAGAATTATCTGGCAAGCAGATGGAAGCAATGGGCTTTCTTTTCCAAACAACTTTGAAGTTCTGAATGCGTTCCAGAAGACCAGCAAATACTTTTACTTTAAAAGTATTTGCAAAGCACGTGGGCTCATCCAGGTTGCTGTAAGGCAGTTAACCTAACACTGATGTGGCAAAAATCACAGTGCCATTGACAGGGGTTGCACTCAGCTAAGAAAAGAAACATATTGCTGTTTGGTTTAATTTAAAGAAGAAGAAGACCTCATTAAAAGAACTAGATATCCTTGTATGGCAATGTAAGTTTGGTGGCTCAAGATAGCCATCTAGGCCTAATGTAGCAAGACTTCAACTGAACACTTCACACAGCCTGGTCACTGAAAGGGGAAAGAAAGGCAACAGATAAGAACTACGGGATGGAGCCAAGCCCTATTGTGAGACACCTAAACCAGCTCAGTTTAATTTAGCTGTTTGGAAAGACGAATACAATGACTCGATCATGGTCTGTTATTCATTACGTGAGAAGAAAGACTTCTTATAGCAGAAGACTTTAATGTACTCAACAAAGGCGTAACAAGACCCTATGGATTAAAATAAAAAAGTAGCGATATAGAATGGCAGTTTCAATGGCACTGATAACCAACAAAAAAACTGTACTAAGGGACATGGTTGATTAACCATAAGGCTTTAAATTATAAAAATCTTAAAATCTTTTTTGAAGATTTAACTGAATTATAGACCAGCAATACTATCATTAGTCACGGCTGAGATTCAGTTACTGTTTGTGGGTGACTTTTCTAAATGATTTCCAGCCTACATGATGTTTCCTTTTAAAGCAATGATAATTTGTAAAATCCAGCTAAGAACAGAAAATCAGCTTGGGAAAGGACAAGAAGAAAAAGTGCTGTTGCCTTTCAGCAAAGATACAAGATGCAACCTAATACAGAACTCCAGAGTCATTGTCAAGTCTTCTTGGGTACAGACATACAGAAACGAATGGATTGGCATCACAATGAAAAAGCAGGGTCAAAGAATTCATGGAGCCGAAGAAGGACCATGGGATCTTGTTAAGAGAATATTCCACTCCTCTGAGTGGGAGGTAAATAATTGAACTGTTGTTGGCTTGAGTGCACAAAGCTGCAGACTGCAGAACCTCAGGCTTCACGTAAAGAGGGAAGAATTCTGTAAAAGTTGTTACATTTTGTGTCTCGCAGGTAGCTACTGTACTTTTTAAACCACCCTGGAGCACTCTGAACATGTTAAACAACCTTGGGAATCCAGAGAGGAAGACCTCAGCCAAACTCAAATAAGTGACGAAGATAACAAGGGTAAGGTATCTTCAATTATTTCCACATCAGCAATGTGACTGGGTAAACAGAGAAATTCTCATCGAAAAGAAAGAAAAAGAGGCCTGGAATAAAGTGGCATTTCTGAAGCTCAATGGGAAAGTCCCTTAGTAAGAAATAATTAGTTTCTTCCTGGGCAACAGTAAAAGCTATAGGCTCAGCAGCAAACTGCACAAACACGAACAGTAACACCTTTGAAATGACTGGTAACACGGGAATTGTACAGCCTTAAATACCTATGGATGCCCATGCTAGGTAGCAGATTCCAAGAAGGGAAAGGGTAGCAGACATCAGTAAACAACACATCAAACCAGGGACCAAGAAAGGCGATTTCAAGCACCTTTAACATATAAACCAAAAAATCATTGCAAAGATTTTTAACTTGTGAGCCATTCCCCAGGGAATTCAACCAGTCAGCAAAGTATTATTCCAACTTTTAAAGCCTTCCCAGCTTAATTCAAGACACTTGCACCCAAATCAAGTAATTTTTCAGACTTCAAGATGATGCATTCAAGATGAGAGAACAACCTGAGTGAAGCTGGCAGTTTTGTCCTGCTCATGTGGAATACGGACATGCAGAGGAGAGCCACAAGTAGTAACAAACCTGTGCTGAGTCTGATAACTTCCAAGGGGAGCAGAACTACAAACTGAGTTGTCCATGGGAAAAAAAGAAAGAGGGCAGAGGAGTATGAATTAAACTCTCCTGTAAGGAGAAACGTAACAGGTGGAAAAGGTGAAGGCCAGACAGCAACCAACATAAGTTAGACACTATAAAAATAGAGAAAACTGTTAAGAAAAGCTTTGTGACTAGCAAAACTAGTGATAAAAGGAAAGGAATAGTTTGCTCTTTCATCCCTTTCAATCACAAAATAAACAAAGAAACCTTACTAATAGTACTGATCCATGCTAGATAAAAATGGTGAAAACGCTAGTGACACAGAACAGGAGAAACCAGTCAACAAATACTTCCAATTCCATATAAAGAAAGGAACAGAATGTATCGGTCATATGAAAATAGCAACTTCTATCTAGTACCATAGTATCAAAGTAGGAGATGAGACAACACCTACTAGGGATGTATATTTTGAAATCAGCAAAGAAACAGGAGTCCTGGAAGAGTTCACTAACGAGCTCTCTAGCCCAGTGATTCTGGTCGTAATTAAATTTGGGATATTAGAGAAATACCTTAAGACAGTCATGACAGTACTCCCAAAAGGCAAATGAAACGACTCGGTGAGAAAATGATGGAAAAACTGTAGAGGTGAAGAATTAATGAATGAAAAAATAAAACCTGTAACACAAAGGTTTTATGAAATATAGATTCTGTAGTTAAAAAAAAACCCTAAAACAAAACAAAAAGAAAAACCCAAACCCTAATTTCATTCTTAGATGACATCATTATACATTTGGTTTAACAAAGGGGACTGCATAGGTGCGACATACTTAAATTTTTATAAGGCATTGACCTAGCACCGTAAGTCAGAAAGATCTACTGTACATAATCCAATACTAAGAGGATTAAGAAATGCCCAGCCTGCAAGTCTCAAAAAGAAGCTAAAGAAAAGTTGCACTGAATGATGCTTTTCAAATTAGCATAGGTCAGATGCAATATTGCATTTCAACCTGGATCTGAAAGTAAAAATACCAACTGATACAGTTTGTGGGTGACAGAACTACGAAAGCTGTGAGTAACCTGGTCCATCACTCAGCCAGGTCCATTGGCACTGGCTGGACTTGGACACAGCCCCACGTGAAGCATCCAGGAAATAAGAACCCAGAGCGTAGTGCAGAGAAGGGAAAACACTACCATGGAAAGCCGAGACTTTGGATGATCAGACTTGACCAGACAAGCAGCCACTGTGAGCTCCTGTGTAACGCTGTGAGAAGAGGGAAAACACAATCCTCTGCAGACTTAAGGCAAAGGGCAGGGGGACCTCGTCCACGTGTTGGGGCTTCAACACCCAATTCCAAACCAAACATTTTTATAAGATACTGAAAAATTTGACAAGATGTAGAAAGAAAAGACAAGAATGATTCATGGGCTGGAGGAAATCCCTTACAGCGGAAGATTTCCAGAATTCGATCTGTTTACTGTGTCAAAAAGTGGGTTGAGAAGGGACATTAGAGTGTTTAACTATAAATCTGGGGGGGAAAAGTCCTATTCAGGCTCTCTGAATCAGAGGGATGGATGTTTCCAGAACTAGTAACCAGAAGCAAAAGCAAGGAGAAATCTGGCTTAAATATTTAAACAGTGAGAACACGAAGCCCTTGCAGCGGGCTACCGATGGATTTTGTGTCCCAGTGCCTCAAAATGAAGCCGATGCATTTTGTCAACACAGTTCGAATACACATTAGTTCTTGGGGCTCAACACAGCCTAAATGGATTGAAATGTCACCTGTGAAATGCAGGAGTAAAACCAGACAGGTCCTTCTAGCCTAACCTACGCACCTACCAAACACTCCACCCGTTTGCAGCCAACCCTGGTGACTGAACGCAGAGAAAAAGGTTTCTGCCACAGGCTCCCCAGGTGCAGAGCTCCTCGCTTTCCTCGTGCAAACCGCAAAGTGCCAAAGGCAGGGATGTGCCGCCCTTGCGCCTGCCCACGCAGCCCCTCGGGACTCAGGGCAGCCAGAGGCTCCTGCAGGGGTTGGGTGCAGGGGGAAGGAACACACGTCACAGGGGCAGGGTGCTCGCAGCAGCACCTTCAAAGGAGCCTTTTACACCAATTTATTTCTATACAGGGTGGTTAAAAAAAAAATAAAATAGAAGCCCCTATTGGTTGTTCATACAGAAGTCTGGGATTCTATAGGCTTTGGGTGGGTGACTGATTTTAAAACCCAACAACACATGCTTTTTCCCTTGCCTTCTCATTCTCTTCCAAGTCAGCCTCCATGATCCAAAGAAACTAACAAGTAACACACAAGACTAGCAGTCATGTGGACCAATTTAAAAAAAAAAAAAAAAAAGAGGAAGAAGAATTGAAGACGAAGAGAAAGGGAAAAACAAACGAAGATTGAAAATAAAAATTCGCCAGGATAATGCGTTTTATAAACACAGAGATAGAAACAGTTACAGCAAGGACAGAGCGGGCCAGGGGTGGGGAATAGATATTTATATATATATATATATATATATAAATTCAAGGGGCCTTCAGTTTATTCTTGTTGGCTCCCCCTTCTCNGGGGCCTTCAGTTTATTCTTGTTGGCTCCCCCTTCTCATTAGATTGGTCTCTCTGTGGGGATCTTCATCCCCTTCTCTCCACTGTCCACCTTTTGGGGATTCTCTCCCATGACCAGGGTCCAGAAGAGGCCACCACTGCCATGTGAGTCCAGCCCGTCTTGGCAAGAGGGAGCCTGGGAGAGCACTCTGGCAGGAGATGAGCAGGAGAAGCTAGCCTTTCCCTGCCTCCTGCCAGCTCCTTGAAAAGACTGGTCTATTCCTCCTCCTCTTCCTCCTCCTCCTCTTTCCCTTTGGGAAACTGGGGGCAGGACAGGTATGTGAGTGTCAGAACTGCTGTCATTCCGCCTTTCAGGAAAGGGAATAGAGAGAAGGGTGATGATTATTTTGGCAGTCTCTTACCCTCCCTCCAGTTGCTTTTTGGTTTGTTGTTGATGCCTGCAGGCTTTTCTGAGGAGGTGAGGGGAAAAGCAGGAGGGAGAGGAGGAGGAGTACAAGCTGCTAGGATATCATCCACAACAGGCAGGAAGAGCAATGAGCAGGAACCCACATTCCTACGGGGCCATCGTGCTGCTCAGACAGCTGGGAGAGAGAGGCAGCAGCCACTTCAGACAGACTCCTCTCTATTGCTCTCCACCAGGGGAGGAGAAAGAATGCGACACTCCATAGCCCTTGGGCAGTGTAGGCACCTGTCCCTCCCAGAGAACATGCCTCACCTCTCCCCCCTCCACTGGTCTCACCTTCCACTGGGGAGAAGGTTTCTCCCATCCAGTCCTTGGGGCAGGACGAGCGACCCCTCCTCCCTTTCACCAGCAGGAGGGACAGGAATGGATATTTCTCTCTCAGACACTCAAGGCAATCCTCAAAGAACCCCATCCAGCTGTGAACCCTGCCACATTCTTCTGTGGCCTGCTAAAAACACATGTCCAAGCCCCTGTACATACAAGGGCCATCTCTCCATCCCATCCACCGTGCGTGTCTCGACACGCAACCCCGCTTCGTACGCATCCTACAGTGAGAGAGAAGGCAAAACAGGGGCCTTTCTTTGGGTTTCAAAGGAGGGGCTCTTGCATGAGGAAGTGATCCCAGCACAGGAAAGGGGCTCTTGCACAAGGAAGCATCCTCCTACCAGGCAGGCTGTTGCACAGAAGGAGCACCCCCTTGAGACAGGCTGTTGTTCAAGGGGCTGCCATGAACAGGGTTACACGGCCAGAAGAGGCTGTTGCAGGAGGAGAGGCCGGAAACTGTTGCACGAGGAGGGCCGCTGCACAAGCGGTGCCCCTGGCACAGGCTATGCACAAGAGGCGTTCTGCTCCCTGGGTTGAGGTCTCTCTAGGAGCTGGAGAGGTGCTCCACTTGGATGGCGCTGGTGCTGACAGTGAGGCAGATGTCCTTGTGATGCTCTGAAGTCTTGTAAGGAGTCAGGTCAAAGGAGCACTGGGGGGGAGGGTTGGGTTGGTTAGTGTCTCCAGAAGGGCCCCCTGCTGCCCCCCCGCCCTGCGGCTGGAAGTGCTGCTGCTGCTGCGAGGCCTGGGCTTGTGCCTGAACCACCTGCTGCTGGGGGTCAGGGATGTTGTGTTTCCGCATGTGCTTCATCAGGTACGTCTCCTGCAATGGGAAGAGCCGCGTGAGAGGAGGGAACGATGCTCGCAAAAGCCAAAGCCCACAGGGAGGGAGGGACACGGCAACTCGGGGGACTGCTCCCGTTGGACCGAGAGGAGCTGCTCCCTGGGAAGTTTGTCCACTTCTGCTACCCCCCAGGGCAGCACACACTCACCGAGGTGTAGGCCCGGCTGCAGATGGAGCAGGTGTAGACCTTGGCGTGTTTCACCGTGTGCGTAGCCAGGTGTACCTCCAACGAGGCAGCATCCGTGTACGCACGGTGGCAGTTGTGGCACTTGAAAGGTTTGTCTTTGTTGTGCTGCCGTCTGTGGGACTGGGGGGGCGGCAGCAGCGGGGAGGAAAGAGAAAGCAAGCATGAGGAAGAGAGTATTGGTACTGGAGACAGCTTTACCTCGGCCTCCCCTTCCAGCCAGGCCCCAAGCTCCCAGCTGCTGAGGAAGGTACACCTGGCTCCCAGCACAGAGACAGAACTTGCCCCTCCAGCCCACCACCCCTTCCCCACACGTGCCTTTTCTTCTCAGGCATACTATGCATTTGAAGAGCAGAGACTCTTAATGCTCCACAACCCCCATCTTCTTTCCAAGTTTCCATGCAACTCGCAGTCTTTTCTTGGCCTCTCCTTTTCAGCCCCCCCTACACATCTGCTCCCTGCATCTAATACCTTCAGGGCAGCATTTGCTTTAACTGCTTGCAGGTGTTTACAGCTCTTTGCTATTTGGCACACTCTACGGTTCCCCTCCTCCAGGGTACTGCAACAGGACACACCACCTCTGCTTCCCTATATCCCTACCCTTATGCCCTCCATTTCTCCATTTCATTGTAAAACAAACAAAAACCCACCCAGATACCCAGACTTTATTGGGTGTACCGTTTTGCAAAAGTCTTACCCCAGCTAAGTTAGAAAACTGCGAAACAGATGGGAGGAACTTCACTGAGGTCTCACCACTTTCAAGTCAAGTCAACAATTTTACAGGATGTGACTGTTTGTGCGACTTCTTTGGGCCACTAGTGCCACAAATCAGGAATCTCTTCCCTGCCCAGGGCTTCAGTAGCTTTCTGCATTCTTTTACTCTCCTCCCAGTCGCCCCAATTCTTCCATCTCCTCTATCACAGGCACCCACGCCAACCCCCGCTGGCGAGCAGGACACGCCCAGCCCCTTACCTGCAAGTTGGAAAGCTGGGTGAAAGCCTTTTCACACCCAGGGTGAGCACATTTGTAGGGTCGGTCCCCGGTGTGGATACTGTTGAGGAGGAAGAGCACAAACGGGAGGCAGTGAGCAGGCAGACAGGGCAGACTGGCAGGGCCTGCTGCTGTGAAGGGGATGATGTTGCCTCCAGATGCTGTTCTAGCTGGACAAAGAGAGCTCTGCCCAGCTCCTGTGTCCAGTTAGAAGCTGGAGAAGACAGGCAGTCAAGCAGATTTCAGAGAGTGACTAGGACTGAGGAGCAAGAGCTTATGAAGGCCTGGACAGCTCAGCATGTGAGCTACTTGAAAATGTATAGGGAAGGGGTCTAGAGTCCAGGCTCCCTGCTCCAAGCTCAGGAGTCCCAAATGACCAAGAGGAGTCTGTTTTCTTGCTTCCACAGTCCCGAGAAAGCAGCTCTGTTCCTTCTCAGGATAGACACTCCAACACTTTTCCTTTTAAGTAACAGGCTGAGTTTACCTACAGTGTTCATCTGTCCCTGTCCCCCTGCAATGCCAGGAGCAGCTTCCACACACTCAGTCCAACCCCCGTGGTGCCAGGCTGGGATCCCCTACAGCCAATGCCTCTCTCTCTATCGCTCTCTCTCTCTGTGCCGCCCGCGGTGCAAGACCAAGGATCCCCAGGGACAGCACGTGCCCACCTCAGCCCTGACGTGGTCAGTGTCTCCTGCGCAGCCTCCACTCCGTCCACTCTGGTGGGTCACCTCCTTCTGGGGGTGCAGCCGGCCGCATTCCCCGCCCGCCCCCCGCATGCTTGGCGCGCGTGCTCCAGAGGTGCATGCCGGCAGCGCGGGGGGACCAGGGCCAGGCCCCCAGCCTCCTCTGGCCCTTACCGTGTGTGCTGCTGCAGGTGGGAGAGCTGGCGGAAGGCCTTCTGGCAGTAGCGGCAGGTGTAGGGCTTGGCCCCCGAGTGGATGCGGAGGTGCTGGGCCAGGTAGGATGTGTTGGCGAAGCTCTTGGAGCAGTGAGGACACTTGTGCGGCTTGACAATCGCCGTGTGGAGCTTGGAGTGGATCCTGCCGAAGAGGAGGAGGAGCAGCAGCAGTTGGACATGACCGCCATCTGGCTAGTGCTGATGGAATGAGGGCACAAAGGGGGTGGGACAGCACCACGCTATCTGCTACGTGAAGGAACTCCAAACACAGCATGAGCTCTCTTGGTCTCAAACCGTGCTCCCCTTGGATTCAAGAGACCGTGGTCTGTCCGCACCGGGGGAGGATCCAGAGAGAGGAACTATAGAGCTTGGACTGAGGGGCATTGGCAGAGCTGTGTGTGGGAAGCCTACGGCTGAAATAGCAGGGGGGCTGCAAGCCTGGACTTGAGATGTTTGGCAGAACTACGCTGGGGTGACAGGGAACAGTCCTCCTATGCCCCACTCTACTCTCACACTGACACAACCAGCCCTACCTCCTGTTCGAAAGCGTCACTCCGCTGCCGACGCCGCTCCAGCCGAGCAGCGCTAACCTGAGCGCACCCAGCCCCTCACAGCCGGGGACGAGTCTCATGTGTTGGATACCGCTACTGCCGGTCTGACACGTGTAAGACCTGACCAGCCTGCGAAAACCAGCCAGGTCTCCCCAGGCAGTCGCCCACCGAGGTGCTCACAGCATGCTGGGATGACGGCAACATGCAGTGCGAAGGGCCCCAGCCTCCTCTGGCCCTTACCGTGTGTGCTGCTGCAGGTGGGAGAGCTGGCGGAAGGCCTTCTGGCAGTAGCGGCAGGTGTAGGGCTTGGCCCCCGAGTGGATGCGGAGGTGCTGGGCCAGGTAGGATGTGTTGGCGAAGCTCTTGGAGCAGTGAGGACACTTGTGTGGCTTTGTCTCCGTATGGGACTTGGAGTGGATCTGCATCTCCGACTTGGAGTAGAAGGTCAGCGAACACATCCGGCACCTGGGACCGGGGCGAGGGGAAGAGACAGTGTCACAGGGGGGTAAGCCCCAATAGGGATCAGCTCTAACCGGATGGGATCTTCCACACTAAGTGAAGAAGGGGCGCTTTCCCACGGTGTGGTACTGGGGAGGTTTCGCCTGCTACGCTGCTTGGCTGCGAGCGCTCCAGTCCCAGGGGGACAAATTTAAGCTGGGAACTGGTTTAACGGACCAAACAATACTTCACAGCCAGGCAAGTAAAGGCATTGGAAGAAACCAACTGGCTTGCAAGAGAGACAGGGCAGCACTTTGGAAATTTGCCAATAGCAATCCTAAGGGGACAAGAATAATTCCCAGACAAAACCCACACTTTGTTAATCTATGATTTATTTCAGTCAAAAAAACCTTGGAAAACCTGGAAATCTCAGGTTATAGTTCATATTAGTAGTTGATTCCATGTACTGTGAAGTCTGTGAGAGCAGTTACGGCCAAATCCACTTAACTCTGCTCCCATTTTTGGCGAAGACACTCAAATATTTAGGATACAAAATGCTGAGAATAACAGCAGTGCTGCTTTCTTAGTGGGTCTCACAGAGATACTCTGGATCGCAAATGTGGTATTTCATTGGCCTAGTGGGCTTTCATCATTTCAGTCTTACTGATGTGATGCAAAATGTTTTGTCTGGGCGTTTGGATCCATCTGTTCCCATAACGATCAGAAGTGTATTTGTTAACACACAGACTCTTTGAACAAGAAGAAGCAGTTGGCATCGCTCTGCTACGGATGCTGCTGTTAAAAACTGTTCCTCTACCACAACACCAGGCTGTTAAGAGAAGCTCATACTGTTTTACAATTCAAGATGGTAAAAGCTTTTGTGGTTGATAATTTGACAGAGAGATAGAAGCTGCATCCAAGTTACTGAACTTATTTCCCCCATCCCCCGCAATTGTGTGCCAATCAAGGGGCAGAGTTAAGGTTTATCTGAATTTAGGTTTTCATTTGCATTAAAAACAAAATTGAACAGCCACATGTAACTTCCAGGGTCACATGTGAGAGAAGAAATGCCATCCAGAGGAAGTCTGGTCAACATGAATTCAACCTTCACAGTGGTTTTGTCTGGGAATTTCCTTGAGTTTTAGAGTGTTTACAAAAGTGCTCAGCACCAGAAGTCTCTGCAGGTATTACAAGCCACAGAGAGCTGATCCTGCTCTTCCCCGTATCCATCTCCTCTCAGGAGGATACTTCATTACATCTACTGTTGTGACTCTGTTGGAGCCAGCAGCTTTATGATGTGTGCAGTCTGATTGGTGTATGCCATGTAAGCAGTATTTATCCAGCACCTACCTTAACTTCCACAGGCCCTTCCGAGCCACAGCTTGATTCCAAGCCATTTAGCTGGAAGCCATGCCTCCCTAGCAAGCACTCTAACACACGCCTGTCGTAACACTTCCCTCCTCTCCACCTTTGCTCTTTTACATTCATTATCATCTCTAACAGTTGTTCCCACGTGTCCTACCTTCATCTTTCTCTTAATCCATTTTAATTGCAAGCCCTAACAGAACACGCAAACTAAGAACATCCTTACATAAATCCCTCCTCACACACACACACCAATCCCTTCTGGAATCAACAAACAGAAGCAATTCAGCTGTTTATCCCTACATCTATTAAAGATATTAGGAGTAAAAAGGAACATCACCTTTTTTAAAAAAAGCTCTTGGTTTCTAAGCCAAACTGTCTCAAGTTGCACAGTTTGCTCCAGACTTCCCAAAATGCTAGACCTGAATACAGCATACGTGTTTTGCAGTAATCAAGTCATACTTACAGGATGAGGACTGTGTATCCTTGAAAGCACCAATGTTAGAAATAACTTTGAGGTGAATACTGGACTGAAAAATACCTTTGAGTCGCCAAGTCCAGTTCCCTGCTAATGCAAGCAATTACAGCAAAATCCCATGCTTGACTTTCAGCAAGCCCCTTCTCAGCAGATGCTGACTTCCATTACTCTCAATTGAACCCCGTTCCACAACATCGGCCCTCTGATAAGGAACCATCCGATTGAGAACAAGCTCCCAGTGCAATGCTGTGCTAATATGGCTCACCAAAACAAAGGGGAATAGCAGGCATCCTTTCTGTATACAGGAGGGGAGCAAGTGTTCTTGCCAACAGCACGTCTAATTCTGAAGTCTGTGTCCTCAACAATTACTGAAAAACTCACACAAACCTAAAGAATGATGGCATGTGGAAAATTGGCTTTGCAGGAAAGATTCACTGACTCCAGTTGATCTAGGTTTGGAGTAAAGCTTAAAAGATAACTTGGTCAATATCCATATAAATCTACATAGGGAGAAAAGTATCAATTACTAGAGGCTTATTTTATGAACAAAATAAGATACAATGAGGAAAAAACAACTGACACTAGAAGTGAAAAAAAAGAGGAAACAGGCCTTTTCCAACCGTGAGAATAATGCATCTTCGGAACAACGCTCGGAGGCTACAACACGGTCTCAATCACTTGGCCCCTGCAATCAATATTTTGAGAATCCAGCTACCTTTCCGAGAGAAATACCCTTCTAAGGGTTTTGCTCCAGTTTAATCTCTTCTGTGCTGTACACAGGACTCTATATTTTAAGTAGTCTATTCTGTTCTGAAAAATTAATGAACTTTACCAGGCCGTCAGGTCTAAGTAGTCCCATGCTTTAATCTATAGTGCCATAAAGCCATCTACTTTATCTTCCGTAACTTCTATGCACCCTTTCCTTTACTTATTTGCTTTGCCAGGTATCTGCCTTCAGGTCAGAAATTCTCTAAAATAAACTTCAATGAAGAGAAACAGACTGCATGTCCTATTCTATTTTCAAAATAAAATTATAAAGAAGTTCTTTCAAAACCTCACCGGCACTTGCATAACGACGATAAACCTGACTGTTAGCAAAACCAAGCCTCAACAACAATAACAAAACCCCCAAGAAACCCCAACCCCCCCAAAAAACCCCAAAATCAAAACAAAAACCCCAAACAAACCAACCAACCCACCCCTGTCGTCTGAATTTAGCAGCTATAGACATTCTGATATTGTTTTTCAAACATTTAGAATGAAAATCTTGCAAGGACTCATTTTCTAATCATCTAATTAGCATCAACCCTGAGAGAGCAAGAATGTTATGCAGCATTAACAAATTCATGAGCCTTATGAGTTAAAAAAAGCCCTGGAATATAACAGAAAGCTGCATTTCAGAATTTTATATTGTGTGGTATCAGGCTTTTTCAAGGGAACAAATGATCCATTTAATTAAGGGCTTCACATTCTGTCTCAGACAACATCAAATATTAAAGGGGAAGATGCAATCAGCCCTCTAGTGGGCAAATATGGATTCAAAAAAATGTTAAATCTATATGGATAATGAGAACATCCCATCTGACACTAGCAGCGTTTCATTATTCTACTTCAGTGAAATTCTGGCTGGGGAGAGGAAAAGTAGGGAGCGCTCCTTGCTAAGCATGAATGAAACACTGTATGAAATAATTGATTTCTACCCCCCCTTCTGCTTAATATCCATTTTTAATAGTCTCCCCACTGTGCTTCTAAACTACCCCTCCTTTGGCTGCATTCTTTCTGACAGCGAGTATCAGAAATGACTGCAGCACTCCCATTGACGGTGTGACACAACATCCCCTGCAGCTGCTTGCTATGGCTCTGCAAATTCAGCCAGCCTTGGAGAAAATATCCTTAATAACACAGAGGTTCATATCAACAGTTAAATTAGCACTCAGCCATATGCCAGAGATCAAAAGTAACCCCTTCCAATGCTTACAATGCTTTCTTTTTATAGGAAATAAAGACATTCAGAAAATGTTCGTGTTAGACAGAGACGCTCTCAAAAATCATGAAATGCCAGTAAAAGGTGGATGCACAATTCTAATTCCACTCCCATATGAAAGTCATCACAGTGAGTCATAAACAAAATGATGCTTATAGCAACTAGACTACAACTCTGTGGCACACAGCGCTGTGTTTTTTTCCACTTTTCATGGAATGTTCCGCCTCATTCATCAGATGCTGTTAGGAGATAAAATACCATCTGAAATACCAGCTCATAGTAAAATTTGCCTAACATGGATTAACAGCCTTTTTCAATCAAGTGCTTAATTAATCAATATCACAGTTGTGAGAACTATCTAAGCTTTTACATGGCTCTGAGAATTCAAATTCCTAGTATCTACTCAGAGTAGCCTTACAAGTTAATTGAGTCCCTGCTCCTTCTGTTAGGCTACAAATACAAGTTAGACCATGGGTTTATTAAAATAAAAATCAAAACAGGAAGGTCTGAAGCTAGACTAGATGATAAGAGTAAGTTTAGGCTGTCAGAGTCAGCAGTTCATTTAGCAAGGAAGGAAATGTCCTGCCTTTGCAATGCAGAGTTAATGAAGTAACTAATGCAAGCATAGCATAATAATGGATGCACAGCTCATGATAAATGCTAACTTGACCCTCACATTCCCCCAGGTTTTTTTTTTAAGCTGAAGTTAAACACTTTCTTGTGAATATTTTGTAAGAGGCGGGGAAAGGAGACAAAACGAACATCCAAGAGACACAGGTACACTTGGGTAACACCTAAATAAAGCCAGCGAGTACGAGGATGCCAAATGAAGGCACAGGAATTGTACCTCTGCCTCCACACCGGCACACCCAGCGTCAGCTCCTATTCAAAAGCCAACGCTGTGCTTCCACTGAACAATTTACGCCGCTGGCGTGCGTAACAAATCTATCCACGATGCTCAGAGATCTTGGTCGACTTATTTCCACAGTCCTTCAGTCACCTGGTGGTTTGATAAGGCTGCAGAAAGCCATACTCTCATATACTGGCAAGGCAGAGAGTAGTTTTAAATGCTCTCATCATATGGCACTTCCCTAGTTCTCAGATTTGAGAACATTCCTGCATTTTGTCCATTTTTCCAAATGACCTTAAAAATACCTGACCCAGAATTTTGTGGTATTTCAGCATACTTCACAAGTTGCCTGTCTTCTTTTAATGACTCTATCATTTATACTTTCAACAGCTGCACCTTAACCTTTTCTGTCATAGTCTCGCACTGGGAGCTTTCATGATGTCACTTAATTACTAAAAGTCTTTTTCACAGTCATTGCTTTCCAGGATACTGTTCCTCCATATTCCTTATCTTTAGATTAGAGACATTCAATAGCCCAACAAGACACTTCTGTCTGATAATGTTTCCATTGTGTCCAAACATCTGGATCTCAATCCCTGGCTGCTGGAGACGTCACGCTGTCCCCAAAGGCAAAGTCTTCCATGGGACTGTATTAAAATATATTTTGTCTGAACAATTCTAGATTAACCACATAAAGATCCCCTTTTTTTACAGCTATCCACCAAAATTGCTTTTATTTTTAGGTTATCAGCCATGACTTTCTGCTGACCTCCAAATCACTGAACATCAGGCCTAAGACACTGTCTGCCAATTTTTGAAATCAGTCACCATTAGCATAAAAGACCAACAAAACAATAAAACACAATAAGGTGTTTCCTAGTATAGCGATAACATGCAAGAGCTAAAATTAAAAGAATACAAAAGGCCCATTAGAAAGCACTAGGAAATTTGGAAACACCAGGATTAAGGTCATCCATGTCACCATAATTTGGCTCCGCAATGCAGGTGCGTTCTGATACAGCCCTATTGACTGTTTCCACAGAACTGCACAGAACAAACAAGCGTTCCTTTTTTTCTATCACCGCTCCGGACAGCCTTAAGCCTTGTCGGCCACATGCAATTCCAACCCCGTGAAGCAGAATCACTCATCTCCTGTACCCACCACAGAAATACCAGTGCTCCATAAGCACTCATCTGTCCCCACAATGTCCCCGTTTTATTTTTTTGTAAGGGAAGGGAATCACAAAAGACAGAGTGAAACACAGTAAGAGAGACATGTCCACTAATTCCAAGTGGCCAAACTGATATCTGTGGCCCCTTTTTTTCCTTCAAAGGAAAATTCCTATCACATACATTCCTATCACTGCTCCTATAGATTTCTATGCTACTGCTATGAGATGCAACACTTCTGCAAAGCAAAACAGGGTCTGACCTGTGACAGAGGACTACTCAATGATACCTGAGATTATGCTTTTGGGAACACCAAATGTTAACTATTTCAGGATAAAATGACCACTCTCTATGGTCATTTGTAGCCTGAGACAAATGCAAATCCACTGAAGATCTGACCTACCTCATACTTGCCCCCACTTCAAGGCAAGATTATCTGCAGGGCTGTATGATACCACAGCAATCTGTGGCAGAGGCAAGTGTAATCAACAGTTCCTCATACTAGCAAATGCCTTCCCCAGATCATCCTCCTCAATTCCACAATCCCATGTCAATGCATTTTATTTTCTTTTGACAGAACGTTCCTTCCAGGTTGAGCAAACATGCAGGACTCTGACAGGCTATCGTACCAATAACTAATCAAGGATGGTATCAAAGTGCATTGACTCAATAGGGTCAAATTCAGGTGTGATCAGGTAAGAGGCGCAAAAAAGCTGAAATTGTAACTGTCCCCCTTATTCCCTCACACACACTCATTCCATTGACAAGTAACATGCCAAAATTAGAATTTGTGACTGCAGAACTTCTCCTGTCAATTCCTTCTGTTTGGCACTATGAGGAACTGCCAAGGGAAAGCACGTACGTGCACACACACACAGAGTTACAATATCTCAGCAGAAGGGAGAGAACTTACCATAACACAGGTTTTTACCTCATTATACTCTCAGGCACGTGGCCAGTCTAATTGTCATTTTCTAACCTCCAAGCACTGCATTTTTATATAAAGCAGGGATTATGTGTACAAACTGCATGTGTATATGTAAATGTGCATGTGCAACTGTGTTCCTTCGAGTTCTGAGATCATAAGCCAATTCTGACCAATCTGGAAAAGGGGTAAGGATCTTAAAAGTCAATACAAGTCTCAAAAATATGCAGCCGAGGAAAGAAGAGAGACTCTCTTGGAGTCCTCTGCTGAGGGAAAGGCTAATAAGCTCACCCTTGATTAGACATCAGAGAATCCACACAGGAGAGAGCCGCTGGAAACCAGGCATCATTAGTTCCGCTGCTCACGGAACTACTTGTTAAAAAAAGCAAACAGAAATTCCAACGTGTGGCATCATGCTGACACCCACGTTGGTCATCAGCAATCTTAAAATCCATCGCACAGACCTCTGCCACTGCAGCTAAGATGATAAATGACAGCAACAATACTTTGTCACCTCTTTCTAGCCTAAGAGGGAGATGAGGTTCTTTGCCAGAGGAGGTCACATTCTTGTGCTGACATCAAAGACATGGCAAAATTTAGAAACACTGGGTTTAGTATTTCTAGGCTTTGGAGGGAATGTGGTCAAACTTTCTGCCTGACACTTCAAACTTAATCCCCCCTTTGCCCTTAGCCTTCTAGCCCAGAGCAATCCCCTCTCCTGCACCAAAGCCCAGACCCAAGCTCTTTACCCACATGCCCCAGCCTTCTTGATCCTCTACTGCAGGGGCTCTTCCCTATTTCATTCCCTCAATTACCTAACACTTACCTCCTCTCCCCCACGCTTCTGTTTGCCTGCCCACATCCCATACTCTTGTCCCTCTCTGTTCTGCCACTTCTAGGTATCTCATTTTCCAGCACCTCGGAGGTCTGGTTCTTTCCTCTTCCCCTCAGTCTTGGCCGTTTATAGCTTATTCCTGTGCCCCCATCTCTCCCTTGCAAAGAGGCTCCCCATCACATCTTCTGCTGCATTCCCTAGTTTGTAGGCTCTTGTCTTTTCTCTCCTCCTTTCTGACTCCCATCTCTACCAAGTTTCCAGATTTACTCAACACAAACAGCTCCAGTCCCTGCACACATCTCATTCTCACCCCTACTGCATTTGAACCAAGCAGTGTCTTCTCACGCCTTGCCTCTGGGCCCATCAGAGGGGGAGGTTACTGTTCACACTGGGCACTAAACTCCCTTCTGAAGCACAAGAAGGAGCAGCTGTGCCTGAAGGAAAAGCATGCTTGGCCCTTCAGTGCAACTCTAGAGGATCCTTAGAGCTGCAGAGAGAGTAGATACATAATAGTCCAGCCTCACACAGCAACTGAGAGAAGTTAGGGTGTATTTGTCTCCTCTGTGGAGATGGACTGTCCTCTCAGTCCCTGGAGTCATGCAAGCCTCAAGAAACAGCAAAGAGAACATAACCTTCACATCCTTCAACCACCAAACTATAAATCATCTCAGAGCATGCTTCATAGATTTTTTCCCAAGCTTAAAACTGGCCAAATTCAACAATATTTTCACAGACTTATGTGGCTTACAAAAGCCATAGCCACCACATTTCAAATCGATTCAAAACTATGGGAAGTCCACCAAACAGCAATGCTAAATCCAGTACAGGGCAGAAAAAACAGGCTTAAAACAAGACACATCTCAGAAGATGCCCACCTGCTGTATACAAACCACTGGTTCCCCTTGTGTACGTAATTTGCTCCCTAATGAGGGTCTCCATCCAGCTTCCTCACCTTCTACAGCTCAGCTTCTGTACACTTTTGCACCTTGGACTCATCTCAGAAGTTTCCTATATCCCTCAGCTGCTTATTGTCTCCCAACCTCCCCGCTGTTCCCCAGTGAAAGGAAGGAAAACTCAAAACTAGAAGTGGAGAAGACAGAGCCTGTTGATTGCTCTCTGACAGCAAGGCCCTTCTCAAGCCTACAACCTTTCTGTTGGTGTCCGAAGCTCCAGAGCACAGCTTGCAAAACCATTCCAGACTATAAAATGGTATTCATCCTAGATTTTACTTAATACCAGAACCTAGCAATGCCTATACAGAGCTCTCTTCCTCTTACAAAGAAACTACTTAGAGAACTGTCAAGAGAAGGAGAATTGATGATCTGGCCCAGAGCGGCTGAACCACTTCATCAGTCTTGTCCACTGACCACATCACACCACAGACTTCTGAAAGTGCACAGGTACAGGCACCACACCAGGACTAAAAACCAATCCTACCATATCCAGGACCTGTTTGCTACCTTTCCCTCAGCACCCTTTAAAGCACTGGGAAGAAGCCCTGTGCTTCACAGTGCCAGCACCTTTCTAGAAAGACTCTTGATGCTGATCTCATTTTCCAAAGAAAAAGCGAATTCTACGAAGATGTCAGGGAAGATTAACAAAGAGCTGACCACGAATCCAGACAAGACTGAAGTGACATTACTCATGAAGGGAAATGCTCCACAGGACTGGGTTAGATGCTGTCCCCTGCAGGTGCGAGCATTCTTCCAGTAGCACAACGCAAAGCACCAAGGACTCTGCCAGACTAATCCTAAGGACAGACATAGAAGATCTGCAAGTATTGCCATCATTAGCAAAAGCCTCACACCTTTTTTTACAAAAAAAACCCCTAGTCATAAAGATTCTTGCACCACTTTCACAGCAGCCCACTAATTCACTTCTAGAGATCATAGAGCAGCAAAACAGCTGCCATTTGCTGGAGCAGGAATCTCTACATTTAGTAGAGAATGGGATGAGGCGAAATGTATGTATCAAGGTTTGTGCTCCAACTGTTTCCACATCTGCCTGGCTCTGCTGCTCATTCAAGACCTTACTCTGTCTTTATCACCACACCAGGAGTCAGGAATTACAAATATTAGCCACCTGCCCAGACACTCAAGACGAGAGAGCTCACAGAGCTCAAAAAGAAAGCTTAAAAAAAATAATTAAATTTGACAAAATAATCCCAGGCTTTAGGAACTGGGTATTTAAAAAAAAAAAAAATTAAAAATCACACTGATCAATCTAGTACAACTCCTTCCAGGAATCTGAGTAGATTATTCTCAGTGTCTCATCATGGGAATCAGTGAAATCATACAAACGTAGTCATATGAATGCCACAACCAACTCCTCCTCCAGCCTGAGAAAGAAGCAGGAGTAGATGAGCCTCACCCACAGTCTTAATTTAGCCAGCATATGTCTGCATACTGTAGTGACGGGAACTACTGAAATCATCCTCTAGAATACAGAAGGATCCCAGTATTCCTCAAAGTTTTAACTTGTGAGTCTATTCATATGCATATTACAGAGAAACGATTTTACTATGTTTCACAAAGGTTTTCTCTCCCACAGCTCCAGGAGAAGATAGCGCTTTCCTTTATTTTTCCAACAATCATTTTTCGTTCCAAACTTGCACATGGAATGCATCATCCAAAGAGCAGCTCTCAAGGAGGGCAGGAGTACTCCTTGGTGGTCCTCAGTAAATCTCAATTTAGCTCTCTCACACCTCAGCACTGCTCAGAGGAAGGCCTGCTTGGGATGGGGGCTGGAGGAAGAGGTGCCACACTCGGACTAAACATAAAGAAATCTTAAACATAAAGAACTTCCATGTTCCCACATATATACTCATCTGTTTTTCCCCTGCAAAGCCTTTTTCATGAGCTGTTACACAGACTATGCGTGTTCATAAAGTTTCTGCTGAGTCACTCCACCTGGTCTTGGGCATTTTTTTTCCAAACTTACAAGTAAACAAGGAGCTATAATTAAAGCCCTGGTTCAGCTTTAATTCTAGTGTTCACTGCCAATTGTGTCCCCTGTAAATACATATTTAACAACCTAATTAGCAACCCAGACTGTAAGCAGCTTGAGTAGTGTGGAACTGTGGCTATGGCCCAAAATAAATGGTGGGATTACAAATAGCAAGCTACCTAACACTCCCACCCTTCCTCACCATACGCTGATTATATTTTCAAAGTGGAAGAACTGGGACATTGGCTAAGATAAAAAGGCTGATCCAAGCTCTAGTTTTGTACCCATTTAACTATGTTGATTAGAAAATGTAAACATTTAGAAAAGGCTATAGTTAAAAGTGAAAAAACGCCTGAGGTGGGTGCACAGAATCTGTGTAGATGCCTTCATATTCCTATGGCTTAATTCCAGAAATATAACTAAATCTGTACCAAAACAAAGAGCATCTAGGATGATAAAACTGCTTGAGATAGGATCCTGGGCACATTGCAGGGAAGTGAGAAGACCTAGGGACCATCTTCTATTTCTGTCTCAATTTGGCTACTACTTCGCTTCTTATTTATCTCAATCATCCATCGGAAGCACCTATCACTGAATCACCCATAAGTGCTCCTGCTCCCCACCTAAGACAGACCACCACAGTTACTCCCCACCACTTTTTGCTCTGTCTGGTTGCCACCTTTTCTGAAACACCCACACTGTTTATCCTCTGGTTCAAGTATTCTCTCCTAGCTTATCTCTCCCGTCCCCATCACTCGTAAGCTCAAGCCACATCCCTCCAAGCTCAGAAACCCAACCTCAGGGCTCAGAACTCTTCTCCCTCTTATCTGACACACTTAGGGTTCAGAAACACCCTCATATTTTGTTCAGAAATACATTTTTATTTCCCTTGTTTTGTTTGGAGTGCTGAAATAGGAGGAGATCTCATGGGGCAATACACACAGGAGCAAACGCTATCACCACAGTTCACTTCTTGCTCTGCGTGTCTCCAGTTTGGAGTCTTTACACTGGACAGACTGGAGTCCTAGCTGAGGAGCACCCAGGTACCCCAGGGCTCTCAGCTACACCAAAAGTGCTCCAGCTTGCATCGGAGAGCACTGCACTCTGCAGTGCACCAGCCATACTACCCGGCTGTGCCATCGAGGATATAGTTCAGTCTCCATAACATCCTGGTCATTAACTAACCCAGTAACGTTAACAACTGTATATGCAGGAAATCAAGACTGCCCACTAAAAGGAAATCCTTAGTTTTGGGCCAACCCATCAGCTTGTAAATATTCCCGACCAGAAAGAAAACTCAACTCTCTCTGCAGCTCAAAGATTCTCTACTCAGGGACTCTCTAGGAACAAGGCAGAGATCTCTTCTTCCCCGTGTAACACTCTGAAGGGTTAAATACACCCCCATCCCCATGCAACGTTACAGTCAAGGTTTAACCCCGCTCCCCACCTGTATGTCTTGCCATCCTTGTGCTGGTCCTCATCATCCTCGTTTGTCAGCACAAAGGGGTCGCTCATCTCTGGCAGCCCCGACTCCTGCAATCGTTTCTTCTTCCGGCCCCGGGGGGGTTTGGGGGCAACTCCCCCACCCCCGCCACCCCCGCCACCTTCAGTGAGGGTGGTCGTCCCTTTCTTGGACAGGTCTGGAACCACCTGCAGGGCTGCCTGGGAGCCAGGGGGTAGCGCAGAGACAATCATGGGAGCTGAGATGGGAAAGGTTTGGGCAGAGGCGGCTGTGGTCACCAGAGAACCTGACGGGGAAGTTATCACCAGACCAGGACCTGCGAACAAAGGAAGATGGAGGAAGTCAGTGATTACATCTCCAATTATGCCCGACCTCCTTATCCCACAGAAGCGCCTACTTTTGACTACAACACACCAACAGAAGGGTAGCTCGCCCTCCCAAGGCATTCCCAGTCTCCACTGTTGGAAGTCAAACTTCCATAGAGAGGGTGGATGTATGGAGCGCCTAGAGATTCACAGTGAAACCATGCCGAGGCAGTCCACACCATCAGTAAGGCTAGGAATAACCTACAGGCCAATAAGGATTCTCCAGGACCTCGTGTTTCCCCATCCCAGAGTCCCCTGTGAACGCTGGTGAAGCCTTTGGAGTGCCCTACCTGCTGTCATGAGCCCAGCAGACTGCACTGGTACCACGGTGATGTTCTGAGTCACAGGGGCTTGGCTGTGTGGTGTCAGCTGCTCCGGCTTGGTGTCCGAGTCCATGGAGATACCAGTGGGCAGCGCCACAGAGGTGGGGACTGTCAGCAAGGCAGGGTAGTGGGGGGGAGCCAGGCTGCAGCCCTTCTCGGTGGGCAACAGCTGCTCCTTCATCTTGTTAATAAACATGGTGTTCTCAATCTAAACGGGGGGGGGGGGGGGGGGAAGGACAGGTTTTAGCACACCCTGGCACAGCTTTGCCCAGCACTTGGCTGAGCAAGAAATGCAACAGAAACACTCATCATGCATAAACTTCTACCAGGAAGCAAGACTAACGTAACAGGTTGGAACATCTTACCTGTCCCGAGACTGTGGGCACTGCTGGCCAGAAGTACGGGGAGGAGTTGAAATGAGATTCTTCCATCCTAGCTGGGCACAGGGGGCAGGAAGAAGGGGGGAGGGAAGAGGAATGGAGGATAAGGAAGACAGACACACACACACACACACACAAAAAACCCATTAAACCCAAAGAGACTCCAACATGGAACTGACTCAGCCTGTTGCTGTGACAGTTCCTTAATCTCCCCGTCTTTCTCGAGCAACTTCTCCCCCCTTTTGAGCTATCAGCCCAAATAAAAAAATTATTTTCAGGGGAAAATGTTATTCCCATGGGCTTGGGTCCATCTGAAATACCTCTTGCCCGGTAGTCCTCCATGCAAAAAACAGGACTAGAAACCCAGAACATCCAAATTTTCCCAATTATCATCCACCCAAGTACATGGCACAAATGAAGTCTGTGCATCTGCAACCAGGCAAATACAGATGAAAACCCTTTTTCACCATCACACAGTCTGACCCCACAGGCAGTGAAAATTTTGGACCTTGCCTGTCCCCCCACCCCAGCTCAACACTAAGGACCCAGATGCAGCAAAGGGACATTAGCATTATGTTACACAGGAAGAAAGACAGGCAGAGAGAGGGAAACAGACTTGCCCAAGATAACAGACAGCCACAGCAGACCAAGAAGTCAAACTTAGGGCTCCTAATTTCCTGCTGCCCACCTCAGCCCCACTCTTGAAAGAAACACAGAAATATCACTCAGTATTCCTGCTCTCCTCCAATGAGACTAAGCAGTAGTAAAATAACCTGATTCCCCTGCTCCTGAGATACCCTATTTCCAAGCGAGATCATGCCACGGCTCTCTATGGCTCATTTCCTTCCTATCTTTGGGAGAAGATTCTGCAGGACTCTGTCCCCATCCAAGTGCCCACTGCTCCATCTCAACTCTCCATGCATTCAGAGGACCAGCTAGACACCAAAAGACAGTCTCCTGTTCTCTTTGGCAACACTTGCCTGAAGAAGCACTTTCTTTTCTAATCCTTAGACTACTCTTTGTAACAGCATTAGCGGACAAAGTTTGTTACACTTACAAAAACACCGTTCGAAACCTAAAGAAATTAACAAACCAGTATTTTCTGAAGCAGAAAATACATCTATTCCTAAATGAATATGGCAGAAGTGGTGGGTAAAAACTGTGCTCAGAACACATCTGGCAGAGAGCGCAACCACTGCAGGTTTCTCATGCAGCTACCTGCAAACTGTCCCACTCCTACTTCTGTTATGGTCTGTCAGTGGTCTAATCAATTAAACAGTATTGTTTCTGAAGGGTCTATCTCAATCACCAGGGAAGCTGAGAGGCATGCCCCCAGTAGCATGAAACACTTACATTACCCAAGTACATCAGGACAGAATAAATACATGTGGAATTGCTGTGCGTGAGCCAAAATGCAAAGACAATTTTCCTCTATGTGGAGAAGCAGTATTCAAATGAACCAAATTACCCGATAATTTTCTTTTTATGAATTGCTCATGCAACAGCAAGGCCAAGTATTCCTGCCTCACTCACTCACTGCAAATCAACCAATAAACACACTTAAGGATAAATTATTTACCTTACGTTGGTGGCATGCAGTCAGACTGCTCGCTGCCTGACTGAATTACTCTGGATTTACACTGCTGTGATTCAATCAGAGGCTGATGGGGCAAGACTCTTACCTTCCTTCCTCTGCTTTCTTTTCTGAGCCAAATTAATTATTAAGTACACTGCCCACAGCACAGCCCTACGCATGTAACGCCTAATTACATGACTTTTTTCTTCCACAGGATGGGCACACACGAAGAGATAACACATCCTTCGCAATCGAGCGCCACCTGAATCAAGAGGGGTATTTTGTTTGCAATTTCCAAGTTTGGGGTTTTTTGCTTGGTTTTGTTTTTGTTTTTAAAATAAATAAGCCCGTATTTGCTTAGCTTCCACATCAAAACCACCAAAGCGAACCCGACTCTCCAAAAACGTAAAGTCTCATCTAATAATCAGATGCATTTTCCAAAGAAACTTTGTAGTTGTCCAAGACTCCCTTGGATGCAACTGCAAAACTTCAGGAGTTAAACAGAAAGGTGCCAATTTAAGCAAAAATCTCACAACAGCTTTCTTATTTAAAGAGAACAAGTAATGAAAGGCAAGTCCATTTCCAGATTCCAAAACCCGGACTAGCAGAGGCCAGGGCACTCAGTGGCTGCCTGTCTCCATCTGGTCTCCTACCAGCACTTCACAGAGAAGCTGACTTTCCTCTGCTCAGCTTACAAAGTGTGCAAGTCAAAATATGGCTCTTACTGACTCTTCAAAGGACGGCTACGCTGAGCTCATTAAACTCCCTCAGAATCCACCTCCCCATCCCAAAATCTTCATGCTCGAGCGTATTATCAGGCCTCAAACTTCTGGCTTGAAAGGCTGGAGTGTGATGGAGTTATAAGAATGTGGAGGAAAAGGTGAAATAGTGTAAAAGTCGAAGCTTTCATGCAATTTCACTAGCAAGCCAGTCTTCCAAAGGCAGAAAACAAAGGTAAGATTCCTCCACCAACCTACCATCCTAGCACCCACAGCTGCCCCTCCCTTGCCCCGTTTTCAGGCTAAAGGGTATTTTGAGAACATGCACCCCTATTGGCAGCCCCCACTCGGACGCTGCTCACACTTACTTTACCAGAACTCTGCACGTAACCCTTCCAATTGCTCTATAACTACCAGACATGGGCTGGAGCTTCAACCCTGTACCACAGCACGTTCCCACTGCAGTGCCTTCATCATCCCAGCTTCCACAAACAGGCCAGAGATGGGACCTTCTTCCTATTCACCAGTCTAGTATCAGACAGATGTCAACGTACCCTCCTGATGTAAACCAAAAACACTTTCTATGTACAGACCACAAAGGCACATACACCAAATAAACAACCGAGTGAACCAGGGAACTCACAAGGGACAAGGGATCTGGAGTTTAGATCTCACGAAAAGTACTTCACAGAATCACATACTTAACGTGCTGGATTTATACTTCTTGGCAGGTCATCACTTTAATCATAAACAGACACATAAAAGCACGTGCAAGTACACGGTGAGGTAGAGGCTGTGTTTCTGGAAGGCACAATCAAGGTTGGATACGCAGGTATTTATTCAGAGGTTGGCTTTTAACACGGTTTTCTTTATTCTCCAGATGCCTGGCTTTTATTTCCTATTCGGCACGGAGCTTTCAGTCAACAAAAGGCCCTGAGTGTAACACTCGGGGACAATTTGCACTGTTGTTTTATGTCTGCCCAAGATCTTTGTTCAGTGACAAGGAGCTTTTAGGCTTAATTGCTGCAAAATACTAAGGATGCTGAAAGCCACACGGGCTGTTAGATCAAAAGCAAAAACGCTTCCATGGAACTCATAAGCACCGAAAAGTTCAAACGCTGCTACACCTTTAGAACAAGCGCATTTGAACACACATCAGGAACATCCCGAATGTACCGGACAAAGTCCTGGATCCCAAAGCCGCACATTAGAGACAGAACTTTGGTGCCGTTCCCCGACACTTGTGTAGCCTCCACCCCGACCGGGCGAGCCTCTGTTGGAACAGGTGCCTGGCAGAGGGCATACCCTGCGCCTGGGTTCCTTCCAGGCGGTCAATCCCTTCTCCCGCACCCTGCAGCTCGAATGCCTCCGAGCCCCCAAGTCCGGGACCCGCGGCCCATCCCATCCCCTCCCACCCCGCGGCAGCCCCCGGGGCAGGGGCGGGGGGTCACTCACGCAGCTCCGGGAGCTCCTTACCCCTCTCACTCTCCCTCCTCTTGCATTTCTCCTCCTTCCAGGGCCGGCTCTGCAAACAAACCGCCTCGGTTACCGGGGCACCCGGGGCCCCGCATGGCAGCGGGCGGCGCTCCGCGGGGCCCGCGGGCCGGGGCACCCCGGCCATGTGCGGGG
>VZTA01010787.1:0-12372 GCA_013398855.1 Mohoua ochrocephala
GGCATCATGGTCAGTACATAAAGGTAGTGGAAGAAGGAAGAGAGGAATGTTCAGAGTGATGGTGTTGGTCTACCCAAGTCACTGTTACGTGTGATGGGGCCCTGCTCTCCTGGAGATGGCTGAACACCTGTCTGCCCATGGGAAGCAGTGAATTAATTGCTTGGTTTGCTTTGCTTGTGTGCACAACTTTTGCTTTCTCTATTTAACTGTCTTTACCTCAATCCATGAGTTTTCTGACTTTTACCCTTCCAGTTCTCTTCCTGATCCTGCTGGTGGGGGACCAAACAAGTGGCTGCCTGGGGCTTGGCTGCTGGCTCGGGTTAAACCACTCTAGTCTCTTATCCTACTTCTTAAAACACAGACTCTTCTCTCCTCTTTATTTCCCTCTGTTATCTGTCCCTATGAAACAAAAGTAGCAGCTCTCAGGGCTGGGACTCCGGAAGGATTGTGAATTGGAATACATGGAACAAACCTCGTAACCAAGGCAATACAGAAGTCCCTGAAGTGCAAGTTTTGTAGAAGAGAGATAAGAAATGGCTGCATAAGAACAGAAACAGTTCTGTTGTATTGGGTTTGGTTTTGCTTTGTTTTTTAACTTGAGTATAGCAATTTGGGGAAGGAAAAACTGTGGGTGAGAAACAGAATGTTTATCTCATTGCACCTCCTAGGGCATAGAGCTGGAGATGCAGCACTTGGGTGATGTTTCAGTGTGGGAAGATGTGCATGTCTGTGTGTAACCAATCAGGAGTCAGCCACCACTACGGAAAGAGAGAAGAGAGCTCTGAAATGCTTGAGAAACTGCCACAGCAATTTAGTCTACATGCAGGTTTCAATGGATAACAAAGGAATCCTTTTTCTTCAAGTAGCATAAGCAAAGCCACATCTCTTCATTAACTGATTGATTGGGGTCAAAAAGGCACAAAAAAAGGACTAAGCTTTTTAGTATCAGCACATGTGCACAAATTCAATTCTGTAAAGATGTAGTGGAACATATCACAGTAAATTAGATATTTTATTGCTCTGAGGCAGAAACATATATAATTTATGTGCATTCATGTATATAGACATAAAACACACAAACATCAAGAGAAAAGCATGAACTACTGTCTCTTTTAAAAAGTTCAGTTTTTAATTAAATTTCAAAACAAACAGGGAAGTTGTAAAATAATGACGCATAAGCAATTTTTTACTTAACGTAGTAGTTGAGACGAAAACGCTCTGTCTTTGAAGTCAGTTGAAAAGTTTTCTTTTTATCTCAAGAAAAACTAATAAAGGAGTAATTTATTGATAGTATAGGGTTATGAGGCAACAGAAGTAGAATCTTGAAGAAAAATACATTTATGTTTGTCCTGAGCATCTCTTTAATATGAAAGCTTTCTAAAGAAAAGGGGAGGTGTGGTTTGTGTACTTATTTTGGAACATTTCCAGCTTTGTCTTTTTTCATAGACTTTGTCTTACAGATTATGAAAATATGGTCAATTAACAGCGCTCACCTTTGAAAAATATTTGTATCTGTTCAAAAGCCTGCCATCCATGCCACCAGTTTCCCAACACATGACATTGGGGCACATAGAGGGAAGATTTCATTTTGGTAGCAATATGTGGAAGTACAAAGTGGACAAGGACAAAGGACCAAGCATCAGAAGCAAACACATTCCTTCCTTTTTAATCAATATCTTGTTAGACTGGTGGGTTTCACTCATTAATCTTTTGGTAAGTGAAAAATGAAACAGATTTACCATTATGGCAAAGGAAAATTGCAAATTAAATTCATTCTAATGAAATTGCTTACAAAGAGTGCTACTTCATCACACACAGCTTCTGTCAAAAGAGTTTGGACTTCCGAGTACTCATTTCTTTGAGGTAATGTATTTACAGGCAAATTCTGAATCCAAAATACCTGAAAACAAACTTTCTAAATTCTTCCTCTTTCACCATGCATATTTTTAAAGTCATGCAAGTTCTACCAAA
Source organism: Mohoua ochrocephala (assembly GCA_013398855.1). Taxonomy (NCBI): domain Eukaryota; kingdom Metazoa; phylum Chordata; class Aves; order Passeriformes; family Acanthizidae; genus Mohoua; species Mohoua ochrocephala. The sequence goes on from VZTA01010787.1 coordinate 1,972, forward strand.
AAAACTTTTAAAAAGTACTGTGTTTTGAGTTTAATAGCTTCAAACAAATCTGAAACTGAACTTTGTGTGACTGCTGCGCTGCATCTAAATGTTCACTATATTAGAGCTGAGCTGGGACATACAAAAAACTCAAAAAATAAAATGCCTGGAGGTTTGTAATGCATTGTTTTTAATTTCTTCAGTAAATGCTGCATATTGATTGATCTAGTATTGTACAACATAGGAAATTAGCAATTAAAGGCTTCCATGCATCCAGCACGAGATCCTACAAATCCTGTTATCCACCAGAGCAAAATTAAAAGAACAAGAGGAATCACCAAAGCTAAAAAGTGCTTATTATAAGCTGTGCAGAATTTGTCCTTTGCTGAAAAACATGAAAACTCTGCACAGATTGCATGCACAAGAGTATTTAAGGTAGGATTATAACTCAATTAAGGCAACTATTTCTCTGATCCTGTAATTCTAAGGCATTTTGCAGATGGCTATGAATCCCAGGCTGTAATACAAATTTCCTTCTGTTCTCTATAATATAAACTCACATATTATGTAAAGACACACTTAATCTTCTGTCTAGGAAAATAAACTTCACAATGTAGGTCAAAAGAAACACTACTGCTCTAGATAAATTTAAAATAAGGTAAATTAAATTAACATATACAACATTAAATGTGAACATCATCCATGTATGTAAATATGACATTAACAATAAAGCTTAATTGATATCCGTGTTTCCCCAAGGAATTATTGGCCATGTCCCAGGCCACAGGGAAGGAAGATTACCAGCCCAGTAGGAGCCATACCAACCCTGGAAATGGACACAGCATCACACACAAGGCTGCGCACACAAATTGCATGAGATTGCAACTTCAGACTCCAAGTTAGCCTGGAGATTGGTGTGCTATAGGAATAAACATGCCCTTTCTCTGTTCCAATGTGAACAAAAGTGCATCTATGCTATCATTAATCATATGGGACTGGTTTGCTTCAGATTCGTCAAAACTAATTCAGCTTTGCTGAATTTAGTGACAGATACCGGATTTAGCTAGACCGGGAGAAGAGAAAAAGGTTATATAAGCTTTGCTAGCATAGCCAGACAAATTATATTGTTTATCCATGCCTAAACGAAAGGTCACTATTAGCTCAGGGTTAACTAAAACTTCTTAGCTAATCTCTGACCTAATTCTGACCTCTCTTGCTAATTGCAGAAAAGCTTTCAGTTAAAATATTGGTTAGTTGTGTTTACACATCCACCCCCTTCGCCCCTTCTGTAGTTTCTTGTCTTACAGCTCATAAATTAAAGACAAAATATCTTTTTCTAAGACTAATTAGTACCCAATTAGCTTCATGTTGTTACCTAGAGTGGAATTGACAGTAAAGACAAACATTAAAAGCATTTTAATCTCTGAAATGCAGGAGGCATTTATGTAGAAGAAAGGATTATCAGAACCTTTATTTCACTTTATTTCTCCCTCCAGATCATAAAATATTATTTCAGAAAGCCTGTAAAAACAGCCAATTCTTCTGTTTCTAGCAATTCCCTTTAGAAAGAAGTACAGTTATATCACTGTTAGAAGTGAAAAACTAAACACATGAAATCTAGAGGATCTAGAATTATGTTAGTTGGTTGTAACCAGACATAATCATTTGTCATTGCATCATACTTCTTACAGAGCAGTTTACGCTGGGCTTGTTTAATTCCTTTAGTTATCATAATCACTGTATGTCAGAGTATGGGTATGATGTATTTATACCCATGAGATCTCCCCATCTGCAGAAGACTAGATTTTGCTCAAGTAAAAGCAAAGCACCTGAGTTATAATTCCAAAAAATCACTTTTCTACTTTTCTTTTTGTAAGTCAGAACCTTTCAGTTTCTCGTAAAACATATGCAGACTTAATTTAAAACTTAAGTCTGAGAGAAACTAAACCCGACTGCACTGTAAAAAAGGAGTTCTAATAATATAAGAAATAAAAATCTCAAAGTTAGAAAGAACCGTCCAAATAACATGCCTTATGTTCATCTGAACTAAGGAATACAAGGAATTACAGTTTGAAAGCCTACTGTAATTAGATACTGAAGCTAAAAAGCTCAGTAGAAATTCAACATAATTCTAACTGCCTTACCATTCTATTACATTCATATTCATAATTCTTGTCTTTTTGTACTGATGAACACCTCCCCAAAATAAATTCATCCAGTCATACTGAGGATCATATTTGACACCCAAGCGGTAACATAAGTCTAAATTATGTTCAGTTTTCTTCCTCTTCTCTACAGGAAATGAGAATGCTCTTCCATCATCTGAACAAAGGCACCTGGCCTAGTGCATAAATGAAAAAGCTTGTCCATTACAGTTTGTCACATTGGTAGATAAACTCTTGCCTAAGAAGGGCCTAAAAGTTGTTTTATTACAGTATAGTCAACTGTTTGGATCAAATCCAGATTCATACTCATTTGCTAGCTGCAAATAAATCCCACTGTACAGTCAGTACAGTTTTCTTATATTTTAATATTATTCACTAAAAGCTCCATTCTTCTGAGTTTGCGTTTATTCTTTGGCATGGGCTTGTCATATAAGCCATTTTTGAGAAGATGCTCCTTGCTGTGATGGATCTGGGCACCATGCTGAAGTTGGAAAGAGCATAAAGCTTGAAGTGGATGGAGTATAATCTGCAGAAAGATGAAGGGAGGGGGACAAAAAAACCCCAAGCTTTTAGTAAGATATTTTAGAGACATCAAGTATTACAGGTTTTTTTATTCAATAACTACTTAAAAATGCTAGTAAAATGCAATTTGGATGATAAATGTTGTTAAAATATAACCTTTGGAGACACAGAGGGTGCAGCTGAACAGAAGATGTACTGAAATTGAACCACAGAGCAGTCATACACCCATCTACCTGCAGCCATCCCTCACTCCCTCCTTGGAACCACTCAATCCTGACTTCAGCCCCGGTCACATCACTGTAAGTTATGGCTTTGACTTGACCTTAGCAAGGAACTACAATCAATTACTGTGGCTCAGTCAACAAGCTGCAATAAAATAAGTCACAATATCTAAGCTGTTTGTGCTTGGACAAAAATCCCTTGAGGCAGAGTTGTAAAAAGAGAGGAGGGACTCATGATCAAGGCAGCTGGACTGCTGTCCTGGAGACTCAACTGTGTCCATGCTTCTGCCCAGAGGTATTGCGTAGGATTGATGAAGCTACATAAACCAAATTTATCTCAAGTGGTTCCTAATTGTAGACTCTTCATTTTCTGGTTGCCTGACTGAGTCATGGGGGCCTCATGTGCAGATGTGTAAAGCAATCACATATGTAACAGCAGTCAGCAAGAGCTGAGATTCTACTGAGAAAAATAGGACTCTTTAAGAGCATACAGGAAAATCAAGTGACATACTGGGCATCAAACCAAGTGCACATTTTTAACTTCCATGGCTCTCAGCTTCAGTTCATCATCTTATATGCTGGGAATAGCACTCAGTTCAGAGAGGGTATAAAAAAAATGCATGAATGTAGCTCTTGGCTACTGCAACGCTTAAAGAAAACAGTAATTTTGTCTTTGAAAAGTATGTTGGGCCAATTCTCAGTGGTAAGGGTGAATCAGAATATAGGACTGGTAACTATAGACATTAACTAAACATTCACTGTAAGACAGAAGCCTTAATAAAGGAGAAACATGTTGTCCTAGCACAACAAAGAAAAAAGGTAAATATAAAACCCCACATATATATATATGAGTTTCTTGAAAACCCTCTTACATGGAGTTCCAATTTCTGAGCCATATATTCTTGTGTGTCCACACACTTTGTTCAAGTCTGGGTTTAAATCTAATTGATTTAATATTAAGATGAGTCTAGTGTCACAGAGGCAGACACATAGGTGGCATACTATATATTATGCCAGCTGCAGGAGCAATTTTTGACCCAGGAACCTTTTTTAGTAGGCAGAAGTTGAGTACCAAAATATTAACTAGCTGACGGAAAAGCAGTATGAGCACCCCAGGGTGAACACTAGCATGCAGTGGGTACATGGATGAGCTTTAAATCTCTTTTCACAGACCATTTACTACTACATTCTGGGCACACAATTGAATTGCAGACCTGGCTCTGTGATGCAAAACTACTTGTAGGTATTTTTTCAGAGGGCTTATTAAATTGATATTACTAATGTCAGCAACAAAAGATTAAGAAGGACATTTCCCTAACGACCTCTTCCATCATGGACTAGTGGGATCACAACTTACAAAGAAAGGCTAATGTCCAATTAGTATTCTTCGGCCTGGGATAAACTTAAACTCAAGAACTATTAAGTCCCAAATCCCTCCAGTGACATGTAAGAGTTGTGAACAGGCTGGTAGGCAGGCATAACCCAGTGGGTTACATTCCATGGCTGAGGAGTGCAGGAGATCAGGGGACCTGGCTTTAAAAAGCATTTAATCTTCAAGATAGCTGTGAGGGAGTATTCAGATCATCTCTGCTGTCTAGTTTTTGCAGAAAACAATTCAGCTCTTTCCATGAAGTAACATACTCAATCGCCTGTCACAAAATGAATCAGGTTTTTGAGAGTCAAAGATCACTTTGCTGTGTTCACTTTTGGAGCACAACATGAAAGAGCCACAATAATCTGAACACGCTAGAGTTCATAAATGAAAAATGGTTTCCATTGGTGCACTCCTGTTTTAGTTTGCTATGCAACAACACCGTTACAAATGTCATTAAGATTTGAACTGTCAAATTTTGCATTAATAGCTTCATTAATAGTACCTTCACTGCCCCTCTACCATTCATAGAAGAAAAATTCAGGTATTTAAACTTACATACCTCTTGTATACTCTTATTTTTTTCCATGATAGAAAGAGCAACAGCTGCACATTCAAGAGTAGACAGACAGGTGTTTGTTGGTTGTGTACGAATTACGTATTGACTTGAAATACTGGGTTTTAACTGCACCTGAAAAATAGCAAACTCTAGTAAAATAAACAGGTCAGGATAGCAAACAAGATACCTATTCTCTACACCAAGCAAAACACATCCCCTCTCCCTCTGTGTTCACTCGTCTTCATTCCTTTTTCCTGTTTTGTCTCCCAGTAGCCAATGACATGCTACTGTTAAGTGTAATGCACGTGAGTCGCCATTACAAACAAAAACTGCACATTTGTTACTGTACAAACATGCAAAGGAAATACAATTTTTTGTTAGAGAAAGACTAAGTGAAATTTTAGCAATTGATTTCAGTTGCCATAGATATGCTATAACAAAAAAATTATTCACTTATGCTTGCTTTATTGCACACTCTAACCACACACACAATCCCATACAAGGTACAATGGCCATATAGTCATGAACACTATATACAATATTATTTGTCAAAGTTCTGAATGTAAGACTTCTGGAAACTGTATTTATTCATACAATGTACTAGGTCATTGATTAGAACTATTTGCTTAACAAAATCATGTCTGAAAATGATTTAATGGCTCTGCCTCAAGTGATAAACAATTTATACTATCTTGCAAATCAAAAGTTTTTAAGAAAAAGAAATTTAATTCAACCACCAGCTCCAAAAGCTTTTACCAAGTTTATGAACAGTGGTTAGAACAACACAGAATTTGCACTACTAGACTCTGTGTGAAAATTCAGATATTATTCCTTTATTCCTAAGATTTCCATCTCCACATATATCTAAAATGTAATTTGCAAAACAAGTAATGTTTTAGCAACATTGTCAGTATTCTTAACCAAAAATTCTCAGTTCCTTTTCCAAAAACACTGTGGTGCAGTACAAAAAATCCAGATGAATTCTAATAAAGGAGTAAGTTGATTTTCTTTTTTTTTAAACTCATCCCATCAGTTGTCTTTTACTTTTCTTCTTGAAAAAATGAGTGAGTGATTCCCATGGCCATAACGGCATTCCCATTTTGTTTGACAGAAGTCTTTCACCATTCCTCACTTTATTCAATACTTTCCTCCTTCACTTTTCTCATTTTTCCTTTATGCGTAATATTTCATTTTCTTTCATCTCTCTTACATGCAGTCACCCATTCTTTAAAGTTCAAGGTATCTCATTCATAAAAGGAAAACTCCAGACTGCTGAAGAGACATAAATGAATAAGATGAAATTCCACTGCCTTACCTATCCCAATTTAATGGAAATTAAAAGTAATAAAATAAAAAGAAGGCAGCAAGAAAAGAGGAAAGGTGTTCTGGAAAGGATAAGCAAGTTAGCTATAAAAGCTCAATTTATTCAAATATCGGAAGACAGAAAAATGAAGCCTTTCTCAACCACCTTCTTCAATTTGGTATTGAAAAACCAGAAGACAATAAAATTATTTAGGAGATAAAATGTAGAATTTGGACATCAGTGTATGTAATGAAAAGAAAAAGAAAATTAATATTTTGATTTGTTATTCCTCAATGTTTTCTTTGGTTTTATGCTTTCTCTCCTGTGACCATGTACAGATCTTCATCACAACAGAGTAGGAAGCCTAGTTAGTTGAAGTATGAAGAAATCTATGCTGGAAGAAGCTTATAGTCCCTGTTTAGAAACTCCTAAACAGGTATCAAAAAACAGGGTAAACTCTGTCCATCACTTCTCCAACACGTGTCCTGAACAGCAAAGCAGACATATATCCACACTTCTTCTCAACAGCTGACAGCTACATTCTTCATGGAGTATCTCTCCAGAGGTTGAAACCACCTGAGGGAGTACCTGCAGGCCCACTGGCTTCCCCCTCCTTGGACAGTGCCTTAAGGCTGTTTTTTGTAGGAGTTGGGAATAGTTCTGTCTGATGGTTTCTACACTTCATTCCTTGGGCCTCATGCTGAAAAACATTTAAGATAATCAACATTCCAGAGAAAAAAACTTATTAATGATTGCAAGACAACTTCTACAAAGAAAAGAGGACTGCACTCTGCCACACAACCGTGGAGCAAAACATCTGTAACTGCAGCTCTCAAACAACTGACAATGCACAAAAGGGCAACTTTCTAGTACTAATAGCAACAGCGGCTGCAACAAAGTTTCTTCTTTCCTGAGAAGAAAGAGAAAGGATGGAAACAAGTGGCCCCCATCCATTTTTCTGAAAAATTACATATTCCCCGGGGTTACGATTAAAACACCAGAGCGAGTGGTGGAGATCAGAGGAAGAATACCTGATCAGGACAACTGCCTGCTACGGTTTGTCTCGGAGGATTCTTTAAGCATGCATTTTACTCTACTCTTTAAAGCAGCACAGAATCTAAATAAACGATCCCTAGTCACCTGAAATACAGTCAGGGTAGTCTTTGTGTACTGCAAATTGGACAGACTCATCAAAGTTCCCATCTGAATCTAGGTACATTTACTGAACCAATAAAACACACAATGCTCTACCAACTCAGACCATAAACTGAATGGTAAAACAAAGCTGAAACAATAAAGAAATCAAAACAAATTAGTATAGTTAATAAATATTTCCGACATGGGAAGAATATCTTCTTGGAAAAAAATGCCTAGATATATGAAATATTCACTTGTCCTCAGACTTGACTGGGTAGGAAGATGACTTCTGTCATTTTTCACCATGAGGTCTAAACTTGCGTTGCCTTTTGTGCAGTTAAAAATTTCAGATAGCGTATTGCAACAATCTCACCCAAGTTTCTGCATCACCTATGTGGATTAATTCTTTATCTGTCACCTGCGTATCTCAAATCCAGCTGAACAAGTTTAATTCAGACTTACGAAAATGTTCATGCACAGCTAATTTAAACAAAATCATATTGTCTACCTCTTACACCAGACTTCAAAATCTCAGAATGAGTATACACAAATACCCTGTTTAAGTACATTTCAAAACAACAATTATGCTATTTTAGAAGCACTTCTCCATAAAATGATAGATACCACAATACAACAATTTACTTGTTTGTTTTTACTTCAAAGTAATTTGCAAATCATATGCACACTTCAGAATAATATCTGTTTCTAACTAAGCACAGAAATGACAAGTTGAAAAAACAGCAGCCAGTTTAATACCACTCACCAAAATAACATAAGAAAGAAGAGGGAAACTATCTCAACCAACTCAAACTAGAGTGGAATTTAGATAAACTGAATGCAATTACTCACTGGAATTTATTCGGGATACTGAAATTAGCACATCTATTCTCTGTAATTGTGAAGCAGTTTGGAGACTCAGTTTTCAAGCCATAAGAAGTATGAAGCAACACATAAAATAAAGTTTCATTTCTATCTGTAACTCAAGACTGCTGTTTCCAAAAGCCTGAATTTCAGCAATTCTCACAAACTGTTACACTAACTTGATAAACACTGGCTTATCTGCCAATGCACCACTCCCTTAGCAAATGCTACAGCCTTTGAGCATTTACAAAGGATTTGAACCACAGTAAAAATTGTGACCCTTCATTGTTTCTTGGGGCAGAGTTTTTCTTCCTGAGCCTTCCTTGGACATGCTCCAGGCAAGCCAAGACCCAGCTGATCTTGTTCAGCTGTTCAAAATTGATGGGAGGAAAAGTGTTGCCTTGATGGGGTCAAAGACCTGCTGTTTGAACCTTTAAAAATTTAAGTCAGTAAAGACAAAAAACTGATTTCTGCTATTATTTTAAATAATAGAACTGGACCTCTAGCAGAAAGCTCCAAGTGCTCTCCTCAGTCCCCTCCTTAATATCAGTATCCTTCTACCTTTTTTAATGCCAATTTCTTCATCATTACTCTTACTAGCTTTACTCTCCAAACAGAACCCAGAATTATGCAAAACTATACTTGGAAAATAACACATCACCAAGAACTCAAAAAAGTTAGTACACCTGTCTCATAGGGCACACTAAACAATTCTTCCCTGTTCTCTTTTCTGCAGTAACACTACAGGCATCTCAAAACAGGCAGAGGCACAAAACATTTTTCTGCAGCTTCTATGAAAAACCTAGTACTTAAGATCCATTCCTCTTTACATTGATAGTGTCTTTTGAAAATCTGAATGCCAGTTTGGGAATTAATTTGCTTAATTTTTCAAGAATGAAGGAAGAAAATACCACCTGTCCTCCTGCTTAACATAAGCACTAGTTACTGTTCATATGCTCTATTTCTTTAATAAATACCTTTCAGAAAAAAAATTAGCCATTTTCTTAAATGAACTCAAAAGGCACAGAAGAATCTCAGAAAGAGTACAACCCCCTCCTGCTATCTTGTCCATCCTTCTAGAAACTAAGAAAAAATTGCTTTTAAGGTGCTGGGGAGTAAGAGCATTCTCTGGAAGCTACTGCACAAACAACCTCAGACAGAAGGTGGGTGACAGGCATGGGAAGATCTTTCACTCAGTATCCAGGTGCACAAGCACCTTTTACCTGTAAGCCAAAACAGTTTTCTGTATGCTATAGAAATTTCATGCAGTTAAGTAAAATTACCTTTGTGCCAGAGAAGATAGGCTGAGTAAATTTAGTCTCAGCATGCTACTGAAATTTAAATCAAGAATATAAATAAGTTATTTTGTTCAAAACCTGGGCTTTAATTTAAAGTGACATCTTAAGAGCACTCTGTTTCTAAAATACTGGAGGGAATAACTGCCATGCAACTGTCACAAATGGACAGCCTGAAAAAGTAGATAGCTGTCACAAAACCCTCTGTCCATGAGGGCATGACTTCAAAGACTTTGATGACTGGAAGAAGGGAAACATAAACTCCATTTTAAAAAAAAGTGGAAAGTGGAAGATCTTGGGATCTACACAGTAGTCTCATCTCTGTGCCAGGTAAGATTATGAAGCAGACTCTCCGGGAAACCATGCTAAGGCACATGGAACACAAAGAGGTGATTGGAAAGAGCCAGCATGGCTTTACTAAGGGGAAACCATGCCTGGTGACCTTCTGTGATGGAGCTACAGCACTGGTGTACAAGGGCAGAGCAATTGACATTGTCTACCTGTACTTACGCAAAGCTTTGGACACTGTTTCACATGATATCCTTGTCTCTAAATTGGAGAGACATGGATTTGATGGATGGACCACTTGGTGGATAAACAATTGGCTGGACGGCTGCACGGAAAGGGTTGTGGTGAACAGCTCCTTGTCCACATGGTGACCTGTGACCAGTGGTGTCCCTCAGGGTCGGTACTGGGGCCGATACAGTTCAACACCTTTGTCGGTGACAGGGACAGTGGCATCGAGAGCACCCTCAGCAAGCTCCCTGATGACGTCAGGCTGCGTGGGGCAGGTGACACGCTGGAGGGAAGGGATGCCAGCCAGAGGGACCTTGGACAGGCTTGAAAAGTGGGACTGTGTGAACATCAAGAAGTTCAACAAAGTACATGTGCAAGGTCCTACACCCAGGTCATGGCAATCCCAGACACACCCACANGGAGAAGTGACTGACAGCAGCCCTGGGGGGAAAGACTTGGGGATGGTGGTTG
>VZTA01010791.1:3994-16748 GCA_013398855.1 Mohoua ochrocephala
AAGTGTTTTTTTCTTAAAAAGTACTGGACCGCGGCACCCCGTTTCTTGGCATCCTTGCTGCGGACGGAGAATATTTTTGCCTTGCGACGTTTCTTTCAACCGACACTTGAAATCAGTTTCAGGCGAGTCACTAATCCCCGAGTTTGGGCATTGCACGCAGAGCTGGACCGTAAGATTTTTATTTCTCCTTTTGAATTAAAACTTTGCTTCTGACACCACTGACTCAGTGACACCGGATATATGTTTCTGAGAGGGTTTTTCATCGAAGTCCTGCAAAATGGGGGTAATCTCGAGACCTTATCTTGTCACAAATTTGCTTTGAAAAGGTGCAAGTAACACAAGGTAGTCACTCGGCTCCGTATCTGGGTTATGAGTTGTTTTCCATAACACGTCTTCATCTCTTCTAAATAATGAAACCTTTGGACATAGTGCCCTATTTAGCTCTAGTCGGAATTGATAAAAAGCAAAAGAAAGACGTTTTTCACCAGAAACATTAACCTGAAAAGCAGCTCTCTTAAATCATCAGCTATCTTTAAAATCCCATAATAACATGCAGAAATTGCTTCTCTGTTCCCCTGAGTTTTCTGCATAAATGTATTAATATTTTAATGAACTATATTCCCGTTTTTTTTCTCCAAAATACTTCTTTTTGTGATGCACAGTAGATAAACCCATTCATTCGTATGTTCTTATTGTAAGGTAGTGTTTATTTTTGTGCTTATTTTTACAATTATAATTCAAGAATTTTGTCAGCCACAATCAGCAATTTTACAAAAAGAAAAACAAAATAAAATCAAAATACAGTGTACATTTTCGTTACGAAAAACAGACGTAAAGCTGCAGGCATTTCTTTAACAAAATAATGTAATTCAAGTGGCTTAATCAAACGATTTTCTCCTGAGAACTTCTGAGAGCAGCAAGGGCACAGCTTTTTCCAATGCATGAGTATTTTGATGTGGGATAAACTGAATATACATAAAAATGATTTTTTCTTGTGATGAGTTGGATAGCAACTGGAAAGTCATGTTTGAACATTTGTAGTACACTGTGGGAAGGAATAGGTGACCCAGGTGATTGATTCATATGATTGTAAATGCAGTTATTTGGCTTCTTTCACTATATCTTCTGATAATACAATGTCACACACTGCCTTGTGAAGTTTTGATGATGGTTTGGTCGGTTTTAAGAGCTTGTCAGCGGTACTAGATTATCTTGACTGGGGTGTACTTAAAGACTGTCAAGAGACGTGGTGGCATTTCAGGGAGGCTTTTTTCTAGGGAAGACAACCAGCAGAATAACATCATGTGAGAGAGGATAAAAACAGAAGATGAAATGGACTGGGTTTTGTCCTGGTGCTATATTTCCTGGTAGTTTCACCTGCTGAATCAGCTGTGAATTTTGGGTTGTGAACTACATTGTCACAGAAGTGAACCTCTTGGGAGGGATACATAAGACGGGGGAGAAATTTCTGGGTGATAATTCAGTAGCACGCATATTTCCTTCAAATTCTGTATCCCAATCCATTCTAATCACTCAGAGTCACTTGTACCTTTACCTTTAAATTCTTTTGAACCTTTGCAAATGCATTTTCCTGGGTTTAGGCTAGGCCTCTATCCTTCTTCCAAACACCTGATGTAGCAGCACAGTCCTGAAGCATTCTATGTGCTTTCCTACAAGCTCCTTTTCCTGGTCCTCCAAAATTTTGACCACCTATCTGGACTTTCTCAATTTTCTTTTTCACAATCATAGACAGTTAGCTTTAGGATAAGCAAAGAAGGAAATGGAAAGAGATCTTGCAAAGGTTATCAGGTGGAGGAGGGAAGGAGAAATAAGTTTTATTCCTTTAATTTAATAGGTGAACCTATTTTCAAAAAAACTCATTGCTTCAAATATTATGATGTACTCAGTGAAAACAAAATTACTTCGGTCTTCTATTTTTCCCTTTAAAAATGTTGTCAAACTAACAGAACATTTATTAAATACCACTTAGCCTTGGGATGATTGATTGAAGGATCAGGAGCACAGCTAGTGGTTTTCTTGGTCCTTCTGGTAACAGAACATGTATAATATACAGTGGACAGAGATATTTGGAAGTGATGGACCAGGAGGAAGCTTCCTCCTCCTCCTGAAAACTTAACAAGTCAGATTGGCACCTTCTAGAACAGGTATGAGGCCCTGGAAATAGGCATGACAACTGATGAGGTGAGCCCTTCTGGGATAGAGTGGCCTCCTAAACCAGCACCATCTGTACCCCGCAGCAAGACCTCTTCTGTTAAGAGGAAAAGAAGGGTAATTGCAATCAGAGACTCCCTTCTACAGGAAGCCAAGGGCCCGATGTGTTGGCCAGACTGGTTCTCATGCGTCAGGCACAAAGAGTTAAAGTGACTGGGGTAACATCAGGCTGGCAACCTGTCACTAGTGGGTTTCTGCAGGCCTCCGTCCTCACCCAATTCTCTTTGACATCTTCATTAACGACTTGGATGAAGGGCTCAAAGCAATACTGAGTTTGCCAACGACAGTAAACTGGGAGGAGCTGTCAACTCCCTCGAGCGCAGAGAGGCCCTGCAGAGAGACCTCGACAAATAAGAGAGATGGGCAATCATGAACCATGCAAAGTTTAACAAGGGCAAGTGCTGGAATCTGTACCTGAGGCAGGGCAATCCTGGTTGTGTGTATAGACTGAGGAATGAGAGGCTGAAAAGCAGTGCCATGGAAAGGGACCTGGGGGTCCTGGTTGATGGCAAGCTGAACATGAGCCAGGAGTGCCCTGGCAGCCAGGAGGGCCAACCGTGTCCTGGGGGGCATCAGGCACAGCATCGCCACCGGGCAAGGAAGCTTGTCCCACTCTGCTCTGCANACTGGGGAGGTCTCGCCTCGAGTCCTGTGTCCAGAGGGAGATGCAGGTGAGGTCTCCTTAGAGTGGAGTGAATGAAGAGAATCACCTCCCTCAACCTGCTAGCCGTGCTTTTTTTCATGCAGCCAAGGATAGAACTGACTTTCTGAGCTGCGAATGCACATTGCCGCCTCATGTCCAAATTTTCATCCACCCATATGTCCAAGTCTTTCTGCGCAGGGCTGCTTGCAGTCAGTTCATCCTGCAGTCTGTACTGATAGTTGGAATGGCCCTGACCTGGGTGCAGGGCCGTGCATTTGACCTTGTGCAACGTCATGAGGTTCACGTGGGTCCACTCCTCAAGCCCGTCAAGGTCCCTCTGCATGGGATCCCTTCTGTCCAGTGAATCAATGGCACCACTGAGCATGTTGTCATCCACAGACGTGCTGAGGGTGCACTTGATCCCACTGTGTTGTTGATGAAAATATTAAACAATATCTGTATTGCGGCTCTATCTGCTGATTCCCTGAGGACCCTGGGATGAATCCCCTTAGGTGCCATGGATTTGTGTATATTCACGTTCCTCAAATGGTCTTGAACCTGATCTTTTCTTACAGTAGGAGTGACTTTGTTCCCCCAGTCTATGCCTTGAGTTTCATGGACTTAAGAGATGGGAAAGAGAGACTGCCAGTGAAAACTGAGGCAAAAAATCTGTTGGGTACCTCAGTGTTCTCTATGCCAGTAGTCACTAAATCTCCTGTCTTTTTGTTGGAGGCCACATTTTATTTAGTCCTCCTTTTCTGATCAGTGTGCCTACAGAAGCCCTCATTATTCTTCACATCCCTTGCCCCATTCAGTACCAGATATACTTTAGCTTTTCTGATTCCATCCCTGCACACCTGGACAGCACCCTATATTCTTCCCAGGATCTGTGTCTCTGTTTCCACTGCCTGTGCATTTACTTCTTGCACTTCAGTTTGACCAGAAGGTCCTTACTCAGCCATATTGGTCTTCTACCTTCCTAGCCTGCTTTCTTACATGTGGCAATCAAGTGCACCTGCTCTGTAAGACAAATTTCCTTAAATAGCTTTCAGGCCTGTCCTGCTCCTTTATCCCCGAGGGCAGTTTCCCAGGGGTTTTCATCCCCCATTTTCTTAAGCAACTGAATGTTTCCTAAATTAAGGGTCTTGTCTTTATGGTTTGCCTGGCCCATATCCCTCAAGTTTGTGATAGGTCTGGGCTCAGGCAGCAGCCCAGGTTACCACTGTCCTTGACCTCTTCAATTAGTTAATTTTTGTTGGCAAGAACAAGTCAAGTAGTGCTTCTCCTCTGGTTGGACTTTCTCTCACCTGGATTAAAAAATTATCCTCAAAAAATTATCCTCAACGTGCTCTAGGAGTCTCTCTCACAGCTTTCTGTGCCACTTTTCCAGTAGATGTCAGGTTGACTGATGCTCTCCAACAGGAGCCTGTGAATATGATGGCATCTGTAGCTGAAGAAATAAGTTTCACCAGCATCCTCTTTCTTTTGGTTGGGTGGGCTGTGGTAAGTACCAGCCATGAGGCTTCCTTTGTTGGCTTGGCCTCTAAGTTTTTACCCAGAAGCTCTCAACTGTTCATCACTGTTTTTCTAAGACAGTTCTGTGCAATCAATCCCCACTCTTCTTTCCTGTCCCTTCTGAGCAGTTTATAGCCATCAATTTTAGCACTTCAGTTCTTGTGATTAATCTCACCGAGTGAACTACGACTGTGACTGACTTTCAGTGTTTGCTCAGGAGGATACATGGAGACATCCATCTCACAGATGCAGCTGAGGAGGCAGGATTGCAGCCTGTATATGGTACTTTAAACAGGGTGATTGAGTCAGCCTGTAGCTGCAGAGCCCCATTAACGTGTTTTTCACCTGGGCCTGCCTAAGGCTGCACAGTAACTTCAATATTTTCTCAAGCCCTTCCTGATGCTTGTGCTACTGAGCAGTCATACTTCGTGTATGTTGTGCAGGCAAATTCCTTCTGCCTTATGGGTGCCCCGGTACAAAAAACCCCATAACTAAAGTCACAGAGTTACTCAAGGCAACTCAAATCTGCCCTTGATGTAATTGCAGACTTTGGGTGATTTGAAAGACATCTTTTGTCCATGCATGATGGATTTTATTTAAAAACTGATTTATCATGATATTCTAAACCATAACACATTGTTACATGAGTAAGAAAACTTCATGTCTTAAAAGGGAAGAACTTATAATTACATACTGTTCGGTTTACAGCAAAGGACTCTTCCCCATGACAATTTTTTTTTTGGTATTCATAGAGATTTAAAGGCCCCAGATAAAAGAGCAATCTCTTAAAATAAAAAATCCATGACCAGAGTTATTGTAGGCATCAGGCAGGAAATTTAAATATTACAAGGGGACTCACAGACACAGCTTGCTTTTAGTTTTTCTTTTTAAATTAACTTCTTACAAAAATAATTTTCAGATTTTTTAAACAGTTTTATTTTGGTTCAAAGCAAGAGAGAAATAGTTCCTTGATCATTCCAGACGACAAAGATTTTGATAACTTCTGAGCTCAGTTAAGGGATAATTCCAAGAATCAGTTCGGATCAATCAATCCGTCAAATTACTGTGCTTCTTTTTAATATTTAATATTTCAATGTGACATAAATATAATTTATATGAAAATGCTGCTGTACGGGACTAATTTATGTGTGTATATTAGTGATTTAATCAGAAGTCACGTGAAGGCGACGTTTCCTTTGGTGGCACAGACTTCATGCGTGTTACTTGGGACTTGTCTGGACTGCTGCTGCTTGCCCTGAGCTTTCGGAAAGAGCAGCTCTTTCCCACCGAGGGAAGGAGGCAGCACTCTCTTTCCTAGGCCATCCACGCCACAAACATCCTCAGCAAAGGTGACTGCAACAACACATGGCTGAGATTTTATTCCCGTTTCAAGAGGGTAAGAAAAACATTTTTGTTTTGACTTCTGCCTGGCTTCTGCAGCTGTCTGACTCCCATTTGTCGGGGTGAAGTGAAAAGTTACAAATGGTACCTCTTTTTGCAGAACTGAACTGTCCTGTACCATCTCCTGCAAGACACAAGCGTTACAGGCAGAGACTGAGCTGCTGAGTCACTTCTTAGCTGCCTGGTGCCTTGGCTCAGAAGGCCTGCAACTGATGGTGGAAAGCAAAACTACAAGGATGGGAAGAGGGCAATTAACTGCAGTAATTTAAATGTGGAAGGCATCCGAGCTACTCTTACTCCTTGTAGGTTATGATAAATGAGCATCAGAGCATTGCAGGTGAGCACTGAGAAGAAAGCTGGGACACTGGAAAGCTGAGATCCGTGGGTCCTTCCCAGATATTTTGAGGTTGGGAAGATCTGTGCATTTCAAAAGGAGCTTGTGGTCCTCCCTTCTCGGGAAGTCATAGTGGGTTTTTGCTTCCAGGAGCCACTTTGGTTGTTTCCTACAGTCCCTAACTGCTGTTTCCTTTTTCTCCTTCTGCAATAAAAAAACCCCAATAATAATAACAACCCCAAGCAATACAGGCCTTGCAGATTGCTCTGGAAATTTCTCTGCATGCAGCCCTAGTATTCACAGAATAAACAATTTTCATTCACAGAATGAGATCAGCAAAATCAGTAGGATGTAACTATGACATATCTGATTTTCAATGATTCTTTCTCTTAACCTGGCTCATGAGAACACTTGCTGCCCCACCTTTTGGTAGGATCACTGCAGAGGAAATTGTGGGGCAACCACCAGCATCTACTTCCCTACAGGATGCTGCTAACTATCTCTTGGACATACAGACACTTAAGACAGGTGGTCAGGGAAGCTCAGCTTTGATTCACTGGTCCCCTCAGGATGTCTTTATCTCCTCAAGATATGATGCATTTGCCTCTTATCTCTCTCCTTTGTCCATCTCACCCTGAAGCAAGGTAGTGAGAGGGTTTACTACTCATTTAGTTGGACGAAGAAATAGCCTGTCTTGTCTAGTGCTTTAGAGTACCCTTCCTAAGCTTCTCCTCTCTGTCTAGGCTGACCATAACGATGTCCAACACATTCCTTGGCTGAGTTGCTACAGCTCAAAACCACATTTCAGTGCCATAAATCAGGCATCTGGACATTTGATGCAGCAGGGAAGAGGTGGATGCTACATGTTCGGTGGCAATGGCCATTGCTCACATGCTGTAAGGAAGAAACAGTCCTTCTCTGGGAGGGCGAGTGGGGAGGAGAAATTGTGGGTGTGTAGTAACTTTCAGGGAATAACAAACAGGAGGCACCTCCAGATGGGTGAGGTGGTTAGGAAGAATGACAGAAGGAAGAAAAGGGAACAGGCAGAACAGGCTGATAGGCATTATTACTGATACCTATGATACTTTGAAGCCAGTATTTATAGAAGCAGACATAATGTTGAACGGTGTCAGCAATATGTCAAAGAACCACAGACTGGGAAAGGTTGGAAGGCACCACAATAGGTCACCTGGTCCAACCTCCCTGCTCAAGCAGGGTAGTCCTAGTACACAATGCACAGGACTAGTTCCAGATGGTTCTTGAGTATCTCCAGTGAGGGAGACTCCACAACCTCTCTGGGCAACCTGTCCCAGTGTGTTGTCAGCCACATAACAAAGTTGTTCTTCCTTATATTCAAGTGGAATTTCCTGTGCATCAGGAAATCTGCCTCTTGTCCTGTTGCTTGGCACCACTGAGAAGAGCCTGGATCCATCCTCTAGGCACCCTCCCTTCAGACACCTACGTACATTAATAAGGTCCCCTCTCAGTCATCCTTATGCAACTCCATGGGAGCCTGATATTTTCCCAGTATCAGATATTTGAGAAAGTGATGGCGTGTTGAGCTAGAAAAAGTGATCTCTGTGGGATCATGCTGATGTCTCAGGAACTGTTTGGAAGTGGCTGAGTTTTTATTTCATTCCTCAAGATCTCTGCTATCATCACTAATAGACTTGAAGAGGACAGATGTGTAAGTTACGGCTATTTGAAAGGGGAGAAGACTTCATATTAAGTCTAATTTAGCTTCATTAAATACATTCTTAGGTGAACAAATCAGTTCAGCAAGGTTTGTGGGGAGCAGCAGGAGGGGGCTGCCCCCACCCAAAGGTGATTGAGCTGAAAGACAAAGGGGACAGCTGGGCAGGAAAGGCCATTCTGTGACCAGGGACACAGCCGTGCAGCACCTGCACATGGTGAGTGGGGCAGGGATCGTGACAGTGGCTGGGGACAGCCACACTGTCCCGGATCACTGGGCAAGTCTGTTGGGATGAGGCTGGCACGAGGCTGAGCCGGGAAAGCGGAGCTGGTGGAGTCAGAGATGAGCAGGCACAACATGGAAGGTAAAACCTGAGACTGAATGCTACCCCAAAGTCAAGGTGCTAAAACCAGCAGGTGGAGTGCAAGACCTTGAGGAAACTTGAAAAACAAGAAACCTTCAAGTCTGGCAAAGGAAAGAGGAGAAAGAATGTCCAGCCAACAAGAAGTATGGTTCCCTTATGGGGACAGAGTCCTCTTGGATGCAGAAGTACAAGCAGAACTGCAATGAAATCTGCCTGTACCTTGTTACTGTGATGAATAAAGCATTTTTGCTCTGCACTGTCAGCCCAGGGTCAGATTTTCCATCGTGTGGGACCGACAATAGGGACCAACTTCCCTTCCAAATGTCATGCTATGTTCAGGGAATCAGCTCCTCCATAAGTCTGAAAGCACAGGAAAAGTTAGGAGAGTAACAGAGTGGTCAAATGTCTCTGTGGGCTGCTCCTGCAGGAAATACAATACTTTACAAGAACAAAAGGGTGTTAAAATCCCTGTCATAAGTGTGCAAATATTTTTCTTTGTCTTTGCCATTCCCATTTCCTTGATGTCAGGTTTGAACATCCACCCTGAGCAATGCGTTCAGCTTACTCGTTTACAGCTCTTCATAGAATTTTTGTCTAGAAAGACATCAAACTAACTTTGGTGGCTCATATGGTTTTGTTCCTTATGGATGCAGTTTGATAGACAACTCCCAAAGAAAAACTTATTTATACTGACTGCGTTGATTTGGGATTGTTTTTTTAGTGTGTGGTTTTTTATTGTTGTGGTGGTGGGGTTTTGTTTGTTTGTTTGTGAGTTGTTTTTTGGGTTTGTTTGTTTGTAGGGGTTTTTTTGTTGTTGTTTGGGGGTATTTGTGTGTTGAGGGGTTTTTCTTGTTGTTGGTTTTTGGTTTTTTTGTTTTTAACCATGCCTTCTGGTGCTGATCCCAGCTGTTACTCACCATCTTTTCCATGGCATTTAGCTTTTTTCTCCATGCAAAATGCCATATCCACCAGTGCCTGTTAGGGAGAAGACTTTAACAGGTGATCAGTGGCAGAGGGATGACACATCTGCAAAAATCCATCAAGAAGAGTGTTTTAATTTAGATTATCTTCATCTCGATTAAAAAATAAGATCCTGGGACCATGAGACTTTTGTAGCTCATATGCAAGCAAAAGTGTTTAACGAGTTGGTAAAATATTTGTTTGTGTTGGTGATGGTTGCCGTAGTTTTGAGAAGAGAAAGCCCTTCATACCATCACTGAGAAGAGGAACTTTATCCCCATCTCGTGCCAGGATATTTTCACCTCTTGTCCCAGGATATTTTCACCGTAAGAGACTGTATGAAACTGTTCTTGGAAAGCTAAGGGTAACACAGAAGATGAGTTAGTGATAACTAATGCGTTGATTAGGCGAAGTGTGGCTTCACTGCCAAATCTGTGCACAGGTGTGCTACTGACAGAAGGGAACGGGGTGGAGTGTGCTCCTAAGTGTCAGTCTGCACGTTGTGTAGACGGGGAGGAGGGTTTGGACTGCTGAAGGGAACAGTGCCGGGATGCCCCCGCACTGCCCACGCAGGCTCCTCCGTGTCACAAGGAGCGGAGGGACACGAAGGACTCCGCGCCGTCCCTTCACTGCGGGCTGCGCCGGAGGCTCCGGCCAGACATCCGTCCCACGGCCGTGTGAGGGCAAGGGGCCCGAAGCTGCAGTTGCAGCCGCCGCGGAGAGGGGATGGAGTGTGCCGGACCAGCATGGGAGAATGTAGACGGTGAAGGCAGGTGATGAGCAAGCAGAGTGACAGTCGGGGTCCTGCTGTGATTCAGCTCTGAGCCTGACCGTCGCAGGTTCCCCTACCCGATTTCTCTATTTCTGGCTATTTCCCATACGTATTTTGCTCCGCCACAGATCTCGGCAGCGACAAATGGAGAGACGGGGAGGATTTGAGGAGGAGTCCAACACTTCCATACAAGATAAGACGTGGCAGTTATTTCAGCAGTTCCCACTCTTAGAAAACTTCCACGTACAATCGCTTTTCATTCAACACCCAGCCAAGACAGAGACTTAGTACCCAGGGAAAAAGCAGGGGCAGGTTTGCTGTCGGCTCCACGGCTGTCCCTCCTGGACAGGACGGGCTAGCCAGGGTGCAGCGGCTGGGGAAAGAAAGCTGCTCCGGGACACGACTGGGACTGTGTACAACTCGTCTGTTTTCTCACAGACCTCGGAAGCCTGCTAAGGGTTAATTTGGGAGCCATAAGTATGACAGTTCAAGGGCTTCCTGCAGCCATTCAAGAAACAGAAGCTAATTAACCCCCTTAAAACCAATGTTTCTGGAAAGGAATATCCAGATGAGATAGATACAAATTCGTCGCGGGAATGTGTGTGTAATTAGCATCTCAGTCGCAAAGCCGGGCGCGGAGAGAAGCCCGGAGCGGTGCCGCGGGCAGAGCACGGCGAGACGCGGCGCCGGGGACAGAGCGGAACGAGCCGCGGCTTTAGACGGAGCGCTGTCGCCGAGCTCCTGATCGCAGTGGGCACCTTCGTGACCAGCTCGTCTTCCCTACGCTGAGCGGGGGTGGGTCCGACCGCCGAGTGAGCGTCGGGCAGGGAGGGCAGGGCGGGCAGTGCCGTGCTCGGCAAACGGGAACACCGAAATGCAGAAGGTGGTCACCCCTCGCTGCGCTGTCGCGGCTTGTGCAAGCTCGACCGAAGAAACACGGAATGAAACTGGTAAATTATGATCTAGTGAATTGCACAACACATTCACTCCCACGTCAAGAGGCGGGAGAAGGGAGAGCTGATGTGTCCTTCCAAGTGCTCGGGAGTCCCAATACTGGGTACTTGTTACAGTGATCTCTTCTCTCCACAGCCCATTGCTGTGTTTCAGGACTCTGCTTTGCCCAGTGTACCCATCCTTCACTTTCTAAACGTTCCATAATATGTTTACCATTAAACGATATGCAAACATAGGCACAGTGTGTCTCTGGCATACACATAGCTCTATGATCCCGAAAAAGACGGTGCACCCCGAAAAACAAATTAGCTTTACACTCCTCGGCGCCAACATCGTCGTGCACCCCCCGACATACACGTCGCTCCTCGCCGACGGTGCACACATTGCCCTGCGTACTGCGCTGCCACCTCTCTGCCCCTGCCGAAACACGCACCGCTCTCCTCCCAATGGCACACACATCGTCCCGCTCCTCCCGCACACACATATCGCTGCCCGCCGGTTTACACACATATCGCTTCCTTCCCGGAGGAAAGCACATCGCTCTGCACTGTTTTACAAACAAATCCCTCTGCGCCCGACGATGCACGCAGCGCACGATTGTCCCGTATCTCTGAGTCTGCCAAAACACGCATCGCCCTGCGTCCTCCCCACACTCCCCACCCGCTGCCAGAAACACATCGCTCAGCGCCTCAATCCACATTACCCTTACGTCCCGACACACAGAGCCCTCCACCCCTCCCGACACCTACATCGCCCTGCTCCCTGCGACATACGGTACCTCCTGAGCCCAGCAAACAGAGATCGTTCTGCACCAGCTGACAAACACAGTTCAGCGCCTGCTGGCACACGCATCGTTTCGCTCCTCCCCGACGGAGGGATCATTCTGATCCCCGATGAACGGACACAGCACTCTGCTGCTTCCCTATACACACATCGCCCCGCGCCACCCGACACACGCATCGCCCTGCGCCGAAGGAAACACCCATCGCTCTGCACCGGCTGACACGCACCTCGATCAGCGCCCGACGGGGCACACATCTCTCCTCTCCCGACGACACAGGCATCGCTCTGCGCTTCAAACGACAAACGTATCGCTTTACTCTTCCCCGACGCACACGCATTCCTCGGTGCCCATGGACATACACATCGCCTCACTCTGCGCCCGCGGTATCCTCGCCTCTCTGTGCCACGCGAAAAACGCTGCATTTTGATACCCAGGAAACACAGATATCCGCGTATATGGATCTGGGGCGACGACAACCACTTCTCTCTACAGCCCGCGAGAGCTCACATTGCTCCTCAACTCCTTCTCGTAAACCGCCCCGCACCCGAACGGAGCATATAGCGGGCAGTGGAAAACAACATCCGTCTCTGAGGGTACCAAGGCTCTAACCAAATATACCAGATCCAGGTAAACTGCTTCTGCGCCCTGTGCCAGACCTCTTGGACTTAAAGGCTCTTTTAAGAGCCACCACCTTTTCAATAAGAGAGTTGATGCTATTGTGAGTTGTACTTTGCTGTCCCGTTTTGGGGTTTTTTTCGGGAAAAAAGCGGTTAAGGTGTAAAAGCATTGTAAATTGTAAGGAAAGTGGGACGTACATCGCGCTATACGGATGTGTCCTGCATCTGCTTCAGCGGACCCCAAGACGTTCATAATCCGCTTAAAAAGCCGTGGGAGCCCGCTTTTGGTGTATGCACAGTTTAAGGGCGGCGAGTTAGATAAGCGAATGCTGTCGGTGGTCTCAAAACAAATGTAGCCGAAACGAATGTGTTCCTGACTGCTAGTACGTGGTGTTCCCCAGCTGAGCTACGCGAACAGAAGACTGTAAATCAGGAGCATTCAAAGCACAGGCGCTTCCACATGACCCTGTGCTCTTGTTTTTCAG
>VZTA01010793.1:15936-44457 GCA_013398855.1 Mohoua ochrocephala
TTTTTAAAATAAAGAGATATTTTTATACTCTCCTGCTGATATTTTCAAGGACCTTTGCAGGGAAGAGATTGATTTTAAGGGAAAAAGGCTGCCAAATGCGTTAAGTAAACAGTGCAAAGGGGGTTTGTTTGTTTTGCTAAATTGATCCTGTTCTAGTAATATGAAGTGTTTCATTGTTACTAAAGGCAGTTTCTGAAACTGTAATTTGCAAGTTGATATTGTCCTTTAAATATCTCATAAACAGCTGCCCAAAGGTTATTTTTATCCAAGACTTTTTTTAATTGTCATTTCTTTTAAAACTGTTTTCAAACTAGAGAGAGGAGAGAACTTCTTCATAGACAAATACATTTTCTTTCAAAGATTAGACATTACTAAAATTGTCCTGAAGAAAGTAAAAATAGTATTTATTACTTTCTGAATAACAACACAGACTGATATTAGAATTAAATCTGGGTCTAGTGATAACCACTCTTGCCACACATGCATTTTAGAAATAAGTAATACTTAAAGCATGTATCTTTTTTTATTTTTCTTCAAAATGAGACTGAAATTGCATCGGAAGGAGGTTAACAGCTCTAGAAATCCTGTATCTCCTGCTTGGTGTGGAACATGGATGCTGTGGAGCTTATGTGGCGTGTCCAAAGGTCCTCTGAAGTCTGTTGAAATCCAGTGTACTCTGACAGGCTGAGATGAGATACTGAAATGGAAGCTCAGCTCTATGTCACTGGCCACTCAGATCCCACTTCTGCCTCAAAATTAATCTCTTGGTATGTTCTAATTCCAGTTCCTGTACCAGCCACTGTCTCTCTGTAAGTCATTTAAATGTACTTACCATGGTATGACAATGTTCCACCAAATGTATAGAGTTTATATATACACATATGCATTTTAGGGGCACAACTCTTGTAGCCTATGATCCTACTTAAGTGTAAATAAAGGAAGAATGTAACCTACTAACCTCTCCCTTGCTGAGATTTAGGGGCTCCAAAAATGTGGGTCTAGACTTGCCTGAAAGAAATACCTCAAGAGTTTTGAAGTTTTTCAGTGCTACTAAGAAATCGGCAAGCAAAACTTTAGTCTCAGACAAACTCAAAAGCCCAGTAACTAGTTTCAATTCTACATCCCTTCCCCAATCTCTTCTGACATAAAGGTAATTAGGTAAAATTTCAATCTAAATGGGCTTTCTTTTTTCCTGTGCAAAAATACAAAAAATAGATCAAATATGAGCTTAGAGTGGAAATTTGGAGTCAATTCCCCATCTTAATAGGGTTTAAGTACGGGAATGTATTTGAGGAATAGTTTTGGAAATGTTGTCATTTTCATGAACTGCTGTTCATCAGTCTGATAATTCTGCATCTTCATATGCAGAAGTATCAGATTTTTTTTTTTTCAAAAGCAAAGCATTTGGTGGAATATGGTTTAATACATCTGTGACTGAAGTCTAGATTATTACCTGGCCTTCACCCGAGACATACAGTATCTTTACTATTCAACTTGATTGCTAATATAGAAGAGCTGTCTCTCACAGCTTCTAGAATCGATGCAGAGGAAGATAACTTTGTATTTCTTTGTTAATTTATGCGGCTTTAGAAGTCTTAAACCTTTGCACCATTACCTGGGTCTTTCTAAACAAGTTCCTGCTGGGGCAGTTCCTTCTACTTATTTCTAAGGGGAAATGCCCCCAGAAATTGTTTCAGAATTAGCATTTAAGTAAGGCCCATCCTTTTTATTCCTTCTACCACATTTATTTTTTTTTCCATGTGATTGCCTGCCATTGAATAAGGAGAATCTCTCTGTGATTCATTTTGGGAAAAGCTGGGAGGGAACAGGGAAAGGATTTTTTTAGGCTGCACATTCCTTCTCTTTTCCAGAAATGGAATCGCCTGACTCAGGTATTGTGATATTTTCAGATATTTTGACAAAAAATGCACAACCCAAAACAAAAAATATGATTGCACCCCCTTGCTAATTGTGTGACACTCAAGCTTTTGTCTATCTTGCACTGAGTGATGATGTGATACAGAAGCAGACAGCCAAAGATGGCCAGAAAAGGCTTAATTAAGTATTCTGCAGCTGCTACAAATTAGATCAGCATCTGCATCTGTGTAGACAATGAAATTCATGGTAATTTTGAGGGCCAAGCAAAATAGAGGTTTGTTTTGGATGGACCCCTAGTCACAATTCAAACAAAATTCAGTATCAAATGTTCTAGGGGAAAAAAAAAGGTTGGTCAACTTCATCTCCTGTTGCTGAAAGCCACTATGGTTTCCCATTCTGTCTTTAGATGTGTATTCCAATGTCATATGTGAAAGGCATCTTGTACAGTATTCAAAATTTTTGATTTTTTCCCTAAAAAATAATTTTCAGGAGTTTTCCAGATTAGACGTTGAGCTATATTTTAGATAAGCAACCAGTTTTTTTGCTGTTTCGCTGATAATTTGCCTCTATTTCAGATTTCATACCACCTTCTGGAACCAAAGTTGGAGTAAATGATGCACAAATTTTAATGGTCAGTGATCCGGCCTATTCTGACAGAGATTTTTACCCCATAAATTGAATATAGAATATAATAAAGAGAGATTAATACGTGGAATGAAGATATGAAGGTATTACTCTCTCAAACTTTTTTATACAGATGTGCTTGTATGCAGATATCAAGAACTAATAGGTTATTCTGTTGATGTTTTGACAAATTGCACTTAAATGTTTTCAAACTTTTCTGTACTAAATACACGTTTTTGTTTTGCATTTGAACAACTCCAAACCCAAGTGTTGATCTATAAATATGTCTGTTAAGTGCTGCTGTAATACTAATATCTCTGTTCTAAAACCAATAATTAATACAAAAATTTTATTAGATGATTTAGAGAGACCTTTTGAAAGTTGAAAGCTCTTCTTGATGAGTTAAGAAGACCTCGTAACTTCTGTGACCATAAATGTGATTGCACAATAGTTGGGTCAGCTTTTAGATGTGATTGTGCCGCTAATGTTCATCTATTTAAAACTTCCATGAGCCTCCTGCTGTGATGTAATTGGTTATAACTCTTCCCATGGAAGTACTTTAAAAGATGATATTATTGAGTTTGAAAGGAAACTAAGCCCCAGGTCGTGTTTGGATATGTACTTTGGCTCGGATTTATTTCATCTGAAGTTGCTGTTACTGCCATATGATCTATGAACTTCTTTGTACGGCTACTGCATGATGCAGACAGATTAAGTTCCCATTTTGGGTCTGTTATGTTCTTGCAAGCCTGCACCAATCAGACCAGCGAGATCTGATTTCAGCAATGACTTTACAGATAGCTACCCTAACATGGCTAAAGGAGAAGAAACCTTATTACTAAATTGAAGAAGTTCCTTCAATTGGAAATTATTGTTTTTGTCAGGCAACTAAAAACCATACAGAGACAACTTCAGGGTTGGGTTGTTTTTTTTTTTTTTTTTTTAATTCAATTAACTTCATTCAAATATGTATTGAAACTTCTTGGACTGACCTAATATATTTTTAACCTTTTTAGTTTTAAACTCTCAGTAACAAATAAATATTATAGTGGCACTAGTATCTCTCTTTACATTTTAAATCTACAGCAGTTGGAAGGTCTGTGCTGTAACACCTCTTTATCTCTGGATGTGACTGAATTGTTTTCTTTGCTGTTGCTCAGCTAAAGGGACAAGAGTTGGGGAACAGGTACATGTTTGGAAAGGGTTTAGAAAATTTTCTAGCTCCTAAGTGAGACCGAAGGGTCTTTTTGTAGTCTACATATTCATGTAGGGGAAGATAAGACAAAAGGAACATGAGCAAAAATAACTCAAGAGGACTGTTGCTAGTGGGGATAGATGGGTTAAGAATTTTTGGGTTAAATTCAATTTCAATGAGGAGTTCCCACATCCTTTTTGCAGATTAAACCTAGCAGTTTGGAAGATATTTAAAGAGTGGTTTCTCCCAGGAACAAAGGGACCAAATGCTTCTTCGCTCTAAGAAGGAGCCAGTTCACTTATATTTCTGTGGAAGAATACAAACCAAAATCTCATTTCAGTGAGACTGAGGTGGAGTATTAAATGGCTAATGAATTGATTTAGTGCAAGGACATCTAATTAAATGGCCAGATGTATTTTTACAAGGGTAGGAACAATCTCCTGATATACAGGTAGATTATTTCACAGACTCTTCTATTTTTTTCAGCGTTAATATACTCTTTTATAATTATTGCACACAATATAATTTGTTATTACCAAGCATTCTTTCTACAATAATTTTACATTCAGGAGATGGATTGATACTAGGGAAAGGGCTACTTGCATATAGTTATACAAGACTTTAAAAAGTAAAGGAAAAGAATGAATGTCGCAGGTATCTGTAGCAAGAACTGTAAGGAGCACCCATTTTGAATACTTCTGTATTGTTATTGTTATATCAATAAAAGAAAGTAGAGGGAAATGAAAATTATTGAGGGAAAGTTTTTTTGTTAAAAAAAGAGCCAAAACAGAAGATAAAATGTAGCGACCTATAAACAGAAAGGTTTGTTTTGCAGGATTAGTCCTTACTGGTTATCATACTATTCAGCTTTTAATTTTTTTGCCCTGATAGATGATTCTATGTTTCAAGATACAGTGCATCAGCTACATTAACATTAGATCGAACTTCATATGCCATAAGTACAACTTCTAAGTACAACTTCTAAGTACCTATGTAGAAGTAGTAATGCTACATAACTGTATTTATGAACAAAGTTGTAATTGCTGTTTTATTCATTCTTTTATTTTGTTATTTTTAAAAATTATTTCTTGTGCAGTTATTTTATATGCTTCCACTAAACTTCTGTATGTTAGCTTAAATCTAAGTGTTTATTCTTTGTAAGCTGTATTTATTGAACCTGATTTAGAATCCAGTGCCTTTAGAGTTAAGCATAGAAAGCACTGTGCTTTTGTCTTTATTGAAGATTTCTTAAGTGATACTTTCAGAGCTTGTCTCATAATGCTTAGTTGCTTTCAAAGGAACAAACCCATATCTGACTATGCAATAAGTTGTCAGTACTTTAATTGGAGAAGACAACTCCCATTAACAGTTTGTGTGCCTATAGACTGTGACAAGGGGTGTACTTTGAGACCTGTCCTCATTACCTAGTTTATGGTGAATGTAGAGTGCAACAGCATTTTTGAAATGGGATAGGAGGGTGGAGCTCCAAGCAGTCATGGAGAGTGGTGTGTGAATGCATCTTCACATGGGAATGAGCCACAGTGGGGTGCAGGGGTGGGGAGCAGCTGCAAAGCCATCCATTTGCAGCCACCAGGACAGCTCAGGGGCATGGAGCCCTCAGGCAAGGCTCCAAGTGGCTCCCTACGTTGCCAGCAGACTGGCAAAGAAGAGAGAGTTCTCCACTACTCCTAATGGTAGTCTGATCCTTTTATTTCCATGGTGACTGTCTCAGACCAATAACCAATTAATTTCTGAACAAAAACATTAATTAATGAAAGTCCAAGAACAAAGTTATACGCATGTTTTAGAATAAGATTTTGCTTACTGTAACGAGGAAAATAATTATAATTTTAAAGTGTCTAGTCATTCATAGATGTATTTGTACATACACACGTTTTATGTGCACAGGTGTATATGTGTATATGCATATACACTTTATAGTAGAAACATAAAGTGGAAAATTTTCATGTTTAAAATACTCTTGTATAAAGCGGTAATTAAGGCTATTCATGCTACTCCTCCCCTGATTTTTTATCATGCATCTCATCTTCTTGTCTAACTTCTATATGGAACTTCATTGCCTTTGGTGGAAAGTGTCCAGTTTTCACCAGTGCAAGCAAAAGTAGAAAGTCATGAAATGCTTTTAAAATACCACGTAACAGTATATGAAAAAATTTGAATTAACTTTTGAAGAACACAATCCAGATTGTGGATCTCCTAAACTGAGATTTTTTGCCAAAGCTTTGTGGTCAAATCTCATTTTTCATTTACATGCGCTATGGAAAAAACTAATACAGATATCCTCCTGCCACTAAAACTTGGATTTATTGGAAAAGACAAACATGTGGTTGAAAGCTGAGCTACACTGTAGCTTTTCAAAATAAAAAAGATAAAAAGGCAGTTGTAGAATAAATTGTCATAGTTTACAAAACAGACCACAGAGCTCTTAGTTAATAGGGAATAGTTGGTACAAAAATAAAGGAATGTACCAGGCATTTTAGGGGTGATTTTGTTTCTAACTGAAATAGTTATAAAGTTTCATCGCATTAAATTAGGTTTTCCTATTACTTAATCTGTCAGTATTCCATTAATAACAGAAGTATTTCAGAATTTCACTTAATGTGCTGAAATCTGTTGACGACAAAAATAAGAAACCAGAAAGACCAATTGAGGGCACTCATTTAAATTTAATGGTCTAAATTATCTAGTGATAATCTCCACCTTTTGAAACATTGAACAGTCTTTTTCTAGAAAAGGAAAGCGTCTTAAGTTTCCTTTCACAAAATACTCTTTTCCCTCTGTGCAGTGAAATACAGACTAACTTACCTGGAATTTAATGAAATTATCCAGGAGTTTGTCACATTAATTACTGTTTCTAAGCCTTTAAAATCAATACAGTAAAATGCTGATGAAAATAGTGTACGGAACTAAAGGCTCTAAACTACAGACTGTATGTTTTTCTTGTGTAGTGTGGCACAGCAAAGTCTAGTTAGCTCCAGGAACTGCCATTACTATTTACTGACTTCGTATTTAACAGTGCTTGGTTTTAATGACTGTTTAGGGGATTTGGTTTCCATACATTACTCGTTACGCATGAAACAGCAGAGTTTTACAGGCATTGCTCATTTTAAAGGCAGATCTAGTTTTGGGGATTTTGTTTTGTTCTACATTTCATACTTGATCTGAAAATGTATCTTTCATATTTCGAAGTTTACTTTATGCTTTGACTAGTAATGTTTTATGCTATTGGCCTTTTATTCTCACATACAGTAGGATATCTTTGCAGCAAACAAAATTGTGATTATTTTCATATAGCACATTCCAGAAACAGAAATAATCTCTTCTTCATTTTCTGATCTCCGAAAATGAAGAAAATGGATGACAGCTATGCCTGATCTACCTCTGCTGAGGTAGGACTTCCCTGTCAACTCTGTGAATCCCACACCAAGCAGCCTGGTAGAAACAAAATCAAAGATCATGGACGTTTAAAAGGGCATTATTATTCAGGTATTATTATTTAGCCTAATCTTAGACTACCCATTGCTGATATATCATTTATTTTGATATATGGGGAAGACCTACTACAGAAATAATCTAACAGTATAATGACGTGCAATTCCTTTTTCTCCCCCGTTAGTACCTTCTATGCTATGCAGTGACTTGTGACTATGTAATCTATTTACTGAAAAAGATTCATATGGTTAAGTTTTCTGTCTGTTTACTCACTTAAATAAATGTTTTCAATTTAACACAACAATTTGTAATGAATACTGTGAAACACAGTTAAAAGAATGAGTTCTTGAAATAGAAATAATAATAGTAAAAATGCCCTTCTCCCCTTGAAAATATTTATTTTAACATGTGGTCACATTTTCCTGCATTTTCACATTAATTGAAATCTTATTGTTCTAGAAAAAAAAAATAAATCTTTTTTTTCCCCATAATCTAGTTTCCCAGTTCTTATGCAAATCAAAGAATACACACACGGTCATAATTTGTGGTTTTAAAACAAGGGAAAGTGTAAATTCATGATATCTTTAAAAAGTACCATGCCAAGTAGTGCTCTCATGTAGGCTCTAGTTTGCAATTTACATTTTCACCCTAGTATAAGGCAATGGTTTCATGTGATAACCCTTTGATTGTCTTGTAAAGTGCTCTAAACAGTGTTAATTTCACTCATTTATTACAAAGGAAACTTAGTTGATGTTCGGAAGGAATTTCTAAGGCTCAGAATGACTGTTGAAGCTCCAAATACTGAGCAGGCTACAGACAACAAATCCTTTTGATTTATTTGGAAATTACCGGGATAACTAATTTATTTTAAAGGAGGCAGATGGAGAGCACAGAGTACTCCCTCAGCCAACACTGCCTGGCTTCTGCTCTTCCTGCATGTAATCCTCTATGTTCTTTCCATTCAGATATCATAGAAACAGTTTGAAAGAAATTGACTATAAGTATCCACTCAGTTTAAAGAAACTTTTCTTGGCAACAGAAGCTAAAATCAAGCGCTGTATCAAGTTAAATGCAAAGCACGCTACAAATCCTATCTGCTTTCTCTTGAAGAAAGCTTTGTCCGAGTAACCATGGGCCAGGAGCTGAATCACTGTAGGAAGCAGAACATTCCAAAGACATAAGAATAATTATTTAATAATTTTTTCTATTAAAACTCACCAGTGCCCTTCTTCTGCTTCTCCAGGAAGTTGTACCCGTCAGCACCTGCTGAGGGCTTTGTTGATCAAACTGGCAGGTAAAAAAATTCCTGTAGAATAAAGCCAGACCAGCTGGCTTTGAAGAGAAGCCCCCCAGTTTGGGTTGTGTTTGCCTCACTCACCCTCTGCTCTGCAGACCCAGGCTTTTTCTCCTTTGGATGTTGACCTGTAGGCTGCGTGATGTGGACGCACAAGTGTCTGGCAGGCCAAGGTGCACCTGCTTCTGTCACTCCCGAGTAAATTTAGCTGTAAAAGGTATCACTGACAAGCGGACCTTTGTCAGTGCTGGCAAACGAACAGAGCACTGCCATCCCCCTTCAAAAGTACCCTGTAAGTTCAAATGGAAAATATCTACTCGGTCGTCTTATCCAGTATCCAGGAATTGCTTCTTCAAGAAGCAGGAAGGCCAAGAGGCTCGTATATGGCAAAAAAGTTTCCTCCTTAAAATACATGTTAAAATTACATTATTCCAAGAAGAATCTATGAACAAGATGAGGTTTTTTTCTATTAATTGTGGCTGGAAGAAAGCTTTTTAAAAGTGGGAACACAGCACACAGAAATTTCAATTCAGGTTATTAAATTGTGCTAAGTGTTGAAGTTGATTGTATTTCTCTTCCGTAATTCATTGTGCATTTTGTCCAAAGAAGTATTAGAAAACTAAAATGTATCACGTAGAAGTTATTAATCTCATTCCCAAAATGAGAAAGCATGCAGAGTTGAGAGTTTGAATTTCAAAATTACATGTTTGCAGCACTTATGCTGTGGTAATCTAGGAACCAGCTACTTTTAAAATGAGAGCTAAAGTAAACAGAGGCTCTTTTGAGAGAAGTGATCAAAATTTGGTATGCTTGTCCTTATTGGATATTTATAATTCATTCATAATAGGAGTATTTATAATTTATATCTGCCCCTTGCTTTTCTTTTTTTCCTTTTTTTTCTTCCTGGAGATGACTTCTGGTAATTGAAAGAGAAAGGTGTAATTCACAGCAGTGTGTCTTCTCACAGAGTTAAAAAAAGAGTCACCAACATGGGTTTGCCAGGATTGGTAGCAGCATACCTAGATACTCCATTTTCTGCATGAAAACTGTGCCATAAACTCAAGTAGCTTTAAAGAAAAAATTTCAATAGTGTCTACTTTGCTCTAGTATGCTATTTAGAAGGAGCAAAGTGTTCCTTCTAACAAATGAGACAAAAATTGTGGGTCAGGAGCTCTTTGTAAGATAAACAAGGTTCCTATTTATTTACTTGTATAAACAACCACTCACCAAGCTGTATGTCTCTGCAGGGGCACCCTTTCAGATAGGAACATGGACCTTATTGGCATCATCTTGTATCCATGGAAACATTTTAAGTACCTCTCTCTCAATATGTGCTTCCCTTATTCAGGGTTTAAGAGCTGAGTACCAAAGAAGTAAGTGTTTTTATTATTTTCTTTATGGAAGCTTGGTTGGTGGGGTTTGTATCTGTCATAATAAAGATCTTGTACTTTCATCATGTTTGATAAAATCAAGTGTTTAATTTCAAGCCTCCTATCTGGTCTTATTCTTACCTTAAAATTAATGTTCTAAAAGTTCTAATGAATGGAAATTCTGAAACTTCTTGTTATCCATTACTGTTTGAAAAACAATGATCGTAGTTCACATTAGCATCAGACTTAATCACTGTTCTCATTGCATTAAACTAGTCTGGTTTTCTGTATTTCTGAAAAAGAAATAGGAAAAATTAATAAGAAATCAGACTATTTTCTCTTGGCAACAGCCATACCCACCTGTGTCACTGTTTAGTAGGTCACAGAAGTTGAGAGCTTAACAATTGTCTTGAAACTGAACCAAAAGAATGAAAATAAAGGAGCTTATTCTGGGTTTTTACACAGGAATAATTGAAAAGCAAAATAATAATTTTTCTTTTAAGGTGTGTCTTCCTCACTGCTTAGTTAAAATATCAAAGCAGAGAGCTAAGAGAAATAAGGGATTTTATGTCTCTGTATTTCCATGCAGAAGAAGAAATATTGGCGTGAACTACACTGATTTTCAAAACTATCATTCTGAAGAAGATCCTTTGGAGATCAAATGTAGTTATTTCAACATTGCCTTGTCTCAAATTCAAAACTCTCATGTAATTCCACCTATTAATTGGTGCAACTGATGCACACTTTTAATGTACTTTCATTTAAAAAATATGAAAATGAGTTATTGCTACTCATTAGTTTACATCCTCTATGTGTTTTTTAAAAATCCTGCCTTAATTTTGTTTATAAAAAGCATTTTCTTCACCTGAGCCGGGCTGTAACGATAAAATACCTTATTAATTACAACTACTATCAGAAAAACACATTTCTGGAAAGATCCAGTACTTCTCACTGAAATCCTACTGGTATAGAGTCTTGATTTGCTAAATTTGTATCCCTGCATATTTACCACTGTTACTGGTTTTATTTGCACCATTGTGTCCACAGCGCAGTCCCTGATGAGTGCAGATGGCACAAATGATTTCTCTCCACTGATTAGGCTGGAACAGTATTTGTGTAGAAATTCTGTAAAACTTTGTCACATGATAAAAATTGTTACCTTTTTACATGCCAGATTCTCCATATCAGGTTTATAGTGTTATTTATGGATATCTGTTTACAAATGTGTAATCCCTTTATTTAAGAAGTGTCATCATGGTGTAGGCAAGTTGAAGCTGCTTGACCCCCTGCGAAAACCTCAGTGAGTAATCTGCCTGTGGGCTGGCCTGTTTGCTCTGCAGATTGCCACATGAGACCTAGGGTTGTGATTGCTCTCAAGAACTTTTACTCTGAGCCAACTAAGCATATCAGAGAGGTGAAACTTGCAGCCTCCAGAGAAGGATGCAGCACACATGGCAATTTTTTCATTTCCCTTTCATCGTGTGCCTGACCTTGTTACAAGGTCAAGGTTGCTGGGGTACTAAATGGGGAAGTAGAAAGAGAACCTAATCTCAACTCAGCCCTCTATGTGTTCAGCCTGAGGTGGACGAGGAAGCTCTGACCTTGCTCATCATCCTGAACAAATAAAATTTCAGTTACACACTTGAAGGATTGCTCAGGTGCACTGCAAAATACAGCGAAAGCTGGGCTTGACCCTGCTGTTTTGAAATGACGGAACTAGGATTTGCCCTGTTGACTCCATGTAAGTGGCAAAAATCCAGTTCTTCCTAGCCACAGACCCTGGAGAGAAAAAGGGATCAGGAAAATTGGTAGTGGTATCTCTTGGGCACATAAATCTTCATCTAAGTAATATGTTCTCAGCTTTATGTTTTTTAGCTTTTTAATCCAAGATGTCTTTTTTTCCCCCTAGCATTTGTTAAAGAATCACTTCCAAAATGCTAGAAAGTCAGCCTGAGCATATTGCAGATAAAATCTGTCTCCCTTCTCCATCACGCAAAATAGAGATTCAACATTTGGCCTATATTCAGTTTTTCAGGTGCTAAAAAGCTATGACAAAACTGCACAGATCGTATGATAATGGGCATATTATACAACTCTAGATCATCATATGCCTAACTTATTATTACTATTTTAGTTTTCCACAGATCACTTTTCTAGCACCATCAGCTTAGATGTACTTCAGAAAATAAAGGCTCATTGAGTGTTTTTTGAATTTATAGATCAAATACAAATAAGCGGGGAAAAAAAAGGAAAAAAATTAAGAATATGGCAAAGGAGTAGGTAGTATTGCTGTGAAAAGAGGAGTGAGCTGAGTTGTGTGAAGGCTCATATGGATCATCAGCAGGATAAAATGTAGACAAGGAATTCTACAAGGAATAGAATAACCTCCGCTTCTTTTTGAGTTATCAGAGCAAAAGCAGGCCTTAAATTCTGAAGCTCCCATGTCTGAAGCATACCCCAATGAATAGGACTGAGAAAGAAACCTGTCTGCCTAAAAAGCAGCTATGTTTGAGGAACTTGCACACAACAAAATTGGTTCAAATTTGGGCTAGAAAATGGGTGGGAGTCTGCTTCCACTGGTAGGAGCAAAGATTTTCCAGGAAGGAAGTACGCAGTTACAGTAGTAAGGTGATGGAGTGTGAAACTCCCCATTCATAAAATTTTCTCAAATAGGTGCAATGCAGCAGTAAATACATATGGACAAATTTGCATGTGGCCTCCCCTGTATCACGGTGCAAAAGGACAAAAGATGTAAATATACATTTGGCAAGTGGGAGAGAGAGCAATATTATGTAGGTTTTTCTGATACAGAGAAGGAGCTGAGATTTTTTTCCTAAAGAAAAAGTAAATTGAAAGGTATATAGACAGTAGAGATATGGTAGGGAAAGGGTGAGTTTAGCTGCAGCATTCTGAGCAATTTTGAGAAAAGGATGTAGGGCAGGGTTAGGGCAGATAAGGTGAAGTATCTGTCCATTTAAGTGGTTATTAGCAATAGTGGTGACCCACATTTCACTGAAATGAAGAAGATCTTTATTTAGGAAAGAAGTTGCATAGTAAAATGTCGGAAATAGGTAGGTCCATAAGTTATGAAAGAGAATGGTTATGAAATACCTCATGCAGTGAGGTAGAGAAGGAGACAGAGGGAAGAGATAGTGTTTAAGTACGAATAATTCTGTTCGTGTCTGTGGCTGTTTGTAGGCAGAGGCAGATGCATGCTGTGCAGCAGAAACAGTCAGATTTGGCATAAATGTAGCTGAAGGCAGGAAAAAAGATAATCATAGAATCATAGAATACCAAGTTGGAAGGGACCTCAAGGATCACTTGGCCCAACCTTTCCTGGAAAAAGCACATCTATGGGGGTGGGAGAAAAAGAAAACTTTGGAACATGCTTCTCTACTTTTCCAGTTTTTATGCCCTAAAGTGAGAACAACTTTTCAAAAAAGAAAAATAAAAGCACTGTAGGGGAAGTATAGATGGGTAAAGGAGAGAGAAGAATCTGACCTTGCGGTGAATTACTGGTTCTGCTGAAATGCTAAGACAACTGCATACACACCTGTGCAAGCACCTCAAATGCTCCTACTTGTAGACTTTGTTTAAGAAATGTAAAAGAAACTATGGGGAGAATTTATTCATGTTTTCAGAAGAAGTACTTTCTGACACATGCATGAGTACTGGGTAGCAAGTGTGTTTGTGTAATTCAATATGCAGAGCACTGGGGCGGTAAGGGAGGAGATGGCACGGCAGGGCCCAAGTGTGGCATCTCAAGGGGAGCAGCCTCTGTGCAGCTCTGTGAAGGCTGTAGCACTGCCCCGGTCACAAGAGGTTCATGTAGAAGATACACACTAGGTGCACACATGTGAGGTGACGGGCTGATGTCATAAGAAAGCTGGTTCCAGGAACTACAAATACCTAACTCAAAACAAACCTGTCTTGTTGGATTCTCGCACAGTTAAAATAATAATAATAATGAAAAACAATTCTGAGACAGATGTGAATGCATCTATGCCACTGGAGTGAAAGCAGTGTGAGCAGCTACGGTCAGGAGGAACTCGGGCATGTATATGCCATTATTTTAAATGTGCTCCAGGATTTTGTCAACAGAGGAAAGACATGAGAACTTCCCCAGGAATGTTTACTGCAGAACAGTTAACACTGATTACAAGTTACTTTAAAGTAATAAATTAATAGTGACCTTTTCTGCCAAAGTATGGTTTGTTACAGACTGATCTGCTGTTTTTTATAACTCTTTTACATAGTAATTGCCAGTATAGTTGCCCAAGAATTGAAATGTAAATAAGATAGGGAGTGATTCATAGACAGTATCTAAAAGCAAAACGAAACTCTCAAAATGTTACGAGCTTTTAGAATGAAAACATTTTAGTGCAAATCAGCAATATGGTGTATTGTCAAATTAATTATTTGGAAGGGAATATTTATAATAAACATTGGAAAGGATCAGTGAAATAAGGGGTTTCACTGAACATTCCCAGTTTAATGTAAAAATGATTCAACTCCCCTTTCCACAAGTCGTTTTTCATATTTTGCTGTTGTCTCCCAAACTCATAAAAGCTCCAGTTTTATAAATACATTCTGTTCAATAGATAAGAGATTTATTTTGCATTTGTCCTGGTGGCTACAAAAGATGCTTACTAATAAATGAGTAAATGTGCCTCCTTCTTTTCTAGGGCTTTGATTCTATATGAGCAGTTGATTTGAAAGCTACCACTTGAGGTGGTTCCGGTACCACAGACATGCACAAGTTGCATTGGGAATTTTCATTGGTTTTCAGTTGTCAAGTTTCAACCATTCAAATTTAAAGTTACCTTTTTGGGGTATGAGCCTTGTGCTGGATTTTCTATAATGATTTAGCAGTAATTTGAAATGAACAGGAGGAGTGGTGTTCTAGATGATGTCTGTTAAGAAAATATGTAAAATTGTTTTACTGGGAATTGCTAATACCTACAGATTTTTGTAATAATGGAAGAAGTTCAGGGACAGTCTTGGTGATGTACCTGCTGTCTGCTCAAATAGCATGTCTGCCAAGAAGGTTGCCAGGAGAATACCAGGTTGTGTATGCTTGTCTGAGACTTCAGTCGCAAAACTGGCACCAAAGAGGGGAAGTGATTAAAAGCTGTTGTCATGTCTATATGCATAGAGCCAGCTTGCTTAGAGCTGCACGGCAGCTAATTCTGATATCTGTGGTATTTTAAGCACTTGACTTGACATTATCCCAGAATCTGAGCATTACTAAGGTGTGTATGTTTTGCATTGTGTGTGGATTGATGTGCTGGCTGCAGTCTGCTCCTTACCTGCTTGGTCACAGTTCCTAGTACAAAAGGAGGAATAAACAGGTTGTTCTTTCTCTCTTTGCACCTTTTTCCTGCTTCTTGGAATGGTACAGAGAACCAACTTCACCCTGGCTTTCTCTCTTTGTCCCACTTTCCCAGTTCTTAGTATGACAGCAAACATTGTCCAGTGCTCCGCAGGAGAAGTCAGAAGAATGTCTAGTAGAATTCAGACATTCTGAAGAATTGAGTTTTGCAACAGGCACTTGTATGTACAAAAATATAATTCTAATCCTCTGTTGTTTCCTGGCATTAATCTATCATATTCGTTGAAACTGAAACAAAACTGATGCCTCTAAGAGCACTGATTTGATCAATTATCCAAAATCAGATTATAATAAACGGCAGTCTTTGGAATTTTGATTAACATCTCCATAAGTGTTAAATAAGTGTTACTTTGGAAAAGCCCTGATCAAATGCATTAATGATAAGTTGTGAAGTAGTAGTAATTGCTGATAGGGCATTATAGATAACATAGTTAATTGATATCACTCTCTCAAAACATGTATAGCACATCAGCTGGCATGAAGCTGGAGTGATTATGGTAGTATTTACTGCAGTTGAAACACATTAGATAAGATGCATAAACTGGAAACAGGTGTTTACTGTGATCATCTTACTTGGTCATTCAATAACTTTACTTTGCGTGAATATTGCTTGGCTATTAATGCTTCCAGCTTTCTGATGAACTGCTCTAACTAGGTTTTAAGGGGATATCATGTGATTCAGAAGACTGTAAGTAGTCCAGAGAGTCTGCGCAGGCTGAAGTAATCAGTCAGGTCCAGGGATCACCCCGAGAGCACAGTCAGGACTAGGAGGAGATGGACCAGGGACGGTCCACTGTCTCACTGAGATGAGGCTACACCATGGCTCATTAACCCATTCAGGGAACAGTGCAAAGATGGGACTGGTAAAAAAACAGAGGTGTGTTTATCCAGGAAACAGCTACCCAGAGCAAAGCCTAGTAGTCCATTCAGAGACCACTACACTTAAAACATAGCTCCGATTAATTTAGGCCCGGGACTGAACTTAAAGAGAGCTCCTGTGTCTGGGAGCGTGAGTTTATCAGGGAAGTTTATCAGGGTAATACAGCCTGTCAGGACAATCAGAGCCTTGACAGCTTCTTCCTTTCTCTTTCCTGTATCAGTGCTTGCACACACAGGGTTCACCAAATGCGTCTACCTAACTCACCTTCTTCATGGTGGTCCTAAGGAGTGATGTGTTTTGGAAGAGTTCAGGTTGAGATTACAAATGAGAGTGGCAAACATGTCCTCATCTTGCAGGGGTGTTGATAGAAGTACAGTATAGATCACACATGCAGACTCTGGGGAGTCTGGATTATTTTTTTTGAGGGAGGAAGGACACATATTTGATGAAGAGTCCTCAGTTCCTCTCATTTCAAGCATGGCTGCAACCCTCAACAACAAATTGGGAGAAAATACAACGTGTGTTGATGACACATCTGCACGTCTCATGCACAGTTCCATTGGACTACAAGGAGTTGTCTTCAACAAAATGAAAAAGTTTTCTTCAACAAAATGAAGACGTTCTTATGCCATAGCTTGGGAAATATCAATGGGCTATCAAAGCACATGGGCTTTGAAATGGATGAGATACATATGAGTGAAATGTAACCATTTTACATAAGGACTTGGATCGGAATTATTACTTATGACTGGCATTCTATGATATTCTTTCTTTACGACCCCATCTTGTGCTGCAGCTCACTTGACCTAAATTCTGCTGCAGTCTTCTCTTGCAAAAGATTGAGATTTCAGTCACTGCTGAAAGCAAGTTAAAAAATTTGAAGTCTTTACCAAAAATGATACAATGAATTCAGCATTGTATGGCGTTTAATCTTATATTGCATCCTATTGATTTTATGCCAGACTTAATTTTTCATTTTAAGCAAGCTGCAGACTGCAATGTTGTTACCAAGAGTTGTCAACACAATAAACAGAAGGCTTGAGGAGTGGATATGGGGAAATTTATCAAATTTGTCAAGAATATGAAGATGGTCTGGGAAGTACAGATACAGATAAGAAACAGCTATGAAATACTTAGCATCACTGACTGTTAAAATAATGGCTGTAAAGTTTTCTGGTTTAATTGACAATTAAAATCAAAGGGCAGTTCATGCCTATTAGAGATATTGTGTAACACTGCTGAAAACTTGGGCAAATGTCTCCGCATGACTTCTTCTTTAGCTAACATCTGGAAGATTTTGTTTTCTACCAAGCCCTATTTTAGTTTTAAAAATGACAATCTGCATCCTGCAGCAGTCTGCAGCAGTCTGCAGCAGTGGGTGGATTCTCTGGCAAATTTAATTGCCACAGAATCACACAAGCCCTTGGCTACTACCAAATGATGTGTGATAAACAAACACAGAAACTTATTTCACTGAAGTATTATCTTCATTTAGTGCTTAAATGCACTGCGAAGTGGACTTTTGAATAGCATAAGTCATGGAACAATTGCTATTGGAGTGTCTGGATTGCTTCATTGTTTATTTAACTTGACAGCAGACTACCTGCAGTTTCACAACTTAGATTATTATGCTCAAAATGCTTGTATTGTGGTAAAATGTTTTATTGTGTCTCTGCAATGGGATGGTGCCTCATTCTGCATTTGCTCTGGCTCTCTGTAGTTGAGGCTTTGTGCAGAGTGGGTGCTTCAGGAAGCTGGGAAACTTAACTCAGCAGCGTTTTCCCTGTTGTGCCAGTATCCTGTACCCACAATGAAGGAATCTTGTGAAGCTCATTTCAGGATGATTTTCTGGTGTTTCATGTAGGCCTGAGGGGAGAAAGAGATTTATTCTGTGATTTGTCTTGAATAAAAGAGTGTGCAGATATGAAACAGAATTCAAAAGTCTCCTGAAGAGGAGACAAAGCTATTAGTGTGCTACTGGGTATTCTTTGTGTAGCACAGAAGTAGCACAGTGAAGGTAAGAAGACGGCTAGTTAATACGATCATTTCACATTCATGGAGACAGCAGGGCAGTCAGTAATAGATGTCATATCAGTCTTTGGTAGCTTACTTCACCCTAATGTGTCTGAGGGGTTCAGATCACAACATCTCTCTGAGATGAGTAAGTAACATGTAATAAATTAAAAGGAAAAGCAAAGTCTCCTTGTGCTTCCTTTAGAGTACTTTCACTGCTGTGCTGGGATGGTATGGGAAGCAGAAGAGAAAGAAGGATGAAAGGAAGGTCATTTGTAGACACCTTATGGGAAGGCA
Organism: Mohoua ochrocephala; assembly: GCA_013398855.1. Lineage (NCBI taxonomy): Eukaryota > Metazoa > Chordata > Aves > Passeriformes > Acanthizidae > Mohoua > Mohoua ochrocephala. The sequence goes on from VZTA01010793.1 coordinate 34,333, forward strand.
TCTGATTTTGCCTCTATAGTGCAAGATTCCATGTCTGAGGGAGAGACCCAAACACTTCTCAGTGGGATGCATCAGGCATGGCATTGCCTTCTGGTCAAAGGAGGTGTTTGTCCTATTTTATTTTGCATTGGTGTGGCCTCACCTCGAATCCTGGGTGCAGTTTTGGGTGCCTCAATGTAAGAAAGATATAAAGCCATTGGAGAGTGTCCAAAGCAGGCCCATGAGGATGATGAAGGGTCTGGAGGGGAAGCCATATAAGGAGTGCTTGAGGTCACTTGGTCTGTTCAAACTGGAGAAGACTGAGGGGAAATTCCTCTTGAGGGAAAGACGGGGAGCAGATACAGATACCTTCACTGTCATGACCAGTGACAGGATTTGAGTAAATGGCATGAAGCTGAGTTGGGGAGAGGTTTAGGTAAAAGGGAAAAGTTTTTCACCCAGAGCTGGAACAGGGTTCCCAAAGAAGTGGTGACAGCACCAAGCCTGAGTTCAAGAAGTGCTTGGACAATGCTCTCAGACGTATGGTGTGATTCTTGCAGTGTCCTGTGCAGGGTCACGATTTGGACTCCATGATCCTTCCCTGTTTCTTTGATTCTCTGATTTTCTGATTCTTGACATCTTTTGCTAAAGAACCAAGAGTTTGAGCAACAGTGGACCTGTTGAGCAGAAAAGGATACACTTCTGGTGGTCCTTGCCTCTGCTGGCTTCTCTGGAGCACTGAAATCACTGGGTATAATTTCTCTCCTCAGAGACAAGTGAACAAATCATCTGAAGTAGCAGCAAATGCTCACTTACATCACTAGGACTGTCTACAGACACAAATCTGTCGTGGAGAATGAATCCTTGTGCAGTTCATGAGAAGAAGATGAGGTCTTGGTTCCATGAGTCTGTATGCCAGCTGCCAGCTTGACCACAGGGAGCTTTTTCCTTGTAAGTTTGTTATTTGTTCAGGCTGTGCATGAAAGTGTAAAACAAGGATTTAATTTATTTAATCTAACTTTTTTTTTTGTTTTAATCTTATGAGAGCTCCTTAAGATTGACATTATCCTGCAGTAGTGTCACAGCCTGCAGTCATTTAATGCCTGTTCTTGTGAGGCCAGGATTCCACGCCCAACTGCATTTAGTAGGTCAGTACAGTAATTTTAAATGTCTTTCTTTCAGATTTTTGCCATCTTCAATTATACCTTTCCACCCTACTATTTGTGTAATTTTCTTCTGTCTGAAGTCTCTTTACTGTTGTTCTCTATTGCACAGCATGACAAATTACCCATCAAGCCATATCTTTTCAGCCAAGAAATACACGGTAACAGAGAGTCATGGCATTATCACATGTTGGGTATTTTATTTCCTCACAGTTCATTCAAGGGTGTCACTTTATTTTCCGGCTTCCTTTTGTCATCATGAAGATTAACTATTTTAGTGTTCCTAAACTTTAGGAACAGTTAGAAACACATCCTAAGCTCAGAGCAACACATATACCATTCTGTATCACTTAACGCTTCCCCTGCATGGCAAAACCATATCGATGATTTTGAGTCTTTGCAGAAGCCATGATAAGGCTTTCATCCTTACTATACAGTTGAATAACCTGGGCTGTGGGCAGGAGTATTATTTGTAGCCTCAGGCCACCAACCAAGTTGACTGTGAGTCACCATTCACTTTGACAGTCTCCGCTAGGTTCTCTTGGGAGTTACGAAACTCTCTGGGTCTGATGCATACTGTGTCCACAACCCGTCCTCTTCTACCCCCTTTCTCTTTAATTCAAGATAAATACCAGTAATTGTAACATTTGCGCTGAGATACCTCCCAGGCATTGCAAGGATCTATTAGAAAAATGAACTGGAACAACTATGAGTATTGGCAGCTAATACATATATAAAAGACTTCTTTAGAAATTGTGATTAAGATGATACAGAGAAATTTTGTTGTTGACAGCACCATTCAGAGCCCTCATTAACATTCAACAGGGACAGTTTGGTAATTCACGGGCTTATAGATTCCACAGCATTAGTGCTCAGTCTGAAGAGAACTGCAGGAGCAAACACAGAGCTGTACTCCTAACCTATCTCAGATTTGAGACAGGATCTCAAGCAAATGTACCCTGTTCTTCTTTACAAGGTATTTCATGGGTCACTAGGAAGGATGGTTAATGGAAAGAGAGAAAAAGCCCACTTCTGTAAGGCAAGCTGGGGGACTTAGGACTTTGGGTAATCAGAAAGACCACTGTGGGATGAAATTTGGCTGGAAATAACTTCAAATGCTTTCATGTAAGTATGTTTGTAATTAACAAAATACTGTCTACTTAATACTGTTAATTTTACGATTTATTTAAGTAATACTTCCTCCTAGAAAAGCATGAAAGCAGAATGCAATAAACTGAGAGTGTCATAGTGCCAAGAATACCAAGACCCATGTGCAGACTTATATTAATGGTCCGGTAACTGAAAGAGTGGCAGATACTGAGAGACTGGTCTTGAGAGGTGCTGGAAGAGCCAGAACTCCCAATAGCTGGTATAAGCACAGATTGGGCACCAGTCCCGAGCCTAAATTAATCTAATCCTAAATAATGTTTCTCTCCCACCCTCTGCAGCTTTTCTCTATGCACTTTGTAGTATTTTCATATTTTGTGCCTATTCTGAGTCTTACATGTTGGGATTTTTATAATTCCAGATATCAATCAGCACTGCAAATAATGTAATTATGTTTCTTTTTTTCAAGCATATCTTTACAGGTTCAGTTGCAAGATTAGTATAGAAATAAAAATGCATGAGGAATTTAGAATAAGCCTGGCTTGTGAACCACAGACAAAATCTTTTACTTTGTTTTTGCAACTTTTTGCATAAAATATTGAAGTTGATTTAAATGGGACTGGAATCTCTGGATGTTGCAGTTCATTTATCTTGTAATGTCTTCTAATCTATTTGCTTTAGAATGTCCGGTGGAAAATAGTAATAGAAAATCCAGCTCCAGTATGTTTCTCCATGTATCTCTTTTATGGAAATTTGTTACTGCAGCTGATAAAGAGAATTATACAAGCTTTGTCGCAGAAATCACATTGTAAAAGGTTCCAAAAAACTTGACAATGTTGACAGTTGTTTTCAGCAAATGGCTGCTTTACTGTAGCACTGTCAATGTTGATGTCCTTGTGCACATGTAAAAGAGCAATGTGATTAAGGCAAGCTTGTCCATGCTAGATATGAGCCAAGTTTTCAATCTCCTCATGGCACTGAAAGATTGCTCAGCTGTTGCAGACAAGGCAAGAATAGCTGGCAGATTTCTGCCATTAAAATAAAAAAAAAATCCTTGTCTTTGGGCATGCGTCTATAGGAATGTGTAACATCTGCTACTGACCTTAAATTCTAGATAAGAGCAGCTCATATTTGTAACTCAAATTCATTTTCCTTGGTTTAGATGATGCACTTCCAAGTATATATCAAAGTATTTTTGCAAGAAGATAATTTGTCTAGACAGCAGTCTAAAGCATGATATCCTTCCTTTAAGTGTTACAGTAGTGAAATGTCATTATTCCTCTAGTATCACTTGCCACTGCAACTTATGTCCACCTTATGTTGAATTTAATTTGGACAAATAATCTGTATTGTATTCTATTCTGAGAATATTTAATATTTATACATGAAAATCAATGCCTGTGCTCCATCTAGAACATCAGTCATCTTTTCCACTTTTTTTCCCACTATCAACTACATGAAAAGACTGAAAATCTCAGTTCTTTACCCTTTGTCAAGGGAAATGGGCCTGAGTTACCATAGTCCTATCTTCCATCCTATTGACCCTGAATTCTTTATGTAAGATGTCAAAGCCATGGGACTCAGCAGACCCATTGCCATGCCTGGGTGTGGAAATAGTGGGAAGAAGCCGGTTTCAACAACATAATCTCATAACAAACTCAGGGGGATTTTCTCATATGAATTAGTGTAGAATTTGTTAGTCTAAACATACTCAGATTTCCACTTTGTATCTATTAAAAATTCTTTTAAAAAATCTGGGTTTCTGACAATACCCTGAGGGAGAAAAAGGCACAGATTTCAGGTTGACTCAGGGTGACCAGTCAAGATTTCCCAGACCCTCAGTGTGATGCTCTGCACATCATGGGCTGTCTAGATAAGTCTGTGGCTCAGGGAGGTGATATGGAAATATCTGTGAACTGAAGCTATGAACTGAAGCTATGAGCTGAAGCTTATGTAGTGTCAGAGTGTGGTACTGAAGGGCAGCATTTGATAGTGTCTAGTTACAAGACTATCTTTCCTCTTCTTGCAACCCAGTAACACATTTGCTGTTCTCCAACCGAGTTCTGAAAAAAATGCCTTGGACAAAAGTCTTCTTCAATAAACAAGTCCAACTCAAGCCCAGAAAGTGGTCTACTCTCTATACAGAATGAGGCTGAACTCTGATAGAAATTTTTGACAAGGTATTTGAAGAGTGTGACATAATACATGAAACAAAGAGAGGAAGAAGATAATTTAAAGATGCACTCCTCGTCTTAATTCTAGTATTTCCCTGTATTTGAAGACTTGATGCTATAATGTAAACATCTTTATAAAAAAAAATTTATTATGGTAAATCATGGGCAGCACCACCTGTGCCTCCTGTAATTATCATGTTTAAAGTAAAAGTAATAGCAAGTGTAACAAGAAGGACTTTACTCTTAACAGAAACCAGTATTAGTTTAGCATTTTGCATCATTAGGGTAAAAGGATGTGGTGCAGTAGAAGCCACATTGCAGGAAGTTGTGTTCATTTTTATGCCCCCTGTGAAATTCAAGGTGACAATACGCTTCTTTTCTCCTATTGTTTCAGATAAATATTTGTACCCCAATATTCTGAGCTCCGAGAGCAGCAGTTTGACTCATATTTTGTTCTCAGGTTCGGTGGTCGAAAACCCAAATCTCATAAAAGAAGGGCTGTAATTATCAGCTAGTAAATCTCTCTCTCAGCAGTTATTATTTAAGGTCAATTAGAGAGAAGAATTTTTCAATCTGGACTTATTACTAAAGGAAATCTTTCACACAGAATCGGTGAAACGGGAGAGCTTCTCCCTGTACCCCATCTGCTCTCTGCTTTTGTGTGTTCCTTCACTACAGCTGCAGGCATTACCAGGCTGACTCCACTTTGAAAAAACTAAAGCCACATTCTTCAGAACAGTTGCTTGGTGTTGGTCAGATTTCTTTGCAGATTTTTTTTCCATTTGGAGACATGGAGGCTGACACATAGTTTCCAAGAACTTTGCATGTCTTCTGTCTCCTGAATCGTCTCCTGAATCCCAAATATTTCTCAAGTGGCTAGCAAAAGAACGTCCAGATAATTTTCGGCCTGGTGGGACAAGCTTTGAGTAGAAAGCCAGATGGCTCTGAAAACGGATTGTAAAGTAATTATTTCATTTTATGTTAACTTGTTGTCTTTAATATGTGTGTGCTTTCATTGTTACAGTTAGAGCATTCGCAATATCTGAAGAGACGATGAAATCCCACTAACTTTAGCAGCACTTTCTGCCTTTGTGGCTCAGACTGTAAATGATATCACACAATGATTCATGTAAAAAAGCAATAATGCAGCTTGAAAAAAGTGAAAGGTGAGCAATAAACTAAACTGAAAGAGCTTGTTGCCTTTCCCAAAACAACGCTTTTTCATTCCTGACCTATGTTTACTTTTTTTCCCCCTTCTTTAAGCATCCTTTACATTATATACTAAAAAACAAATGCGTTGAAGGGCCAAACTTTAACTCCAAAATTACTACCTTTCAGACCCTTTATTTTCCTTTCAGGCATCTAAAAAATTAGGTCAAAGTAACACTGAATAAATTGAAAAGTTAACAAAATTTTGTTTATGAGAAGTCTAAGTAGATGTAATTAAAATAACGTTTAAATATATTGTTTCCCTGAAATTGTCAACTAAACATTTTAAAGAACTGAAGTTTTAGACAAATCATTTTTTTTGCTTTCTTTTCCTAACAAGACAAAGGGATAAAAAAACAGCTTCAGGGGGCAGGACATGAAGTCTTCATGGGTCACTGTCCCCATTGCAGAAAAATGAACAAGTTTTGTCTCACAACCTTGTTTTGTTCTCCCTCAAATCACCCTGCCTAGATACCACTGGGAAGATGAGGGCTGAAGATTGGCACACAGCAGCTGCAGATACAAACATACAAGGTGATAAATAAGGCCCTGATTCTGTAAGCAGGCCTGCCCAGACATAGCTGCCCTCCAGACCTCTGCTCTACTACAGTCAGTCTGCATTTTTATTTTTCTCTTAATTTTCAGTATTATCATGGATTTTAATTTTCTCAGTACTCAAGACTGACTGGTTAGAAGACATAACACTGATAACACTAGATAATGAAGAAACAGTGTGCAAAGAAGAAAAGGAAATATTTATTTTCTGGACATCCCTGAAGTGAAAGACAAAACATTCAAGAATTTCTTACCGCAACTGATAAGGGAAATTTCCCTTTGATTTTCTACTTTCTGTGCATTGGATAAGCTAGGTTTCCCAAAGGACAAATCTTTTAACATATGTTGGATGAACCCTGCATTACAGAGCAAGGCAGGGAAGTCACTAGAGATCCCTGCAAAAGGCTTGCTTAGATGTTCCACCCCTACAGTTCATTTTCTTTGGCTGAAGCCACAGGAACAGTGGAAAAGGAGCTAAGCCACTGCTGGCATTTTTGAACCCAATTAATGGGATTCTTCTCACCAGGGAAGTTTGGAGTCTAATCTTGTCATTTGAGTACCTTTTCCATCAGTGCTGCTCATACTTTAAGGCTTAATCATAAATATTGAAAATGCATTACATATTTTAAGCTACATTTTAGGATTTTCTCCACTCACAGTAAATAATTGAACTTAGTTGAATGTGTGCCTCTTCTTCCAACTCTGAACACGAACACAGGCACAGCTAAAGCAGGGCTAAATACAACTTAAATTTCTGCAGCATGAGCATCTTACCAATTCAAAATGTGTAGAACAACCAACCCCTGAACCTTTATCAGCTATACGATGACTTAATGAATATATGTTTGTAAACCTATTCCCAGAAAATAATTTTTCTACTGAGTGGTATTTGCCCAAGAAAAACAAAGCCAGAATATACACCTCCTGTGGCTCAGGAGAAACCTCTCTGTATTTGTCTCTGAACAGTACAGACCTAATAAAGATTAATTAAAAAATTATTGAGAAAGATGGAGCTTTTCAGACTTAGCAGATTCTTATTGGATTTGCCAGTGTGGAAAAAAGGAGAATCTGAAGATTCTTTGGCACACTGAAAAAAAAGGTTTGCACATCTTCAAGAAGAATTTAAGACACTGATAAAATAGATTCAGATTAAGTGTGAAAGATAAGTAAATTATGTGACCACTAAATCAAGGTCTTACAGATATGTAAGGTACTGGTTTACTCTTGTATGGATTTTGAGATCCTTGGACTCCTCATCTTTCCCAAAGTGGTCAGGGAAATGCAGCAAGTTTTCTGTCTGAAGGGCAGATTGTTTGGTAGGCTAAAAGAGAATTCTCTTTACAGAACACTTGGAATTTGTGGTTCTGTGCTGGCAGTGAAAATAGCAAAGCAACTGCTAAAAGAATTCCTTTGTGTCTTTAAGAGGAAGGTACATGTACATGAGATTCACTTTCACAAGTTTTTTAGAAGCTTGAAAGTATCTGATTTTAGGAAAAGTTTCAATATTTTCTTTGGCTTGCTTGATTCATTTGAATCTTGATATAACACAGTTGTTATCCATGTTTGAAAACTACGTGCTTTGGAAAACAGTGTGTCAGTCCTTGTGGAATAAATCTGCCCTCCACCTCAAGAACTGTGACTGTGACCGAGTAAAAATATAAAAAATAAGTTCTGCAGAGAAAACGTGAGAGGTTTGTGTGTGTATGGTTTATTTGTTTTATCTGTCTTTGTTTAGATAGTTACATAATTAATTGAACTTCTACTGCCTCAGAAATCTCATCATACTTAAAATACAAACTTATTCACAAGAATGTCTTTGGAAGATTTATTCCTCAAGCATCTTCATTTCTGTATGCTGATTTATAAAGCCATTCCAGATCTATTACACAGTCTAATACAACGGATAGGCTTTGCTGGTTCCAGGACCTCTAAATATCTTGATGGTACCCCAAAAAAGCTGATATCCCTTGGTTGTGATCAGAGAGAGCACCAGAGTTGAAGCTTTGCTTAAATCTACAATATTTGTCCTGGGAGGTGGTAAAAACATAACTGTGCTATGGACTGTGAGGGAAAACACATTTGGGAGGCATGGGGTGCTTCTGGCCCTGCTGGGATGCTTGGAAGAGGGTGTTTGGGGCAGAGCTGCGGAACACAGTGTGCTGTTGGATTTGTGCCCCGTGATGCAGGTGTAGCTGTGGCAACTCCAGACTCTGCATCGGGATGTCCAAGTCCATCAGGTGGGTGGGGACATATGAATTTGGGAAAGAAATGTGCACATACGCCAATTTTTCTAGCTGATGTGAAGGAAAAAACACCTCAGACCCAGGAATGGTGCTAATAATGATGGTGTAGTTTCAAAGACACTGTCTTGGCTCCAGTGCATTGTTTCAAGGAACTATATCCAAGGCAGAATTCAGACCATTTTAGGACCAGAGACAAGTAATTTAGCCTCCTTCCAGGTGGTGGAAGATTAAGAAGAATGAAGTACTGAGTGTCTTGACCTTTACCGAATGTCTCCTTGCTACATCTGATACTGGCCCCCTCTGCAGGCAACGAAACTGGCAGGGTCAATAACACAAAGCATTTGTTTTGCCTTTTGTGCGAAGTTATGTTGTACTTTCCTGGTCTATGTAAATTGTTCTTTAGCAGCAAAGTGCCCTACATACACCTGAAGTAATAGCAACAACACAGAGGGGTTTATGTGTTGGTAGCCAAGCGGACAATAAGTACCAGAAGGATTGTAGGTGGAAGCCTAAACTTTAATCATCTCCCTCAGACCCCAGAAAGGGGTATTATTAAAAAATTTTTACTCCTTTTTCCTTTTCCCCTAAGTGTGGCGAGTTGGAATGGAAATTTTCTAAGGCTCCAAGCCTTTGTTTGCCCTTTTACACTGTTGTATACATTTTTCACCTGGGCACTCACGATGTGTCTTGTCCTGAATGTTGCAGTTATGTTCCGTTCTTGTTGCCTGTACGCAGAGCTACGTGCGGAGCAGCGGGTCCCAGTGCTCCCAGTTTTGGTAGGGAAACTTAGCGTTATCTGTTTTCAAAGACATGCCTTACAAAGAACAGAAATACTAATTGAATGGAAATGATTTTTTATCTCAATTGTCTGAAAAGTTTGATAATGACTTTTTTCTTTGTTAAAAATGGCATGCTACAAATTTGTCTTTGTTGGCAATTCAAGACCTTGTGCCCTCACTTAAGATTTCAAATTTTCAGGCGTCTGACAAAACTATGGAGAATCAGGTTAGCAATTGATTGGGGTAAGATAAAGAATTACACATTATGCTGAACCTACTTTTCACACACTAATTTCTAATATAGGTAAAAAAAACCCTTTCAGAACATCTTCATTTATAATAAACCTGTTTTTCCTTTCCCTGTGATTCTTCATTAAGAGGATGTAATGCAGTGCCTTAGTTCCTGATGTAAAAGTCACTAAAGCCAATGAAGTAAATCCATGTATTCCACTGGGTTGTCGTTTGAAAGAACCCCGTACAAAGTGTGTGTTTTTTGGCTCTGCAGCACAAATATCCTTTAATTTTAATGGAAGATTTGCTGGAGAGCAAGGTATTTTTATTAATGTGTAGCCTAATGCATTTTGTTAATGAGAAAACAATTTAGCTGTCTGTTAGATCTGAATAGTGTATCTTGACCTGTAATTGGTTGCGCTCTGTAGGTACAAGGGATCCTTCAGCAATGGCAAAACCTGCATTTGTTGCATGGCAATGCCATTTATTTTAATTTAAGATAATGAGCTTTCTGATAGACCACTAGGGTGGAGTCAACCATTTGAAAGTACTTAGTTTACTCAGTTACAGCCTTTTTTTTCCTCAAAGGATCAAGCACTGTTTGGAAAACCAAGAATTAAAACCTAATGGCCAAGTTCTTCAAACACACGTGTCAGCAAAGGTGATTCCGGTGGATACGGAGTCC
>VZTA01010794.1:0-75336 GCA_013398855.1 Mohoua ochrocephala
CGAAGGTGCCTTGTTGTGGTGCCGTGCGCCTTGGTAACCCTGCCTGGGCTGGGATTAGCCGTGCTGCGGGTGCCGGCTCGTTTCGTTTTCCTGACTGGTTGTTAACCATTTTTTCCCCTCTGGATTTGTGTATATTCCTTGGCCGGTGTGCACACTCCTGTTTGTGCCACCTTTTGCTAATACAACGATGTGCTCTTTATTTGGGGCTGTAGGCAGTGAATGAGGTTTTTCCTCCTTTTATTATGTTTGTTGTGTGGGTGCTCAGCTGATGGCCTCAGAGCAGGGGAAAAAAAAGTAAACGAAGTTAGCTGTGGTCTTTTTCCTTTTCAGGAACCACTTAATAAAATGGATGGCACAGCACAAGCAGTAAGGAAGAGATCTTTGTAGGGTTGTTCAGGAATCTGTTTCCAATGCTGCGAAGGTGGGTTTGTGTGTAGTCCTACTTAAACTAAGCTCTGGGAGCTTCTGGAACCAGGGCCCTTGTCTATGCCTGAAAAGCAAAAGAGTGTTATCTGGTACAAAATGTAAATAAATGATGGTAATTAAAAACACATTAGGTAGGAGCTTGTTTCAAGCTGACAAATGAAGGTATAATATAGCTATAGGACATGACAGCTTTTAAAAAGAAAAAGCTTTAAAAACATTTATACTTGATTCTAAAGGAAATGACAGTGAAATTCTAATTCTCAGTTCATATTAGACCAAATATAAATGTATGAGAAATCTCAGTAGTTGTTAAGGAGCACTTTTTAGACTTAACATTTTGTTGCCTTAAAGAATGGCTGTAGAAACAGTGGAGGACGTTTTTCCATGTCCGAGGAAAGTAATTTTTGCCAACTTCTCTAATGTTAGGGGAAGAAATAATGAAGTTAAGCTTCTGTGAGAAGCACTTCATAGGGAAAAAGAGTATGAACATAAGTCTGTTTGAGGCCAGTTTCTGTCATAATAATTACCAGGTTCCTGTACTGAACATTCTGTAGAGCTACATAATTACATGTAAATATCATAAAAGTATTTTCATTTCTGATAACGTTGTGAAACTCTGCTTTAACTCTTGATTGGGAAGAATAACCCTACCCAAGGATTGTGCTGAACTTACTGTGTCACGGTTAAGGGTTTTTCCCCTCATTAAGAACTTCTAATCTTTAAACTAGAGTGTATTGATAATTTGAATCCCTTGCTATGTAGCTGTTCTAGTTGTGCTCTTTTCACCAAACAAATGAATTCTTGGTGTCACAAGACTACCTGAAATTGCTCAGTATAGGCATACTCCAAATTTTTAGTACTCTAAATTTTTGAAAGCTTGTTCAAGGATGGATGACAAGCTGATTTTCACATAGCGCCTTCAAGAATCTAGAGCTTCTGATACTAGAATAAAACTTTATTTAATCGAAGCAGACTCTAAACTTCTTTAAGAAGTCTTGAACTAGTTTGAAACTGAATGATCTCTTGGCCTAAAAAACCACTTTCTGTAATTAGCTCCTTAAGGTCCAAGATGCAGTCTCACTGGCAACCAAAATGCATTGGGGGCAATCTATAGAAGGCTATGCATAAGTTTGGGGTGAATGATCTGAATTTATACAATGAGAACCTCATGCTGAATAATACAGATTTGATTCAGTTCCTAAATAAATTACTGGTGCAAAAAAAGTGATTCCTGTCAGTATTCAGTCTTTGTTTATGAGGCATGGTGTAAAGAAATAGTTGCAGTGTTCTTGTCTGACATTCTTGGCTGTGCTTTAGAAGGCCAGACAGTAGAAAGCCTGAAAATTCATCAAAACATTATTGACTAAATCTCTGTATTTCTTCTCATAGCTGTTAAATGTATCCTGTCTGGCACTTGATCATAACTTCAGGTTTGTTTGTCAGTCTTGAAAATGTTCTACTTAGCCATCCTGTGCCTCCATTGCTGCTCTAAAGCCTCTGAGAAGGAAAACACCGTTCTGTGATGGAAATGGCACTGAAAGCCCAAATTAATAATTTGGGCTTCATTGTATTGACCACTGTGGAGGTGCTTTAAGCCATCCTGTATGATGTGCTAATAAGCCATTCCTGAACGTGGGTGTGATTTATACTGGCAAGATAATTTTGCCTTTGTCAAGACAGCTTTTTCTTTATTTAAATTGGGAAGAGAGGGAATGGGAAGTGGAATTAAACTGTGCAGCGATCTTTTTGCATAATTGCCGACAATAGAAATGCTTGCTGGGCTGGTTATGTCGGCCACAAATCACCTTCTGGTGACCCTTGAACAGCCTCACATTATGAACAGAAAGGTGTAAGACCTGGGTGAAGAGCTCGCTTGGAGCATTTATAGCATAAGCAATTTGGACAGAGTTGTCAAGTGCTAGCTCATCATATTCAGACTATCTTCTAAGCTGCACTGAACTTCAAATGTGTGTGTATTTAAATGTTAATGATAACTGGTTCTCTGTTTCTTCTTGAAGAGTTGGCTGCTGCTTTGAAGAGATCACCTTCCTTCCTGCATGGAGGAAGAGATGCCACGGAGCGCTTAGCGATAACAGTAACTTGTTAATTATGTGTTAACACAGAATAGTTAGAGATGAGGCAGCTTCATAGAGAGAAGTAGTGCAAGTTATCAAGAAGGGGATTCCTGTTTGTGAGGGTGATGTGCAGAGACAGAAGAGCATCTTTGAGTCAGCTGACTTGCTTCAAGTGAAGACAGTTAAAACAACTGAAAGATCAAGATGGTGAATCAGTATTTCTTTCCTAGAATCTCAGAGTATTGCTGAGAGATTTGAGGTGGTGGGGTCACAGAATAAGCCGGATTGGGAAATGACTGTGGGACAGTGTAAACTGTTGAGTCAGCAAGGCTGATTGCGGCCAGGGTGATCTGCAGGAATCGCCACTGTTTTATTCCCTTTAATGTACGTGTCTACTAGCAACCTGAAAAGCCTTGCTTCAGAGCCTGTTAGAAATGCTTTGAATGTGGGACAGATTCGTTTAAGTTGTCATGATCCACACTTACCGTGAGGATGTGGATATTACTTTAACAGTTGATCAAAACAAGTCTAGGATAACAGATTTCAATGAATCTGTGATCTGCGGATTATTTCTAAGAGGCTCGCAAGATGTAACTAAGGACAGACTTCAGCTTGTATGTGATGGCCTAAAGCTCTATTTTAAAATTATTCAGAAACAATAATTTTGAAAATTGAAAAAAACCACCAAAAACACAAAAAACCCCCCACTGAATTGCTGGCTTTTAATTAAGTGGCAAATGTGCAGTATTCTCCCTAGCTTTTGCTTCCTAATATTTGTGAGAGAACAAGAAATATTTTGAGAGCATGGTTATAGTTTGTTACACAAGGCCCACCACAGAGCCTTTAGTTACAGCTCGTGGATTTGAACAAGAAATACAAGGAGTCGTTTTTTTTAATTGTGCGTTTTTAATCGATTCAAGTGGCTTTGCAAAGGAACCACATGTCTTTCCCTCTCTGTATGGATGAAAGTGAAAGCAGAAGGGGCTGAGATGACTTGTCCAAGAGCATTTCCAGGCTATTAACAGGGCTATGAACAGAGCCCAGGGTACAGGAGTCCTTATCTAAGGCTTTCTCCACAGTGTCATGTTACTGCTTTCAGAAGCATAAGAATTTTGCCTATTATTTCTAACCATCTCATATGCTGTTAATATGTCCCTGGACTGAAAATACTGCGTTGAAGATTTGGGACTGACCCAGTGTGAATTTCTGACTTAAATTTTGTTGTTTCTCTTAAGCTGGGAAGATGTGGGCCTTTCAGAGATAGCTGACGATACCTAGAACTGGTTGACCATGCTTGCTTTGCTGCTCAAAAATTTCAATGTCATTTTGTTGCAATGTCTCTGACCCTCGGTTTCTCTTAATTGCGTTTTACAACCCATCTCATGCAGCTAGACTCTTCCCACTCTTGCAGAAAAAGACTCTTAAATCTCTCCTCCTTTTACCTGGAATCCATGTCTCCTGAAATCCAGCTTGATGTTAGCTGACCTTCTGGGTGAATGTCTGTGGCTGGGATGTTTTCTGTTGCTATACCAACCTGGTTTCTGCACTAAAAATAAAGACCTCGGGGTGGGGAATGTGTGTTGTTTCCTATAAGCTCACATGACTGTTGCAACATGTTTATCTAACATGTTAATTCCGATTCTGCCCTAACAAAAGCTCTCTGGAAGCATGAGCGGTACTTCAGTTCTCATTAATTTTTTTTAATAAAAATAACTTCTAAAAAAAGTCCTGGAGGGATTGTGTCCGAGTTTTAAAGCATTATTAGCTGTCTTGGTAGAAATTTCATAGCTAGATAAATATCTACACATCAGCTGCCTTCTGGCTTTTTTGGGAGTATGTTCAGGGGAGGGAGAGGGAGTATGGAGTTGTTTCAAGTATCCAATCTATATTTTCAGCCCATTTTTCCTGGTAGTACCCACTGAAATCCCTGAACTTGGTCCTCTGGATTATACTGAGTTTAGGTGTTTTAGATTGTCTGAACTGATAAGAAGCTTCGTTGTTAAAATTAATTAAAATACATTGGGTGTAAATCACGTAATTTTATGGGTGACCTGTCAAAATAGCATGAGTCTTGTGAATGATGTGTCTAGACACAATATAGTCCTGAGATATTATTTTGACTTGGTGGTTCTCATTCATTCAAGGTTTGCTTCTCACTGTTCATTTTCAGACATGCATGTACAGATCTAAAGTATGGGCTTCACTCAGTTTTTATTCCTTGGAGCCTACTTTTGTTTTGCACATTGCATCAGCAGGATGCCCATATGATGAGTTCTGTCTTCAGAGCTGAGGTTTTCTGCCCCCCAAGTAAGGCTGGTGTGGGTGTTGTTTTTATTGCCTTGGAGAGGATGCAGCCTGAAAAGATCTTTCAACATAATGAATTGAGTCAGGTCCCAAATGGGAAATGTTTACAAGAAGTACATCCAATACTCCCAACTGGAAAAATCAATCATTTAATACCAGGAGGCTGGAGTTGTATGAGGGCCTGGCTCCAGATTTAGACCTACCAAAGGAAAAGAATGGCTTCTTTATGAAACTTTTTGCTGGTTTGGGGGATGATTCTTCCCTAAAAATATCCGAGTGGGATTCTGAGGTCCTCATTTTTACGCAGTACTTATGTTCCCTGAAGCTCATCCATCACAGGCCTAGAGTGGCAGGAACAGTTAGGGATGCTTTGCTTCACCTTTGTTAGGAACAGCTAAATCTGAAACGAGTGTGAGGAATCCCAGTGTTCATTTTCAATGTGTCAAACAGTTGGCAGCATTGTAGAGCATCCAAAGGTGGGGTGCTTAATTGGGATTTGGTATCTCCCTACAGAGAGGGGTCAGCAGTGAGGAGAGTGATGCTTCTTTCAGTCCTGGAGGCCAGAAGATGAAAGCGGTCTCACCATCGGCATGTGAATACAATTGCCTTTGCTTCAAATCTGGAGAGCAGGTGGGTGTGGGTTTTATTGGTACTGATAGTTTTAACCCTAACAACAACTGATTTTGTTAACTGGTGGGAGCAAGTTCTTAATGGTAAATAGAGAGACATTACAATTTTTCACTTTTCTCCCTTGTAGACAGATGCCATTTTAAATGTCCTGCTCCAAAGCTTTATCCTTTTCTACCATAAGAGTTCTCTCAGTATAGGAAGATTGAACCCGCCCAGAAAAAAAAAATAAAATGTAGCATATTGTGTACATACATCTTGCCAGTTTGCTCCTTCTCTAATTCGAGCAGGTAGAAGAGAGGAATTTAGGTCTTTTTTCTCCATCTTGCAGTTTTGGGTGGATCTCTTGGTTGTGCCCTGTCTGATGAGTGAGGGTAAGGTCTACTTATCCTTGTGACCAAGAGATACTTCATCAGAAAGCATTTTTGAATGCCCTGAAGAGTATTTTGCAGTTAGGGTCGAAACTGCCATTGCCATGAAGAAGCAATCCTGCTCTTCACAGTCACATTTTTGCTGCCCCTACCCTGTCCCCTGTTCTGTCAACCAGCATTTCTGCAGCAGCACAGTTAGGCAGATCAAGGAAGTAAAATGGCTGTGAACTAATCCAGCTGAAGGCACAGCTATTTTTCGGATACGTGCAATGGCAGTGCAGAAAAGTGGTGGGAAAGGATGGCCCTTATGTGGTGAAGGAAGCTTGCAGACAGATTGGCTCGCCGTGATCCTGGAAGCATGCCTTTAGTATTTCCCTGGGCCCGTGGGTGAAAGTCATTTCTAATTAGATCTGTTTTATTGAAATTCTCTCAGACATAGCTGTGGTGCTGTAGGACCTGTCTGGGCTGCTGCTGAAGCCCCGTGTTCTGCTCTGTGGTTGAGCTGTCCATCCAAGCAGGGGGCAGCAGGTACTTCAGAGATGACCAGCTTGGGAGCACACAGCCAGTAGAGACTTTAAGCTACGTGATGACTTTAAGCAGTTAATTTCTCTCTGTTGCCACGTGGTGGTGATGTTGGTTGTTGCCTTCAAGGAGCTTTGGACTTGTGCTGCTGAGGGCACGTGACAGATAAGTTGGCAAGGAATGTCTTACAGGCCAGTACCTATAGGTGACTTTCTCCAGTGCTGCATGGTTTGTCCAGTTATCCTCATGGTGGTGACATTTTTGCTTCTATTTATCCTCCATTTTCCGTGTACACATTCCTGCACCTCAGCAGGGTCAGCTAATCAACAACAGGAGGTGTTTTGCTAGGAATAACTGACAAAATATAATAGATTTTAGGGTAGCATGCTGCAGGTATCTCCTTTTGAGTCTGCTCAGCTGTCATCCTAGGTTATTCTAGATCCAGAAGGTTTTCCTATCTTATCTTTATCACATCAGAGGCTTGGTTGTTTCCCCAATGACCCTGTTTCTGTGGTGAAACCCTAATGTCTCAGGTTCTTATCATTCTTATTTTATGCTGATAAGCAGAGATGGAGGGGAGATCTTCCATTCAGAAGAATGTGTGTATAATTGAGATCAGTGGCACTGTAAAATCCTCTCCACCAACTCTTGGTGATGAGCATGAGTGTGATCTAGGCCTTGACAAAATTTATATAGTGCATGTAAATGCATATTCACTGTAAGGACAGTTTACAGAACAACTGATTTAAATATGTTAAATAAAATCTGGTTTTCCTCCACTTGGCTGTGTCCAGTACTACAAACTCAGATTTACTGAGTCACTGAGTTCCCGAGTCTTAAATCTTCTTGTTGCTTAAGTTCTTAGGGGTTTTTTTCCACAGCAAATCAGAAGAGGAAAATGGGAAATCAAGATTATCATATATTTTCAAGTCTTAGCTGGGAAGGAAAACTTGAGTAAGACAAGACTAGTGTAATATTGTAGAGAATTTTCCTTTTAGGAACTGGATAAAGGGAAGTGATGTCTCTATGCTGTTTTATGGAAACAGGTTACTGACTGTCACTATAAGTTCACGTTCAACACTGGTAGAGAAGCTGTTTCTCTAGAAGTTTATAAATGTTCAACCTTTATTGTTTGTTTGTAATCTTCGTTTCTTAGCAGCTGATCCTTGTCTTTGTTTTTTATCAAACTGGTTACCTTATTACTGTGTGTGATTAAATGGATGACTTTGTCTTGTGAGCTGCTTGGCAAAACCAGGCATATTTTGATACAAATTGGGTTTTTTCAGATTTACATCTGTGTAGATGGCATTGCTTCTGTGAACCACTTTGGATATGGACTAGTTAATAATGGTTCACAACAAAAATGCAGTCAGGCATTTTACTTTTTTTTTTAGCGAGGTAGAAAAAAAACTGAGAAGAAGGAAAAGCATCAAATCAAATTTTTTCTCTCTGTGCTCTGTTCCAACATGACATTAGGTGCAGTAGTCAGTGTTGGGCAGTGCTGGGCTGTGGCTGCTCAGTGCTGGAATTTTGCATGGCTCTGAATGCATTTAGGTGGAAAGGGGAGGTCCAGCTCTCACAATCACAGAGTTTCCAAAGCCTGCGTGAGCATCTTGACAGGTCACTGGTTCTGTTGCACCACACTCAGTTGAGCTGTGTGTGTGCAGTGTTTCCATACTCAGCCTGTGAGGTGTGGAAAAAGAAGGTGGCAGTCCAATCTATGAGTCAATTTTTGGAGGTGTGGAAGAGTAGTCAGCAAAGGAACATAAAAAGGTGAAGATTGGGGAATGGAATGTTTGGCGTTGGTTTTAATTAGAAACATCCTGTTCATCACTCATATGTGAGATAAAAAGGGAAGAATATCCATTACTACAGTACAGTGAAAGAGGAAATATCTGTATTACAGTGAGCAATTCTAATCGAGCTGCCAAATATAATTGAATTGAAATACAGACCCTATTCCAACATTATTTCCCTTATTGTAGTGTATGAGTGAGAGTCAACTGGCATTCTATTTATTCCTAATCTTTCTGCAACTGATGGCTTTTGTCTATTACCTCTGTCAGCTAAAAGATGAATAAAGCCCAACCCAATAAACCTGTCTTTCATGAACACAAGGCTTCTTGTACCTGTCCCCTCAAAAAGGTGCAAACATGGCACTCGTACTGTGACCTGGAAGAGCGACTGTGTAAATCAGAGAAGGAAGTTGATACCTGCAGAGCTCAGAGCTGAAGGTTGTTTTGGTTTTGGGGGGAACTTTGTTCTTGCCAAGGAGGAGCCAACCATTGAACTCCTCTGCTCAGATTCTCCTAGGTGTGGTGCTGTGACTCGACAGGAGAGGTATGTGCTGCCCGTGACTGCAGCTAATCACGTAAAGTGACCTTTCCTCTCCCTCCCAGCACTGCGAACCAGTGCGCTGGCTGAGACTGTTACTTCAAGTGTTACTGGAAATTAGATTAAAATCTGCTGCTCCTGGATTTGGTTAATTAGCTGGCAGTACCTTTAAAATACTTCTTAGAGCGTTTGGACAGTGATGTGAAACATGCATCGTTTTCAAGGCTTAAAGCTTACTAAATTAAGTGGAACACACTGACATCCTTCCACATGTCAAAGGGAAAAGTTTAAGAGGTTTAAATGCAGTGTGTTCTATATTATAAAACATAACAAATATCAATGTAAATGGGTACAAGTAGTCCCTTCACCCTCCAGTTGATATAAAAGACTTTCCTCACTTTCTGTGAATGTCTCTATGTAGACTGAAGCTTCCTCTGAACCAGTTTTTTTTGGCTTCTGCTTAAAAAACATGTGAAGAGATGTTCCAAAGTAAACACTTTGAATTGCTATAAAGCTGTGACATGTCATACCTAAAAATAGTGGTAGAGAAAAGAAAACTCTTAATTGATTGCTTTCCTTTTCTAAAATACACAGAAAGACATTTTTGACATGATTCCATTCAGGTCATCAAATTCTTACAAGCTATTGTACTACAGTGTAAGACATAAATTTTAAAAGAATGAAAAGTGCAGGAAGTTTGAATGATGCATGACCAGAAATTTACTCATCTTTTATATAATGCCTTCTTGAGGTGCTGACATTTTCAGTACATTAATTGTTCATAATGAATACTCTTTCATAAAACATTCAAAGGTAATTTTCCGAGGCCAAAGAATGACTAAAAAGTTATCTACTAAAGAGCAGTCAATAATCTGTATCTGAAAGAACACTCTTGGGATGTGAAATCCACTGATGTAACAGGTAGAGAAGTTTGCATATATAAAAGACTCTGCCCTTTTTACAGGTTTGATGCCCTAAAACAGAAGCCACAGAATTGGTGGAGACTGGTGCAGAGGCAAAATCACTGTGTTCTAATCACGTTTCATTGAAGGAAAGGAAAAAATCAGCTTTGGGCAAAATATCCATATCTCTTGTGGCAGACATCCAGGAGGTAGCCACCTCTGCTGCAGGTAATATATGATCACTCTTGTGCTGTATACTTCAGGATGGATAATAATAATCAGTGAAAATATGTTTAAAGAATATACTAAAATATCAGGAAAATAAATTAATTGATCTATCAGGCTTCTTCCAGGCAGTAGATTTTGAACAACTTGTCAAATATTTCTTGGCTGTTATGCCCCCGCGTAAGAGCTTTCCCTGGTTCATAAAGAAAATTAATGTGAAATCAATAATGGTATTTAAAAATTCACCAAACACTTCCCATCCAGTGAAAGTCTCACTTTCAGAGTGCTGCTAATGCAACAGGCAGAGTGGGAAAACCACACAGACTTGACCTCAGTGGTAAACAAAAGCCAGTGCAGATGGAAAGTGCAGTGAAGAGATGCTTTTGGAAGTAACCAGGAGGACCTGCCTGCTTCCCCACAGGAACAAACCTCTTAACAGAGCCTCTGTGAGCATCAGCTTGCAAAAATCTTGTTTGAAAATGCAGTCTAGGTGCTATGCTGACTTCCTGCCAGAAGATACAAACTGGCCTGAACAACAACCAAAAAACAAAAAAATCACATAAGAATGAAAACCACAACAGAAAAACAGTAAAAATAAGCTTCCGATAGCATCATGCAACCCTATGAGCTGCCAGATTTCAGACAATGAAGAGGAAACGTTTGCTACTTCAGGTTGCTTCCTTCTAGTCTTGCAGAAAACCTGGGCTCGTGGCAGAAATGGGAAGAAATTAGATTTGTTTGTTAGTTTATATTTTTAATAGAAGCACAAAGAGGAATAATGCAATACATGGTGATTTTGTGGCTGTATCTGCATTTAGGTGATTTTTCTGGTGAAGGAGATAGATTGTAGTTACCATTTATGTAAATTAATACAATTGTAATTACCCACAGTTGCCACATTTGATCTGTGAAAATAAATAGGATTTGTCAGTATCCCCTCTTCTCCCCCCTTCCTCCCCTAAGTGATTCAGAACTGTTTCCCAGCCTCTTGCACAGGGGTTGTTCAGCAAGGGCAGAAGGTGAAGTGCAAGCCTGCAGAGTTTGGGTGTGGTGGTCTCTCCTGAAAGGCTGATTTCCTGAGCTGCTGCATCCCAGAGTGAATTTCAGAGTTTGCTCAGTATTGTCATCTCCAGGCACCCATGCCCACGCTCTCTCTCGGTGGCGTTCACAAAAATTTTAAAATATACTGCTTTATTACTCATGGTGGTAATCTAGTTTTGGGGGTTCACATGTCTCACACCTCCCCAAGCTTTTTTATCTGACAGTGTTAAAAATTTGTTTTTCTTTTTAGGTTAGAATTCAGATTCACATGGAAGCACTTGACTCCCAAAGCTGCGGCTTCAACCAGCAGATAGGAGATGCATGATGGAATTGGCAGAATTGCACTGCTCTAAGCACTTTTGGAGACATATGCTGCTTTTCCCACTCCTGGAAGTAGTCCCACAGATGTCTCATGATTATTCACTTGAGTCATGGTTGCAGAGTTGACTTTTTGGTGGTTTGGATTCCCAGATTCCTACACTGCATATTTAATAGGAGAGCAAATTCTGACTGAAGACCTGCCCGGTTGAAAACACAGAGGATACGTTTAACCAAAACCCAACGTTTTGAACTTAAACTAATTCTCCTCTTGGCTTACAACGCTCTTCGGTGAAAATGAGACATCTCCGAGGAGAAAGAGACGCCAAATGACGCAAGCGATCCGTCCGCGGCGCTCAGCTGTTGGATTCGGGTGTTCGTTCTGCTCCGCGGGGACATTTCCCCGGCGCTGGTCACCAGGTGGCGCTGGCCCGCGCGCTCCCGCGCTCCCGCTTGGCCGGGGCTCCCGCTGCTCGGCCGGCGTTTATCTTGGAAGGGAAGCATGGGAGTCACAAAGCTAGACAGCAACATCTCTGGCCCGCTTGGGCTGGAGGGATTTTTTTTTTTTTTTTTAGAGAGCGAAATCGCTCTGGGGAGTCTGGGTGTTGTTTTCTTGGCCGAGGTTCCTGGAGCGAGGGATCGCCCGTGTGCCATTGCTGACCGGCTCTTCTCCCAGGTTCATGTGCTCCGTGAGAAACGTGGGAGCGCTAAGCCTGTGCTTACACGCCGTTTAACTCTGTGCTGCAAGGCTTTAATATCTAGTGTATCAACAGAATAATGGCTTTTTCCCCCCCTCCAGGTGTGCTCTTACTGTTGCATTAATTATTACATGCTGCACCGTGAACAAATGTTAGACAACCTGAGAAAACTTTAATTTGCTTCGTCTTTTTAAAATTCCATCCGTTTGGTTTGTTGGTTGTTTTTTTTTTAATATAGAAAAGGAAAGCAAATTCTGTCCACAACAGTCCTTCACAGAGTTCAGAATGTTACATATCTCCTGCAAATGGAGATTTAAAGATTCATTGGGTGCTTGAGATGGTCTGAAAACGATAAACATTTCTCAGTGCTTTCTCTAAATTTTCCGCAAAGCTTCTGGAACATTTGAATCGACCGACTCTAAGTCGGTTCAGTTTTCAGGCAAGGAAAGTTGTTTTCTTTTTCCTTGCTGGTAGTATTTTTACAAGAAGTGAGGACAAGATCAGGCAGATGGAAGGGGAAAAAAAGTGTGAAGGAATTGTAACATCAAAACCTTTAAAACTGCATTATTGGTTTGAAAAAATGAAGACATTAGTTGTGTAGCTTCTGCGTCTAAATTTCAGAATGTTTTAAAAGTGCCATTTTCGTTTTTAAAAATGCTGTGTTCGTTCAGAGACTGCTGAGAATGAAAAGTATTGATAAGCTCTACTAAGCGTTTTCATATGGAATCTATTTTCAGCCACATACCAGAAAATGTCTTTGTTATTTTTTTGAATGAGACCCTAATCTCGGAATGACTTTTCATTTATCAGAGCCTTTTAAGTCTGCTATTGTGTTTCCAGTCAGATCCTTTCCACTCACTTCTTTTTTCCTGTGTCAGCCTCTTACAAACTTGCCATAGGGCAAAGTTCGCAGTTATTTTCCACAGCCACAAGGATTTCCCCTCTCAGGGGTGCACTTGGGCTTTATGCAGTGGAAGCCAAGCACAAATTAATGCCAGCTCTAATAGTTTGTGATAAAGTTTCTTGTGGTATCTCATACTTAATAGCAAACCCTACAATTTGTGATTTAACTTGTTAGCAATTCAGAGGCTTTTGTTTCTTATGCTGTTTAGTCGGATGAAATGGCTTAGTGGTTTTTTGCATCACAAGCATTGGCATTTGTGTCTGTGTTGGTGTTCTTATTTAACGTTGTGTTGGTTCCCACTTCAACTATAATTTAATAATGTTCAAATACCACTTTCTAGAAAAAAAGTAAGTTCTGGCATCTGCAGTTGAGAAGTTGGAAAATGTGAGTGCAGTATGCCAAAAAAATCCCCAAAGAAATATAATTGACTCCTCTCAAAATTTCATTATTTTTCTGGTTTTGTTGTTTTTTTTTTTTGAGGGGGTGGGGATTAACAATATTGTAGCACTTAAGTTCCTTGAAATATATTTATTTTAACTTTTCCCAGAGTGTTCAAGTTTATTTCTATGTATTTTACGGGCAAGAAACAGCTGAAATTCTCTCAGGGGGTTAAAAAAAGCACAAAACCTGTTTGTTCTCTCCCAAATCACTGTTACAGATTTTATGGCTCCTGGTATCAAGAAGGATTTGTGTTCCTACCCTTGATCGAAACTTCCACCTCCCCATCCTTCTGCAGTGAGGATGTGCCAGCTGTCAGCCTGGCTGCCATCTCCCACCCTCCTGCAGCTGAGCAGAGCTTTTAATCAGGCTTGGAAAGTGCTTTGCTGACCCTTCCCTTCTGACAGAGGCTGACGTTCGGGCTGTAGTTCCTCTTATCAAACGTGCTTTTTGTATCTCTCACTGGGCATTGGCTGCCTTCAGCTGGAGCTGGGACCAGCAGTTGTTTGCCTGTGTCAATAACCAGCTAATGACAGGAGAGAGCAGAGGATGCATGGATCAAAGAAGGAGGCAAAGCTGTTCTGGTTAGTGGCACCATGGGCTCAGACTGCTCAGTAATGGTTTACCAAGTATCAGCGTGAAAAAATAATCAGGTTGTTTGGGTAACCTACCTTACCTGTCAGGGACAAATAAACATCTGCATCACAAAATGCAAGCAATGAGCAAGAAATCTGGGCATCTGTGCAAGTTCTGTTTTGGCAGAGCTGGCCTGGTCAGAGTCAGCTCTCTGGGAAGGTGTCACCAAGGAACCAGGGCAAATCAGCCGGGGCTCCAGAGGTCGGCAGCCAGCATGGCCTGGCTTTGCTTTTCCTCCTGACACTGAGAGGTGACCTTTGGCTAATTCCTTCCCCGTCTCTCCACCCTCTGGTCTCCTCCTGCCATTTGATTGCTTTGTCTTGTTGGAGTTGAGCTCCTGGGCAGGGGGAGGTGCAAGTTCCATTTATTAGGTGTGCGTGAAGCTCTCGGCACCACGGGACTGAGCCCGGTGAGCATCTCCAGGCTGCTGCACCGACAGCAATTGTTGCTATTAATAGCAAAACCAACGAGTTGTAATAGAGTGTGGAAAGGGGAATAGCTTGCCATTACTGATGTCAAGTTTAGAGAGTAAGAACTGCATTTGTGTAATTGCTGATCATCCTCTGGAGAACTGTAAGAATCTCCCTGGATGGGGATCCAGTTTCTGCCCTTACCCTGTATAACCTCATCAGTTTCAAAACAAGATTTGATGTCATTAGAGCAAATTGGCATTAAGGCAAGGGATTTTGTCCAAGGAATTCAGGCTGTCTTTACGTATTTTTCTAAGCACATGGCATCAGAAGGATCATTGAGAAATTTACCCATACCAACCTTTCTTCCCAGCTGTCTCAGGTCCAGCTTGTGTCAGCAACCTTTTTGCCTGTGCTGCTTTCCATTCTACTAAATGGTAAACACCCTCTGAAACATCTTAGCATCCTTCAGGATATTTTATACTCCCTTTGCTCGATCTCATCCAGGCACAAGGGACAATTGTGTGGTCTGGTTGTCAACTGGGAACTTGGTCAGCTCTCCTCATATTTTCAAGATTGGTTATAGATTAATAATTCTTTCTGATATTACTGTGAGTAAATTATAACTCAACAATGGACAAGTGTATATGGCTAGCATTTAGTTGTATGCATTTCCCTTCCTTTTCTGCAACATTTTTCTTTTCTGCAGTTTAGTGTGGGTACCTACTTCCATAATAGATTGTGTCTGGAATTCCTGAAGGAGCGATTTAGGCTAGCCTACTATCATTGTCTTTGCTTGCACTTTAGCACTCTGAAATTTCTGCATTTCAAGAAAAGGAAGAAAATTCCCTCCAGTGTGGAACTGCTTAGATTTCATTGGTAGTCTTTTAGTGTTTCAGTCAGTGCTTTGTCTCCTGGTAGGTACAATTCCTCTGTAAATGTCTCTCTAAAGTCCTTCAGGATACCTCCTAAAAGAATGTGGAGGCAATATGACTTGCAAATTGTTTTAAGTGATTTGTTTATTGAGTAGCCCGGGCTTAGTTCATTCTCCTTGACAAAATGCAATCAGTTGCTTTGCATCATTCCTCATAAGCTACAGTTAGAATCTTCTTTTGTTTTTCCAGAGAAGGATCTGAACCCTGACCCCAGCAGCGCTTTGAAGTCTTCCCTGACAGACAAAGATGAAGCTTGAGGTATCAAAATGTCCTGGGAGGGATGTGACCCTTCAGTGAACAGGGACCTAATGGGGTGGGCTTGTTGCACAGGGCTAGAGATGGGGAGGGGGTGAGTCTGCATGGAAGTGTGGCTGCTCTGGAGCCCCTGTAACTGCAGATTGCAGCTGAAAGCAGGGGAGAAGCCAGGAGGCTGTGAGGGGCAGTGCATCATTTCCTGGTGTCATTGCAGATGATTAAGAAATACACTTTAATGGGGAAAGGAGTTTTATCTTTGGATAAATACATGTGGATGCCCATGTGTTTCTTGGATCTAAAACAAAACGAGTTGAAGATTTCCACTATGGTATTTTGATTCCAAGAGAGACAGTGGCCTTGATAAGCAGGAAAGAAACAAGGCTTACTGTGATTCTTTCTTCCTGTGAAACTTTCAGCAGAAGAAATAGAAAGTATGGAAAGGCAAATAAGAGGTTGTGGTATAGGAGAAGATTAATTCAGGTCACATAGCAGATAAGGGTGTTCCCAAAGTTCAGGACATTCTTTCAGGAACATCCCCACTTAAAAAGGAAGTGTCAGATGCCTTAACCAAACTAAATCAATCTTCGTGACATGACACGTCTGTGGGCATTTAACATCCTTGCTGTAGCACCTTTGTAACTGCACTCTCCTGTTGCAGAGATGTATTCCAGGCATAAAAGTTGAAGAGATAAACATTTCATCTTTATTGAAGTGTAGGCTGTATGAAAGATATTAAAAAAGACCCTGGGACTTTTTTTTCAGAGAGCCAGAATACACGAGATAATGTCAGGTGTAAAGGAAAACTCTTATATTTGCAGTGAGAATATTTCAAGTGAAATGTTTCCATCTGAACCCAGGAAAAAGACAGAGGAATGATAACAGCTGATTCCTTGTCACAGATCAGCTGTCAGAATGAACAGATAATACTTAATGGCATCCAAAATAGAAATTCTCCAGATCAATCTGCACCGTCCCTGTAAAAATAACAAAAACAAAAAAAAAGGAGTAATTAAATACTTGAGAGGTATACGGTGACAAAATGCAAGATGAAATAAGGCTCTGAGAGATTAACTAACACAGAACAGTTGTTTTGCCTTTTCTCTCATTATTTTCCTTCCACTCTTCTGCTTCTTCTTTTCATTTTTTTCCTAAGGCATATGCTAAGAATGTTTCCAGTGAGTCATTTCAGACAGGTTGAGCAGATATCTAAGGGAGCAGCCTTTGTTAAATCAAGTGGGATCATGCAGGTAGAACTGGAATTCGGTGGCCTAGGCTGAACATCCCTTTGTAACTGAAAGGCTTTGCTTCTTCAGTCCCACAGATGCAGCATGGCAACAGGGATGTGACATATTGCTTATTTAGGGGCATGTGCCAGAAATTGTGAAGTGCAGATCAAGCCTTCTGAAAGAAAATCAGACCAATTAGAATCTTGTCTCATGTTTTTAATTAACTTGAAACTCAGTCTCTTATTTCTAGAAAGGAGTGCTTGTGGGAATGGAGGTACTTGGATACCAAATCATCTTCCAAACCATTTGGAATTCATCCTGATAAGAGTGGTTTTTGACTGAGCTTTATTTTCAGCTAAATTCTAATGCAAGATGCCAAGCAATACAAACCTGTATGAACTGAAAAGAAAGAGGAAAATCTGACTGGTTTCTGATAGCTGTATATCGAGCCAGTCAGTCCAGCTACTACAGTACCTGAACATCTCAGTCTTTAATGCCTGGCACTCCAAAACTTCTACATAACTAAAATTTCTTTTAAAGGTCAAAATCAGCTTCTTAGAAGCCACTTGGAATGTGAGAGCCCATTTCTAAGAAGAGTTTGCATGCATATAACAGGTGAAGATATATTGCAGTATGCTGGGGTTTTTCTGATTTTTTAATTTATAAAATATATTTTTCCCAGGCTTACAACCAGCACAAAATCAAATATAAAATTCACCTAATAAGCTGATAAAAAGAAGAACATCATCCATGACACTTCAGTCTGCCAGTTTTTATATTTTTCACCCACTTACGCTGTTCCCAATACATCTTTTCGCCTAGGGAAAAACACAAGATTTATAATATACCAGGAAAGAAGAAAAATCTAATTCTTGCCACACGAAGGTGAAAGCTCCAAGCAAAAGGATCATCTCCCAACATATTCTTGTCCATGTTTATTTTAGTCTAATCTACTCGGATTTTGTATATTTTTAGAGTATCTTCATCATCATAGTATTTGATCATTACCTCCTACAGACCGCATATGGAAAGAAATACTCTGGTATATGGCTGGTAGATATTCAGGAACAAATGGGAGCCCAAGAGGAATAAGCCTGGATGGCTAATGACATCTTTAATACTTGCAAGCGTTTGCTTGAGATGCAGCAAGTTCTGATCTTGCTTCAGGAAGATCCACACCTGAAGCCTGAGTGCTGCTGGATAATAAATGAGGAGCAGAGTGCACCCACACTTTTCAGTTCCTCTAAAGCTATGGTGGAAACCTGTAGCTGATCTGTGCTGTCATGGGATGACTGGGTGGGGCAGAGTCAGGGAGGGAGATACAAGCTGAGGGCAGCTCAGGTGATACCAACCCCCTTCACCTGTGTATTTAATAAGGGGAGCACAAGGAGCCTCTGTGCCTTGGCTGTGGGAGTGCCTGTGAAGCAGCTCTGAGGGGGCTCAGTCCCACTCACAGAATGAGCTGCATGGAGCAGTTGTGTCCAGTTAGGATAGGGGGAGAGAGGTGCAGTACAAATCCATAGGAACATCATGACATAATTTTTGGGCCCTGCATGTTGTTGGCTTGCAATTACTGAGTGAATGTATCCTGCCTTTTCAATAGGCTGCACAGGGCTGGGAAAGAAACAGCCCTATCCAGTCTTTTCCTTAATGAAACCTGAAAAAAAGATGAAGTTGGACTCTCTAATGCCATGCTGACAAGTGATATAATATTCTTATTCATCTTTTAATCCTGTTCCTTCTGGTGTCTAATTTGGTGCTTCCCCTATTAACTTTCTCATTTCTTCCTGTGCGGTACATCAGAGGTCACCGTACCTCTTGTCATAATATTTCCAGTTTACAAGAGGGCAGAGGGAGCAGAAAGTAACTACAAGGTAATTCTGAATCTTTCATCTTCATTTCTAAATCCTGTAATTTCTTTAAAGTACATACTCTCCTCCTTTCTTAGCACCAGAAACAAGAACTTACTTGAATGTCAAACAGGGCTTTAATGAATCCCATAAGATAATCATAGCAGCAGCTGTCCAAGTTAGTTTCTTTAAAAAATTCTGTATGATTTCACTTATGTTTTTAAGTGCTAACTCGAGAGTTTGCCTTTTTCTTCCTCTCACACATCCCTTTGAAAACAGCGATGTTAATTTACTGGTTAATGCCTTTTAAGTGCTTCTTCACCTAAGATACTGAACACAGCTCCTCAAATGTGCCAGCTGAAATGGAGCACGTACCATTGAGGAGAGAGGCACTCAAATAGCTGATATTGCAGTCATGACATTGTTGATATAAATATTTAGAAATGTCTTGAAATAACAGTTACCGTTCAGCGAAGGTTGGCACCTCTAGAACGGTGATTACTAAATATTTTTATGCTTTACTCACTTGGTTCAACGAGGCCTAGAGGGTTTATTACCCTCCTCTGAGGGGGCACTGAGCACATGCAGGGTTTCACCCTTCAAAAGTCTCTCCTACAAAGAAGGGCAAGTGACAGTAAATTGAAGTTTTGTTGACTTTTCTTCTAACATCTGGGTGTCCTGTGCATCACTAGCAGATGCTTATGCCTTCCTTTGGGCATAGAAGAAGTCTGAGGGTATTCTAAATTTGAATCACTTTATTCACACATACATCCCAGTCCCAAACTGAGGATGTACAGCCAACATGTAAGGCAGTTTCTTCATGTAGGAGTCCTAGCCCAACATCTCTGTCTGGTTCCCAAGTGACAACTCTTAACACCAGAATTACTTTAACAAGAAGCAAGGCAGACAGCCAGTTTCCAGGCTGTTCACATTGCCTCCTCTTCTTCTGAGCCTGCCAAGGTACAAAGTCCTTGCATAACCCAAACACCGAACAGCAAGATAGCAGGTCTCCCTAAGAGATGAAAACCTGCTTGCACACTCTAAAGGTAACACTAGAAGACTTTGTAGTGATGCTACCTGGTGATGCTCCCCATGACAATGTGTCTGCTTATCTGTTAAAAGAAAAGGTACCTGCAAAGCTTTAGCACTTCATTTCTGGCCAGCGTTTCTGCGGTTGGGCTCTTATCCTACTTATTTGTTTCTGCGAAACAAGTAGGCATCAGCTTTCTCATAGCACACTGATACTGTTACAATTTATCTTTAAAATTTTTCAGTGTGCTTAGTGACAGGTTCATTCTCAATGATTTTAATTCCCAGCCTGATCAGCTACACAAATGGGGACATTTTTACTTCATGGGGAGTCTGGCTTTTAGATATTGCTTCAGTTTTGCATCAGTTACTGAGGCTTCATCCTGATGTCTTGTAGGGCATGCCTCAGGAGTGCTGGGTTTCACACATGCTTTTCTCTGAAGAAAAGAAGAATTTAGGTTTTTTCCTAGTAGCTCAGAGCTGGCTGTCTCTAGTCCTACTTCACCTTTTCCCTTCAATTGTTTCAGATTTGCAAGTAAGATGCCACTAGTAACATAGGAAGGCTGCAGTCACTTCCAGCCTGTTCTCAGCACTGCCTACAGACTGATGCAAATTGGCACATTTAAAGCCCAGGCAGACAGCAGCTGTGTAATCCAGTGGCATTTCCTTCTAAAATTTTCTGCACAGAAGAGGAGCTTGAAAGGAAGTAACAGTTTGGGGAGAAATCCAATTCCAGCCCCAGAGGCAGTGCTACACTAAGCAGTAAATCTTCTTGTCTGTGTCTACAGAAAGAATAAGGCACTCCTGGCTTGCTGGCTCTGTCTCTGCAGCCAGGGAGGAGCCTGCAGACTTGCTGCCCCACTCTTCTGTATCAGAAACCTATTTGACCGTGCTGCAATTCCCTGTCAGTGCATGCTCCAGGTTTTCTTTTCCACAGAAACCGGGACGCTGCCAATGAAGGAGGATGGGAGAGATGCCGTGTACCTTATTTCAACCTGACATAGCTTTAGGACATGAGCGGAAAACAATACCAGAGCCAGACACAGCTTTTTTTTTTTTTTTTTTTTTTTTTAGCTTGCTAGGTATCCAATAGTTTCAGGCAAGTCAGGCAGCGTCTGATGTGAAAAACAAGCTCAAAAAATCTGGAAGCATCTAATTCATGCAGAAAAGTACCTACTAAAGTGGGGGGAAATAGAGACTCAAAGCTAGTCGGTGCTGTAAAGTCACAGACAGTTACATGGCTTCAAGGTAGCAATGCCTCCCGTCTAATTCCGGCACAATCTGTCACTCGGCTTTGAAAAAGGCAGCGTGAGCAACAGTCATTCAGCAGCAGCAAACACCGGCATCTATTGTGCCTGCACATCAGTATTGGAAGGATGATTTCTGCATGATTTCATTCCTGAGATCCCACTGGGGTTTTTTGCTGTTCCTTTTCAGTA
The DNA here is from genome assembly GCA_013398855.1 of Mohoua ochrocephala. Classification (NCBI taxonomy): domain Eukaryota; kingdom Metazoa; phylum Chordata; class Aves; order Passeriformes; family Acanthizidae; genus Mohoua; species Mohoua ochrocephala. The sequence goes on from VZTA01010794.1 coordinate 20,966, forward strand.
AGAATAGATCCGCTTCTAAATTTCCCATTAAAACCATGGTTTTGATCAAAAATGCAGTTTCTGCCACATGAGCAACTCTAATGCACTAACAACTCTTTCATCAGGAGAGGTAAAAAAAAAAAGTCTGGCTTTTAGGCTTGCCTAACCTGAGCCCACTGTCCTTCAGCCTGTTGAGCTAACCCAAAAGGTTGAAGGCTGAATTGCTTCCCTGCAAGGCCAGCAGGGAGCTGCCCCTGCCATCCTCCAGTCTCCCCATCCCAACGAGTGATCCAACAGCAAAACATGCTTTTCTGGCTCGGCTGAGTCAAGGAGATTGCTGTAGGTGGTGCGTGGCAGTGACATTTTAGGAGAAGGAGTCCAACGTAGGAGGCCAGACCAGAGAGGAGACACAGAAACCCAGGCTGCAGCTCTCGGGAGACGCGGTTTCCCTGCGCAGCGAGATGTAATTTAACTTTGAGCTGACTCAAAATAAAAGGCTGAAGGATTTTTCTCTCCCACCTCCCTTTTACATCACATGGGCATTTTTCTCTTTACCAGTATCTTCAGGCTTTCAGTTCCTCTACCCAGCTACAGCCTGTTCTGCTTCTGGGAAAATTTGGGGAAAGGAACTGCAAATAGAAAATATGTCTCCTTGCTTCTATCCACCTCTTCCCTCACGTGCTTTGGTAAAAAAAAAAAAAAGTGTAGATCTCATATCTCTTTTTTTTAAAGTCCAGATTGCTTCCCTTAATGCTTTCTCTAGTGGTTTCAGCTACACTTTTTTCTTCGAGAAGAAATAAACCACTTCACATTTAAAAGTCACAAATTGTGGCTTCCATTTTGTCAAAAAGGCTGGGCTCCTTCCAGGTTTAGAAATACACTTAAATCTGCCAAGTTTTGTCAAACATTACCTTCCTTTAACAAGAAATATTCATACTTTGCAGATTGAAGAGAAAGAGGAGAAGCAGCCATTCAAGTGCCTTTTATAAGAGGGAACGTTCTGTATTTTCTTGGGTGCAGACATGGGGGAGGAGGAATACGGAAAGAAAAAATAAAAAAGAAAAGAGCAGACAGAAATACCCAGCTGAGGGCCAATCTGAGTTTATAATTGGTATCAGATTCTGCCAGTCTTACTCATGTAGTGCAATTCCTATTGATTTCTGGAGGTTCCTCACAGGGTAAGCTAATGTTTAACATAAATAAGGGTTACTGAATCTTGTCCTTGAGAAGTAAGGGTCAGGAAGCTGTTATCAATTGAACTGCTCTATTCCTGACTGGCAAGCCTGCTCAATTCAGGGTTAATTAACTGATTCCTTAAAGTGGAAGTGTTGTGGAGGAGCACGATCATTACCATTTATATTCATTCTAATATGATGTATTCCAACTCCCTCTCCATCACGTCTTGCTGAGAGTGATCTGGTGAAGGAGAATGACAAGTCTTTGCAAAATGATCTTGAATTCTGCCAGATACTCATAGTTTAAGTTGTCTGGCAGTGCAAGATCAGATACAGTGTGAAAGGCAATAATGCACACATTTTGTATTCCAGGCTATTTTCTAAGCTCGTGTGATACAAACCCCCATCATTGCTGCTTGCTCAGTTTTTACGTCAGCCTTTGCTACCTATCCCACTCCAGTGTGCAGGAAAGAAACTTTGATTTGAATTTTATCGAGATGCCATGCATCTTAATAACGCTCTGGAGTGATTGGCATGGAGTCTGGATTCTGGGGCTGGATGCAGTACTGCTGCCAGGAGGCAATGTTGCAGGCAGGGGCTACAGCTGTGATCTCTGAAGGGACCTGGCCACTCTGTCCACGTATCCTTTCCCTGCATCTTGCAGTGCTTGAAGGTGCTAATTTGTTCACATTTTCCTCCGTTCATTAATGCATTCTGCTCTTAAAAAATCAGTTTTTTAAAATAGTAATGTGTATTGTCTAGTTGAAGGATTAATCACAAGGAGGCGCTTGAGGTGGGAAGGCTTTTCCACAGAGGTTCCACATGTTGTCAGCTAGTCACTCTTGATGGCAGTTTCCAGTAGGTCCCCTAGCTTTTGGAAGTGACATTCAGCCTGACGTGTGCCAGCCGCGCAATCTACCAAGCCCTGCAAAGTGCAAATATTAACATAAATGCATATTAAGTTACTGTGTGTTAGCTCTTAACTGAAATGGAGAGTGGGGTTCCAGCAGAGGCAAACAAACAGCATTGATTACACTGGCTTGAGGATTTGGCCCGTTACCATCTCCTTATACCCTTCTTAGAGGGGCTGCAAACTAGACAAAGGCTTTTCCTGGACCACGGCAAGTACTGGTGTGTTTAGGCTGACTAGTAGTAAAGTTGGGGAATCTTTCTCAAAAATCTCTCTGCTGGATAGCCAATTCCTCAGGTAAGAGCTCCTTACTTAGTTAAATCCTCCATCCTAGTCCTGCCTCTCAGATACATCTCCCTTCTCAGCTGTCCCTTTGAAATCCAAGTGGATTTTGAAGAACAGCTCTGATGATCCAGGATATCTGTGTGTCTGATCAGTCTTTTGGAGGAAGTCCTGGGCCAGCTGCACCCTCACTGTGCTGAGCAGAGCAAGGCTCCTGGCAGCACCTCGCTCCCAGCCCGCCTGTGTGGAGAAGGGGCAAAAGCCACTCCAGCACTTTCTGAAAAGCTCTAGTGTTACTGCACAAGTGCAAAACAAAGCAAAGCATGTGAAATAACACAGATGCTTCCAGAAAATGTCAACCTTCCTGCTCAAAGGGGGTGTACCGGCTCGGTGCCCACAGTGTGCTGGGGTAAGGGCCGTGTGCTGACCACCCCGCATGCTGTGGCCACCCCAGCAGCTCCCAAGTGTCTCCTGCAGTACTGCTGGTGGTATTCTGGTGGCTTTATGTGCTTAAAAAGCTGATTTTGTTTGTAGCATGGTTTGATGGCAGTTTTCTTGGGCGTTTTCGCCTCTCTTAATAAGTATGCTGGGAGTACATCTGCAAGCATTCATATGTTAAGATAAAATTACTGGTGGTGCTCATCTCCCCCTGTGCTACTGCTGCTACCTCCAGTAAACGCTTGTGTGCCTGCGTGCCCATGTACAGACAGATGCATGTGCACAGCACCTGATCCTGCTTCTTAATTATTTTTAGCCCAATTCCCAGTGTTGTTCTGCTTCCTGCTGATGAATGGGAAATTCTAGTAGTGCTGTTTCATTTCACCAGCCTCTCAAGTGTAGAAATTATGGTAAATTTGAGAACAAGTGAGATTAGATTGATAGTTACACCTCCTTCTTTAATTAGCCAACCATGGGATCTGTGGAGATAAGGGAGGGGAATAAGAATTTGCCATGGTGAGAGTGCTGGCGGTTCTTTCTTTTCTGTCCTTTCTCGCCTGTCTGTTCTCACTGACAGTAGCCCCTTTCGTGATGTGGGGTTTATTTACAACTGCCCTGACTGTGCTACATCAATGGTTTCCCTGACCTTGGCTCAGTGATTATGCAACAGAGCATTGTAAATTATCTTGTCACCAGAATCTCTATTTAGGCAAGTATAATCACTTCCTTTTAAGCTCCCAGGCCTGGTGTACAGAAACAAAAAAATCTACTGCATAATAATGAGTGCCGCGCACTGTCGGGGATGAAAAAGCCCCTCTGCCATATGGAAAACTACCACATACTGGTGCTGGGAACCTGAACGTCAGGAATTTGTGCAGAGTGCTCAGCAATCTTTGGCCAAAAGGTGTAAATTACTATCTGTAGGTGCCCTATAAAATGCAGCACGCCCCGTCCTTTCTTTGATGCAGCACCGAGCCTCTCTGTGCCTCGCTGCAGTGACACTTGGCAATGCTGTGATCCCTCCCTGGCAGTGCTCCTGCAGGCTCCATATTGCAGGGTGCCTTCTTCGCCTTATTGGCTCTCTGATCAATGTGACTCGCAGCCTGGTTTTTCCACACCCATGGCAATAAAACATGTAACGCTGGCTCTTTCCGATGCATCAGAGGGGCGGAGCGGAGCGATCGCATTCTGCTCGCTCCTGGCAAATCCCATTATGGAGATGAGGTATCAAGTGGCCGCGTGGCTGCAGGTGGGTATGTGCACACATGTGCATACTGATTCCTTCAAGGATATGTATCCTCGCTTGGCTTTGCCAGCTGGGCTGCAGGAGATGTGAGAGGGATGGGCTCTGACGGGGGTGGCTGTGTCCAGCGAGCTCGAGTCAATTTCAGATGCGGCATAGCTGCTAATGCCAAACCTGTTCTTGCGTTTGTTTCGCTTCAGCTGAGAATTACACCTTCCCTTCTCGTACCTCAGAACGATGGGAAACGTCCCTCCCGTGAAACGCCCCTTCAGTATATCTCTAGATCAACTCATCAGCAACTTTTCATTTCTCTCTCCGAAACCTTGAATGTAAAACCTTGGGCTGCTGAATTATTATTGCTGTATCTGAGGGAACCACACTGTCTTGTTCTTACGCCAAAGATTTTACAATTAGTCCTCCAGCACAATACCTTCTCCTCTCCCTCTCCATAGTAACAGGGGAACTGTTATTTTTGTATATTTGTTAGGAATGTAGTTAGCATTCACTGAATAAACTCAGAAAGCAATATTTCACATAGAATAATTATGAATATGTATTTACTTGAATAAGCTGTTGATTTTGCATGAATTCTGCACACTGTTTCTTAGGCAAATATGCTAATGATTGATGTGTGAAAATTTACTTTATTTTGGGCTTGTCAGACTAACTAACACAGTGATCCAAATCCAGAAAATTATTTCCTTACGCCTAAGGAACCATAACAATTACAGGAATATTCCAGGGAAGTCGATTACTAATACATCAAACCCTTCTCTATGGATACGATGATTTTGCAGCAATATTTCCAAATAAAATTTACTTTGCTGCTGTCTCTTGGCATCGGTATTCAGTCAAGTCCTCATGGCTGTATCGGCTGCACCAGGAGACCAATTACATTAGAATCCTTTCACAGGGTCTCTGTGACAAAACCTGGGGACAACACCGTGGGCAGTGATGCCAGTGGGCACTGAAAGGGGCAGTGCCAGAGGGCCAGGGCCATCTCAGCAGGCACTGGGGAGCGGTGGGTGTTGTTTACCTGAACCTCAACAAGGCTTTTGACAGCCTCCTGTAGTATCCTGGGTGCTGGAGACAAGAGGACTGAGCAGGAGAATAAGATGAGTGGGAAATTGGCTGGACTCCAGGGCTCCAGGTATTCCATGCAGCAGGGCAGAGTTGAAATAGTGACTGGTTACTGGTGGTGCTCCTCAGGGGTCACTACAGGGTCTGATGTTATTTAATGTCTTCATTAAAGCTGGACAATGGAGTGGTATGGAACCTCCCCAAGTTCACCGATGACCCAAAACTGGTGGAAGAGTCAATGCACCGAAGGGCAGGGCATTGAAGGGAGATGACAGCTGGCTGGAGAAATGGGTTGACAAAAACTTTATGAAGTTCAACAAAGGCAAATGCAAAGTCCTGCACCCAGTGAGGAATAACGTCCTGGAACAGCACAGGCTGGGCGTGCTAGAAAGCAGCTTTCAAGGCAAGACCCAGGGGTCCTGGTAGACAACAAGCTATGGTGGTGAGATGCTGGAACAGGTTGCCTAGAGCCATTGTGGATGCCCCACCCCTGGAAGTGTTCAAGGCCAAGTTGGATGATGCTTTGGGTGACCTGGTCTAATGGAAGATGTCCCTGCCCACGGTGGGGGAGTGGAATGATGTGATCATTAAGGTCCCCTCCAACTCAAGCCATGGTATGATTCTATACTGGGTCGGGTTCAGCGTAAAACACCAGGATGCTCGGGGTGCTAGAGCACATGGAGTACAAGGACAGGTTGAGAAAGCCGGTTGTTCATCTGGAGAAGAGATGTCTCAGGGAGTATCTTATTGCTCTCTGTAACTACCTAATAAATGGTTATAGACAAGTTGGAGCCAGACTCTTCTTGGAGGTGCACAGCGAAAGGCAAGGGGCAGTGAATGCCAGCTGCAGCAAGATGAATCCCATTAGATATACGGAGAAAAGCTTCATGGAGAAGATGATCAAGCACTAGAACAAGTGCTCAGAGAGGTTGTAAGCTCTCCGTTCTTGGATATACTCAAAACCTATCTGGGTAAGGCCCTGAGTATCCCCACCTCACTTCAAAGCTGACCCTATTTTGAGCAGCAGTACGGACCAGACGTGAATGCTTCTTTCCAGCTTATTTTATGGAGAGTTTATGGTGAACACTTCTAGTGGATTTTGCACTTGGAAAACTACTCCTTTTATCTGTATTTTGGATATCTTTCATGTCACAGTAAATTTCACCAGAAAGGCATCCAAAGAATGGGAGTTTTGCCAAAGAAAATGAGTGCTGAGACTAATTTGTATCATGACAGTCTGGCTATGAATTTATAATTGTATCACTCTAAGCCATGACTGGTTCCATACCTACGGTTCTCTGTAGCCGAACATTAATCACCAGCTGCTAGGGATGGAAACCTTCCGGAGCTTTCATCCCCGAGTTGTGGGGGATGCAAGCTCTGCCCTTCAGTGGGCAGCCACAGTCCCTGGCTCCGTGTTTCCAGCCTGCCTGCACCGAGCAGCCTGTGCAACCCCACGTAGGTCTGGAGATCTGTGGCTGCTCTTCAGAGCAAGCGTCGAGGAGCCAAACGTGCAGCCTGAGTGTCTCCCACATCAGTTGCGTGTGGAGAGCTCTGCAGAGAACTTCCCAGCTGTCCCGAGTGTTAGTCATTGGGAACTGTGCTGTTGATATAAATTACACCAAGATTTCACAGTTCCCTTCCCTCACACATGTGCACTCGAATCCTAGAGGCAACGTTTAATGCAAAAATAAATAGACAGGTTTGTGCAAAACCACTGGAAGGGCTCTTTTGGTGCTTTTCTTTTTGAAATGTGAACGGGACTTTACTTGCAAACTGAAGTTAATTTTTCAGTCCCGATGATGAACCGGAAACAACCGTCTTGAGGTAAGTTTGTATCTGGAGGAGCACGCTTTGCACTTTGCTCGGCCATTTCAGTGGCAGGGCACCTATTCTTCTAATTCTCTGGCTGATGTGCTCAATGAAGCCTACACGGAGAAGTCCTCCAAATTGTTTAAGAAGCTTTCTTAAGCCCACAAAGATCATTTAAATCTCTGTTTGTATGGCAAACAAATATGTAAGAGGAATTAAACTAGTGGGTAGCTGCATGTTACAAGACTTTTTAGCACTGCTCTATTAATGTGACTGATTGAGTACAAGATGTGTTGCTTGCCATTTCCTGGAATAAAAAAATGAGCTGTTGAGTCTTAATGTGCTATTCCAATTATGGTTATAAAATACTGAATCAAGTCTTTCTTAAAAAAAAAAAGAGAACCATTTGGAATTAAACAGTTCAACAGTATTAATAATGATTCCAGATGGGCCTGTATTTGGCACTAAGAAGTGTGTGAAAGGAAACATTTTCAACCAGAAGCTTGAATGATTTATAAGAGTTCTTGAGAGATTTTTCACTAGTAAAGATGCCCTTTCAGCCTCTGCACATTTGGAGCTAACAAAGGAAGTGACACTCAGTGAGTGAAAATCTTGGCATTGGTGAAAAACACACATATGTTCACAAGCAGAAGTGCCTGAAATAGCACAATTAGCAAAGCCAGGTTCTTGACACACTCTGGGCTCCTTGTTTCCCTATGAGTAAAAGAGGAAGAGTAGCAGTTCCTCACCTTGAGAAGGTACTGAAAATAGGAGATCTTTTGTGACTGTGGGGTAAATAGATACCGTGGTACTGATACCTGTAGCAATATGGTGAGAATAAAAGCAGCTTCTGCTTGCAAGTTAAACCTTTTATTAGGTCTGGGAGAGACAAGACACTGGGCCAAAAAAAAAGAGGTCTATGTTTGACAACAATCATTTCAGTATCTAATGTTGGGCAGACTTGAGACTACTGGAAGCAGCACAAGGCAGAGTTACAAGCTCTTATCCAAAAATGAACACCATCTAATGAACTAACAACTAATTGTCTCCCTCTTCCATAGCATCCCTGTTATAACCACAAAGTATTTAGCAGACATTTAACTTTCTTAAAAGCGAGTTAGCAGTTGGAATTGGCGGAAAAGTTCGCACTGTGTGGTCAATCAGCCTCTTTACTGGTCACCATGATTCATGGATTGTATTGAACGGAGGAACAAGGAAACAGATTACTCACACTTCATGTCCTACATCAAATCAATTATTAATAGACAGCTGGGTATCTGACTGCCTTGTGCTCTGTTATGAACTTGTGGGAATGATGAGCAGCAAAGCAGAAGTTAATAGACTGCCCCAAACCACTTTTTTACCAATTACCGTGTTAGCCCGGTGTCAGTTAATGGAAATGACTGAACTTCGCATCCTGCCTCTTCTGTGATTTACAACCCATTCCTTGATCAAGACTTTAGGGAGGATGTCTTCTGCAGGGGGAGTGGAAACTACAACATATGGCTTCTGTCTCATATTACATCCATTTGTAACCTGCAGATTTAACTTCTTTTCTTCCTATAAAGCCTGAGGGACATCCCCTCCTCCCTCTGCCCCGGTGCAGCTAGATCCCGATGCCACAGGATCTCTCCTTGCCAAACTCCTCCCTTTTATTCCAATGTCCCTTTCCTTTATTTCACCACTTTAACACTTTCTGTCTGCAAATGCCAGTCTTTCTTTGCACATAAGACTGCCCAATTATTCATAATTTCTGGGCCCAGGTTCAACAAGTCTGTTTGGAGATGATAGTTGCTCTGCACACACAACTTCCCTTCATATTGGTGGTCCTGAGGCTCGTACCAGGCTCCTGAGAGCTCATCCTTTTTAATGAATAAATGGCATTCTTATTTCCCTGGTTTAAAATGTTAAAAAATTATTCCACACACAAGTGATTGGATTCCATTTCTTCCCAGGGCCATCATGTGCTGACAGTCACGTGGCTTTATCCTGTGAGTGTCATGATCCTTATTGTAATTTAAAGGTGGAAGTAATGCGATCAGGAATTTCATTCACTAATTCCAATTGTTGAAAATAACCAAGAATTAGCCTTTAATGTTTCATTTTTAATTGCATCTCAGTAGTTAAGCAGTATATCTCTACCTTCTGTTACGTCTAAACTTAAGAAACATTGAAACTGGTACTTTCACTTCCTGGATTTTCCAGACCTTCTGTTCTTTCCCCTTTACAGCTGCATGGCCTTGGGAAGAAACAAAATAAGCCCAAACCTTGCAGCCTGCATGTTGGACGTAGGAGAGTTCCCGTGTTGTCCATGTGCTCTGCGCTCTGCAGGTTGTGCTCCCTGCTCTCTTCTGCTTCAGGTGCTGTGAGCACAGGCACAGCTTCTCCTTCATCCTCACCACGAACTTATCCCTTCTCAAGGGGTTCACACGGTTGCTCAGTTCCTTCTTGTTCTTGCTTGTTTTGTGCTCTTTTGCTGGAAAGATTGGTAGAGAATCTGATCATGTGCTTCTTCTCTCTGCCTTATTCAGCAGCCTCTGTGGAGTGAAATGTATCGTGCTGTCCACAGCTCTGTAACTTTTCCATTCATCCAGTATGTTCAGATGAAACTGACTTTCTGGTGCTTCAACCAAAACTCATCCAAGCAGATGGAAAAATTTCTAATTCCCTCAGTTTCTGGGCCTCATAAACTTGGCTTGTCTCTGCAAGTCCTTGCACCTTTTGTATAATTATTTATAACTTTGCAAAGTCGTTCGGAAGTTTTCTAAATGTTGCCCAAATGAAATATCAAGGCTTCACACCCCCTCTGCGGAGCTGCAGATGAGCTAGAAAACTCAGAAAATTTGTTCTGATTAATAAAATAATACTAAAGATTTGGAGTTAATATTGAGCTTAGGCAGGCAGAGCAAAGCACCAGCAACTCTGCCTAGGAAATGTAGGGAGAAAAGCCAAACCTCATAAACATTTCCTTTCAAGGAAAATAGGTTTTGAAACAATGTAAATAAAGACATTACCAAAAACATGTTTTTCTTCTGGGACAGCAACATCCAGAAAGGATGGTTTTTTCCAGTTAGGAAATAAAGAAGTCTGTGAAAAACTATCAAAATCTATCAGAAGCAAAGTAATCTGGACAAGAATAGGAACAATCAAATTAAAATTAACCTTTTTTTTTTTAGGATTGTAGGAGCTGTCTGTGGGTTTTTGTTTTGTTGTTTTTCTGGGGGGGTTTTTGCTTTGCAGGTCTCATTTTCTGACAAAAGATCAACAGAATTTTCAACCTGTGCTTTTGTGCATGTTTCTATAAAGTAGCAGATGCTAACGCTAGCATTTATTCACAAAAACAGCTCCAGATTTGAATGAGCCACTAGGAAAAATACAACCTTGCTGCCGCTCCTTGCTCAGAGACAGCCTTCCTGCCTTTTTCCCTGACCCAGCCCACTATAAAGGTATGAGTTGGGACTTGAATCCTGCAAGACCCTGTGGCAGGCTGGATTATTCACTTACTGATAGCTGTGTTGCAGTAGTGTGACACAAGCTTCAGGTCTGCACCTGCACGGCATTACTTCATTTTTGGGATTATATGCTCCTATCCTTCACAACCCCTTTTGGTTATGCAGGAGAGGCTTCTAGCCATTCCCTACCGACTGGGAAAGGAGAGGGCAGTTCCCAGCCCATTCCTTGGTCTCTAACAGGTCCTTGCTGCCCCAGTGGGAGGATCCCAGGGAGGAAAAATTAAAAATTAAAATGAGGGGAAAGGCTGTACTTCTAATGCAGATCCTGGGTCATTAAATAACTACCTGGGCTTGCAGGCACACAACACTTGTGGGAAAGGAAAAGCTACAAATGCAAAGTGATGTTTATAGGTGCGATTTTTCATCTGAAAAATGCAAATTTGCAGCAGAACCACACGTACCGGAAAAAGGCGTTTGAATGAACTGGCAGATTCTAAAGCCCACTAGAAAGTGAAGCTCACTTCTGCTTTCCCAGTTGCCTAGGTGATTACCATGAGACAAACACAGTTCTTCCTACGGTTAGTCTTCAGTCCTTAAGACAAAGAGTTTTTTGGCTTTGTGTCGCAAGATGTGAAGGTGTTTCAACAGCCGGATTTCGCCAGAGCTGTGCCCTCCTCCCGTCCCTTTGCTTGTATGGCATTTCTGCTGTGAAGGTCACCTTAGAGCCATTATCTGAGCACCCTCCAAGCCGTCTTAGGGCCAGGAGGGGACACTGTCCCTGGGGGCAACCGAGTTCAGCGGGTGTGCGCCTGTACGTAAAGCTCCCAAGAGTTAAAAATACCGAGCCACACGCAATTATCTTTAGTGCCATTAACACCCTGGAAGCACCGGAGCGGCAAAAGGTGGCTGGCCGTGAGAAAGAGCAGATTGCTGGGCTGGAAATCAGAACGCCAAACCGTGCAACTCTGGCTCGTCGACTGATTTCTAATCCTCCTGCTATTCTTCCTCTGCCGTCTCTGTTTGGAGAGCAGGTCCTTTGTGACAGGGATGGCTCTCCGTGGGTGTTTGTACAGTGCGCGGCACAATAGGCCCCGATCCCCATGGATGGCAGAGCCTTCGGATGAGGCTGCTGGTACAGAAATCATCCTGCGTGATGCTTCAGAAAACCCGGTTCTGCTGCATTTTCCCTTCTCCTTTCTAAGGATTTCAGGCTGCTCGTAAAGCAGCATCAACACGAGACACGGAAACGCTGCTGCCTTTCTGTGACAGAGCAGGAAAGAGAACTACAAAAATGTGGAATGAGTTTCTCTGGCTCATATAGCGAACAGGCTTTTTTCCCCCCTCTCTCCCCCAGTTCAGTATTACAAAGAGACAAAACATTTTTCGAAACAAAAAATTCCCTGCATGTCTTCAAGGTTTTGCTTCCTGCTTCCTCTCCCTCTTCCTGGGCTGGCAGAAGCTGCCACATCTGCAAATATGTGCTTCCTTTAATGTCTTCACTTTCTTCCATGATTCTCTGCTGACCTCTGCAAACCCTCCAGGGACTACTGGAGCAAATTTTAGCTGGGGCAAAATGTTCTCTTCTTTGCAGAGGCAGCCACTGAACATGTGTGTTATGCCTAATCCATGCTGACGTTATAAACACCTGCATCCACCTAGCCCTATTGACCCATAAATTAGGAAATTTTTTTTGTGAGATAGGAATTTTTTTGTGAGACTTGGAAATCCACAGATTGATAGTAATTGGGTTTTAATTTTAATTAATTATTTTTTTTAAATTGGGAAGCAAAAGCAACATCATCACCCTTCATTTAAGGTCTCAGCTCCACGGTGGAGGAGACAAAATGGAACAGGATCTATTCTAAAGATGGACAAACAGAGGTGAGTGATTACAGTACAATTTGTCTGGCTCCTTCAGAATTCAGAGGTGAGGCTGGAGGGATTAAGCCGGTGGTGCTTGGGCTAAAGTAGCCCATCACCTGCTTGCTATCCAGGAGGGGAAACCATTCTCCTTTGGGCCAAAACCTTTCCATTATACTGCAGGGCAAAACGGAGAGCTGCCTTTTCCATCCTGTGCGTTGTGCATGAATTTGAAGCTGCTTCAAAAAGGGAGTTGTTGGGGGTTTTTTTTTAAAAAAAAAAAAAAAAGAAAAGAAAGAAAGGAAGAAAAAAGGAGAAGAAGTTATTTCAGACATGTTTCCTGGGTTGTTGTTTGTGTTTGATGTTTTCAGCTGAAGCCAAGTGGAACGAAGCAAATGCAGCCTTGGCTGCGGCGCTCAGTTTCCCTGGCTGGCAGGGACACCTAGTGGGTAGGACAACGTGTGCTGGTGGAGGCAGGGGAAAACACGCGGTCTTGACTTCCCACCAAGGGCAATATTTCATTTTCTGAGTCATGGTAGTGCCTAATTGATGCTCATGTTATCCTTTGGAATTAGCATGGAGGAGTCGGGAGGAGTTTACAGCCAAGCCTCCTTCAAGGAACAGCGAGTGTAACGTGAGAAGGTGATCCGAGCAGTGTTACCCAAACTACTGCTGACAGGAACCACTGCCAGCCTGGCTTTTGTGCAACTGATTCTTTTGAAGCCTGTTACAGTCATAATAACACCTACACGGGCTCTGTGTGAGAGCTGACTCGGTGGTGGCATGATTCATCTCCGTCTGCAGTTACGCCTTTCATGGGGCGTTGCATTGGGGCCACTTTTCTTCTCTTGCAGACACCTACAAAATGACATTTACTGCTGCTCTCAGTGGGACAGCTTCGGCAGGGAAAAGCAGCAGGAAGCTCAAAAAGGAGAGGAAGGCAGCGTGGCCATCTGCCTCCCCCAAAGCAGCGGGGCTGTTGGGAGTCAGGGCCGGGCCCGAATCCCTCCTGCCTCCTCGCTGCTCGCAGCACAGGTCGGGCTTTGCTGGCCTTGTCCCTCAAGCTGTTTACCAGATTGGCTCCTTGATTGCATTCCCTTAACACATGTTTTTATGGGAAGAGGTTGTTGAGTAATTTCTTTGTTTCCATTGTGGGGCTGTGGACAACTTTTTTCCTGGCCTCTTCCCAAGCACCTGTCTGAGAGGGCTGGCATGCCCTAAAATCCTCCTGGCATGTTCCAGATCGGTGGCAGCCCTAAAATCCTCCAGCCTGTGCCAGAAGCAGAGACACTACATGTGAGAGATTTCATGCAGGGACAAAAAACAAACTCCCTTTATAAACATGGTAATTTTTGTTTGTTTTAGATGTTTTTCCTGTGCAAACTACAAAATGCAGAGGCTGGGAAGAAGCAGCCTCCTGCCACCACTCTGGGGATGTAGGCCCCAAAAAGATTCTTACCCCTAAAAATATAAGATGAACTGCTGCTTTTTATTCAGAAACAGATCATCTAAATAGAGCAAGAAGCAGTTATGCGCTGGACATTTTGAAATCATCTTCTTCTGATCTAATTATGTGCTAGCAGTAAAACTGACACAGTTATGGTTATTAAGCACTTCTCCTTTTTTCCACCTTTTACCAGGAATTCTATCTCAGGATTAATAGGCACTTGCATCATTTCAGTCCTATGTGCTGTATTAAGGAGCATCTACATCATCAGCAAATATTTTTATTGTGCTGACACTGCACTCAAAGTGAAATGTGAAGGTACAGAGCTTTATTTTTTTTCCTCTGGACTTTCAACATAATTTGAATAGCTTATGCCTCATAAGTTCCTTCATTAAAGAAGGAGACTTAATTCTCATTTAATGAAATTAATAAATTCGAAGGAAGGGGTAAAAATTACTTCTTTCTGACACTGCTGCACAGTTTTGTAGCAGGACCTGAATATCTGTATTTTAAGTACTGATGATGGGAAGAAACAGTAGAAAATATATTTAATATGAGTTTTGGCACTAATAACCTGAATTCATACATATAAGCTAGCAAAATGCAGTTTATGCAAAATTATGATTATCAGTGTGTATACAAATAGATGAAAAAACTCTCGAAGTATTATTGCCAATGACTCAATGTCAAACTGGAAGGAAATTTCAAGAGAGCATTCCAAGCAGATGTGCAGAGATCTTCAGAACTGATTTTAGTCAATATTTTTATTAGTGATTTTCAGGATAAATATAGAGTACACTTATAAAATTTGCTCAGTCTGGCAGGCAGGATCAGAATGCAAAATGCTAAATTGAAGAGATGGTCTCAGATCAACAAGATGAAGTTCACTAATGACAAGTATGAAGTGCTACACTGCAGAGGGAGATATCAACTGCATAAATATGAATTGGGAAATAATCAGCTCAGCGTCAATATGAGAAAATGATACTGTGTGTATAGTGGTTCATAAATTAAATATGACTCAACAATGTGATTATGCTGCAAAAATTGCTAATCCCACCTGGAGTTCTGTTAATAGAAGTGTTGTATGTGGAAGAGGAGAGATTGTGCAGGCATCCTGCAGCTCCTTAATTACAATCCGGTCACCCAAGTAGACCATGCTGCCCATCACCTCCCAAACCTTCCCTCTGCTCCTTCTCCAGGCCCTTTCCTCAGCCACAGCCATTCTTTGCTGCCTTCCTCTGTGAAGGATCCTTGACCTCTTCTTCCCTTTGGAAAACACTACCCATACTCCTGCAGCCTCATGTTGTTTCTTCTTGAGAAAGTAAGTAACTGGTGATGCCAGAGGTGGTCTCCATATGAATCCCATAGGCACATCCTATATGGATCCCACACAGGCATCGTGTGCTGCTCACAGGGAAGCTTGCAGGAACTCTGGCAAGGAGGGCACGTGCTGCTCCTGCAGAGGTGCTGGCTCCTGGCAGCTCTGTTCGGACGCACAGGAGCATCCCTCAAACCAGGGCAAGGGTGTCACTTCCAGGTGCAGCTCCATTCAAAGGGGAAACAACACACTTAAAAGAAACAGAGGAGAGAGTCCCCTGAAAATCACCACTGCCCAAGGCAAGAGAAGAACATGGAGGGAACTGTTTGCATTTCATGGCATCGTTTTGTAATCCCAGTGAAATTTTTGAAGGTGTTTGGTTGTGGGAGTTTTTTTAAACTCCTCAGGATTTAATGCTACCCGGAACCATGCCCATTGCACCGTGCGATGACCGAGGGAGCTGCCCCAGGGCTGTGACACTGTCACAGCCAGCAGTGACACGGTTCAGAGCTCCTTCCATCACTTCTGCAGGCAGACCGGGAGGGCGGGCAGGCTCCAACAGCGCTAGAAATCCTATCTGTGTCAGAAGTCATAAACAGATCACCCCAAAACTTGGAGGGGGGTGCGCAGCTGCTCCCAAAAGCCCAAGGCTGCCGCTAGATGGCAAACTTTAATTTTCAAATCCTGGAGCTGCCGGGGCTCGTGCCTGGGGCCGTGTGCGGCCAGGGATGGGGATGGGAGCCAGATCCCAGCCCTGCACACACCCGGGGGGCCACCGGCGTTCCGACTGCCCCACTCCTTCTCGGCACCCGGCTCAAAGCTTTCCCTAGGAGCTCGTGCGGAGTAAAGAGCCACAAGATGCTTTGCCAGGTGTCTGTCCCTCCAAAGCTGGGGACCGGGGCTCTCCTGCGGTTTTCTGCTGTGTGGAGACTCCTGGTGATGCTCTGAGCAAGGCCACGGGGGTCAGAGGTCCAGGCGGTCACTCAGTCCGGCTCGGGGCTCTGCAGGACAGGTCTCACCAGCAGCTGGACCCTCGCCAAAGACCCACCGTCCCTTCTCGTCCAGCCCTGGCTTTTCTCCCTCTCTCGGCCCCGGGCTGGCGCTGGGCGTTCTGGAGAACAGAGGTGTTTTTCAAGGCTCAGGACATTGTATAGGGTGGGAAAAAGCCTTTTCTGCACTTCCCTCCCTGATGGTTATCTGGGAAAGCATTACGAGGTAAGCTAAGAAAGCAGCTCTATGAACCTGGTCTTCTCCGGATCTTTATCGATCCCCAAGGAAATGGGCACAAACTGAAAATCAGAGTGGTGCCAGCACTGCAACAACCTCAGGTCTGGCCATATTGTACATAAAGCACATGAAGTCTTTCAAATATTTTAGGAAAGTCTAAATATTGTCTGAATTTATCTTAACTTTCTTATGAGCTTAATGAAAATATTCATCTTCCCCATCAGCCATGTGCGTTGCCTTATTTTAATCAGTTCATTTATCTCCGTGTGAAGAGATACCTTGACGGATACTGGGAAACTCCAGCCCAAGTGTGAGATACGTGCTCCCTGTACAGAAATAAACTGTTTGATCTTGTTTCTCATACCACAGGTTTTAGACTGAGAGCTGACCTTATCAACAGCAACGCTTCTAACGTGGAAACTCCAAGATCCTTTTATGGGATAAATCACATTTCCTCCACAAATATAGTTCACTATTCTGTGCCACACTACCAGGAAAAGGATTTCTTCACCACAGCAGATAGCGTTTTTGTGGCAAAGCACAGTGGTTAACACAGCAACTTCTGTGATCCTGAGAGCTCTGTAGGGTTCCATATGGTTTTCCTTGCATCTGCCAGTCGTGGCAGTCCTTTTACGTCTTTTAAAACCTTACTGAGCCATTCAATACCCATCAGTTGTCTTCTACACCCCACAACTCTTGCAGAATTTTGCAATGTGTTATGAAAAATAGGGCTCACTTTTACTGACTCTTTTAAATCGCATGGCATGAATGCTGTGTGAGCTGTATTTTTCATCTTCTCTATTTTAATTCTTTTTCAGTTGTCCAGTCCTACACCCAGTGTCATTAGTTGAAAGCAAAATCAGAGTCATTCCTTCCAACTGACGAAGAGCTGTCTCCTCCCTGTGGCATTCAGTCTCCATTTTGAAGCCCAAGCTTCCCAAAGTGGGGAAGGATCTCCCCTGACTCCACACAGCAGGGTTAATCACCTCGTTTCAAAAGTAATGTCCTGAAACAACCACAGTTTTTTTATCAACAAAAGCAATATTTTCTGTCTAGAATTTAGATGTTGCAGCAAGGGGAGGAGTTCAAAATACCCCTGGGCTGGATAAAGGACTTCTGCCTCCAGGCCTCTTGGTGAATCCCTTCCCCTGAGGCATGGGCTGGTACAGCACATTCAGAAGAAGGCCCCTGCCTCCCATTTGCTTCCTGTGGGATTGGAATATGTGGATCCTTTAGCTTTTTCTGCAAATGGCTGCCCGAACCCATGTTTCCCATGTCACCAATAACAGGGTCAAACTGAGCCCAGGTACCTCCTTCTCCTTTTCCTTCTCCCTCCTCTCATCTTGGGAACCATAAGCTTCTTCCCGGGTTTTTTCTCTCCTTATGACATCTTGTCAGGACCGGGCAGAGATATGTGATACCAGTGATGCTTCTCATTAATGTGGAAATTCAGTTTTAGCTAACACAGAGCTAAGGCAAATAATGAAACATTTTTCAGAGTCTGGTTTCCCTGATGGATCCTTGCATCAGCACCTTTCAGTAACAAGAATCGCAGGCAGGTGAAAAGATCAATTTAGGGTCAAATAACAAATAAGTAATACAGTGTTAGTTATTCCTTCCTGCAGGCGTAGGCTGAAAACTGTAAAGAAAGATTTGGTATGAAAATGTATATTCATTTTTAACAGAGAAGGGCTAGCTTTGGGTGGAGTGAGGCTGTGTGTCCTTCATTTTCTGAGTGGAGAAAACATCAGGTAGTTACATAAAGATTTGGTTTGTTTTACTTCAGGTCTCATTCGGTGTTCTTGCCTGTAGTCAGGATGGGCACAAAGGAGTCACACCATCTACCTGCAGTCGCCCAGGACCTGCAGTAAACTGGGACACAATGCCCATGCACTGTAACGCTGGGGGAAAAAATTTATTGGGATGCTGTTAACACTTCTCTGACACCAAAAAAGCATTCCCTGTGTGAGTGTTTGGTGCAAGGGGTGAGCAGTGCCACCCACTCAGTCAGGATCTCGCCAACGTGAGGGACATGCCCTGTGGCTCTGAGCAGTCAAAAATGTCAGAGGGGGAGAAACATTTCAGACTGTCTTCTTATGTATGAGGAAGGAGGACAGATCACAAGGCAGTTTTCAAAACAACCTTCCTTTTCAAAGTTAGCTAGACTCACCTTCTGTGTGAGGAGAAGGCAGCTGAAATGTAATCTGTCCAGGGGAAACTGCAACCTTGAAGAGCGCAGCTTGAACAGTGAAAAAGTATCCAGGAAGGACTGGACCATGTCGTACAAGCAGCTGGATGTCTGACAGCTCATCCATTACTGCTGAAAGGTGCCACTTGTGAGGGGCAGGGAGGCTCACAGGGGCTCTGCTGAAGTTTCCAGTAACTCCAGAGCTTTTGTGAAGGGCGCTGGTCACAAACGACTTCCCGCTGGATAAACGCATGGGAGGCAAAATCTGGCAGCAGTGGCACTAAGAGGTGTGCTATCCGAGGGCAGGCATGGGCTGATGGTTATTCTGCTTCTCCCCAGGAATGCTCGTTCCACCACTGAGGCTGAGGCTCTCTGGAGAACACATTCAGCTGCAGAGGGAGCCCAGGTGGCTTCCAGTGGCAGTGGATGCCTGAGGTACTCCTTCCCTCTGGCCATGCCACCACAGTGGCAGTGGATGCCTGAGGTACTCCTTCCCTCTGGCCATGCCACCACAGTGACAGTGGATGCCTGAGGTACTCCTTCCCTCTGGCCATGCCACCACAGTGACAGTCCTGTTCGCTTCCCTTAACCGTAAGGCTTGGGGTAAGGCTTTGCCTTCCATATTTTATTTTTAATGCCACCACAGGCATTTAGTAGCGCTCAATTGAATGTTTGCATTCATAACTTGACAGGATTTTTTGAGTTCAAAATGATATTACTATTTTTTCTCAAGTTTCTAACTCATAACTGGGTTTTTGTATGTTATGTTACAGCCTAGTTGCCTGTTGCCCTACATATTATGCAAAGAAATACCTAGGGTAATATAAACCCAGACATATTAAAAAAATATTAATGAGTACTGGATGGAGAAAAGGGGAATAATTCTTTGAATTTTTCAAATTTTTATTGTCCTCACTCAGAAAAAAGCAATGTTTAAAGCCTGCAACATTTTTTGCGAAAGGGATTTAATTTTTACTGTGTGTTTTCCCTGACACATCTTAGACATGTTTTGATTTTCATTAGCTATTTGATAGCAGATTCCTGAGGTAGTGGAGAAAAACAAAAGAAAACAAAAGAGTAATATTGGTAATTGTTTTTCAAAGGGCTGTGTTAGCATTCCAACCGTTCCCTTTATGCAGCAGGGTAGGAAATAAAATGAATAAATGAAGAACTGGCTTTATTTAAAAGCATTAATTGCTGATGCAAAAGGTGCATGGGATTTAGTCTTAGCTGGGAAGGAAATAAAAATGCTTTTCCATTAATTTTTAATTTTTAACTTTATATTTCTTCATCATGAGTCCGTAAAAATGCAACATCCTAATTTTTTTTTCATGTCCTGTGTTAAGTACAATGGATTGCACTTAAGAAAATACAAAGGCTTTCTCTTTTTTCAGTAATATAGTTTGATTCTCCCTCTCCCCCCCAGGTAATAATTAAATGTAGAGCATGGAACAGGGAAGGTCTGTTTTTAATCTCAGACTGGTACGAACTGGGAGCTAATCCATGGGCTCGGTTGTGTGACAATGTGAGAAAATGGTTGGGAGATCAGAGTTAAGGCTTCTGTTTCTAGAAAGACTCATTGAAGAGCGTGTAGCTATTTTCCTGGAGAGATGCTCCCGGAGCCTTTCACAGGCTTATTTTAATCATTTATTAAAAATACACCGAAGAGGGAAAAAAAAAAAAAAGTTGAAAAGAAAAGGATGTTTCTAATTCTGGTAGTTCCAAGCGGTGTCTCAAGGTTGAGCACAAAACAAACCATACATAAATAGTAGAAAACAGTCCGCATCTTGTTGCCATGACAATGCCCTACTTATAGCACATTAAGCTGATTCATGTCTTTTCTCACCTCACTGTTAATAAATTATGGTGGCTGATGAGAATTAAGCCAGCTGGAAGAGCCAGTGAATGTAAGCAGCAAATTAATTTGCCACTTAAACGTGGTGTCCTTCCGGGGAATTACCCTCTACATAGCAAATAATATCTTACTGTATATGTAAAGCAGTAAGAATAAGTTGAAACAGCTAATCTTTGTTTTCTTTGTCATATTGATGTACCACAGCTTATTGCTGTACCAGCAAGAGCTGGTGCAGCCCCACTCCTGCTGTAGGCAGCAGCACCAACTTCATTTGGTGGCAGACGAGCGTTGCAGAGGCCCCCGCGCTCCATCAGTGAAGATTACAGGAAAAAAATCTTTAAAACATTGATTCCCCAAGTCTGAGTCATGTTTTCTCATTGAAAGTGTGGGACGTTTGGCCAGCAGCTGCTGAAGGATGTCACCTGCAGTCCAGCACCTTTATGCTAAACTGGTGCACCATGCCTACACGTGCAGGGTTACAATGGGGACAGTCATTTCCCAGCTGATGTGTCAATGGGGTTTATGCAGGTCACAGTGCAAGAATGCAGCTGAGAGCAGGCATTCATCGATGGTGAGCAGAGTTTAGGCTTCTTGATTAATGTATATTCGCAGTGGAAAAGATTTTCTCCTTTTTCTGTGGGGAGAGATTCAACAATGGTTATGGCAGAACTGAATAAACACTGCATAGCTCATAATGGCAGCCTTTAACAGAAACCAGCCACACTTCATTCAAACCTTTGTCTCTACACTCACTTGAGGTCAATAAACTCTAACAGCTGGAGCTGGAGGTCTGCATTGGAGGACTTTCCAAGTCACAAGTATAAACCCCCTTGAAAAATAGCAAATGCTTCCTCTTGAAATCTGGGGGCCTGAAATCTGTGAAACTCTAACTGAATTCTGCTAATAAGTTTTCTGTGATGTTCAAGTACTTGCTCGAGTGCAGGAGTCTTACTGCTTTCCCTCTATCTTTCCTTCACCGACTTTCTTCTTGAATGGTTTCCCTTCTCTCTCAGCTGTAAATCAAATGCAAATTTTCTTTGGCATTGAGCTTCAGTTTGAGTTAACCAAAGAAACATTACCTGATCAGAATCACCTGAGGAAGCCAAATTAAACAGTTGTTCTGTATAGCTTGGCTGAGCTAAGCCCTCCTCCTTTGATTCTTAATTTCATCTGTTTCTTTCAATGACATGAAAAATCACTGGAGTCTGGCACCTGCTCAGTTATCAAAAATGCCACTGCTGTGTATTCCACTTTTGCTGCTCCTTGTCAGCCCCTTCTGATTCTTCAGCCTCCCTTAGCAAGGCTCAGCCAGGAGGATGCCAAGCACACGCGCTCCTGGTCCTCCCCCACGGCATTAATTCACGCTGGGACACAGGAAAGAAAGGTGCCCCAGCCCCAGCTCTTCTCAGCAAAACGATGCTTGGGGTCCACGTTGTTTCTTTCCCCCACAGTGCTCAGAAGCAGAATCTCCTCTGAGAGAGGAGAAGATATGCCCCTACACACGCGAAGTGGGACACAATTAAAGGTTAATTATTTATTTTCCCCACATTTCTGAATATACTCCCCGAGAGGCTTTGGGAGAAGATCCGCTGCGTTGTGCTGGAGACCTGAAGAGGTGATTCCCCTGAGAAGATGAGTTGTCACCATGATCTGAAAGCTGTGCTTTGTTTCGGGCAGGAGCATTGTCAGCGCGCTCCGGAGCAGCACAGCTGGAGAGCCGGAGCCTGCAGCTGCCGGGCTGCGCGGAGCCGGCGGCTCCATGGGGATGGATCCCGCCGGCATCAATAGGCTCGGCCTCTCGGTGTCTAGACACTCCTGCCCATCCTTTCACGGCAGGAAAACAGCCTAAATGATTGCATGGATTTTGCAATTCAAAAGCACGTCCGTGCACCTCATCCAATGGGCTTTTGAGCCACGAGGGAGATGCAGGCACACATCGGGAATTCTTGCTTTATTCGGTATACAGTCCTAAACTCTCATCTTCTTCCATTCCCGTAGTGCTCATCAGCTCTGTAGCAGTGTTAAGGTTTCTTTCTTTTTATTTCCACACCAGCAGATTTGGATCTTGATGAAGAGGATGGACTGTTCTAAAATGCCATTTTTCTCCCTGTCTTTGTAAGACAAGATATGGGGACAGCTGAGAGATTTTCTGAATGGATTCAGAAGTATCAGCAGCTTTAAATGCACAAAACCAAAATTCCTAGACTTCTTGCAATTTCAAGGCAAGCACAAAATTTTATTTTATCTGATGTGGATTTATTACCAATTAATTTGTCTCCCTACTCTGAATTACGCAAAAATTAGCACATGTGAGTGCTGCAGGAATCTTGCACTGAAATCTGCTTAAGACTTTCTGAAAATTGCAGGAACTGATGTGAAGCTCATTTCCAGCCTCTCAAACAATGAGCCTTTGGGAAACTATGAATTCATCTGTACCCTACTTTTACTCTTCCCTCTCCCGTTTTGCCTTATGACAAACGTATTAAAGGTCCAAAGTGGCATCACACATGAAACCAAACCCCAAATCTCACAGAAGACAAATGAATGTCACCTCCTCTTGTCTACTGCCATCATCCACCCTGCCCTGCCAGAGCATCA
Source organism: Mohoua ochrocephala (assembly GCA_013398855.1). Classification (NCBI taxonomy): domain Eukaryota; kingdom Metazoa; phylum Chordata; class Aves; order Passeriformes; family Acanthizidae; genus Mohoua; species Mohoua ochrocephala. The sequence goes on from VZTA01010794.1 coordinate 43,833, forward strand.
GCTGCTGCACAGTGGCTTAAAACCTCTTCCCTCCAGTGCAGCTGAGCAGATTTACATCAGCTGACTGACCCTCCTTTGTAATTTGCTGTGTGTGGAGGCCTCTGGATTTCAGGGGCTGGAGCTACAGAAGGGTGACTAGCCATTTCCACGTTTCCTTTTGATTTTTTTCCCTACTCAAAAAAGTAAGTGAGAAGAGATTTGGTTACTTCCAAAGCAAGTACGGAGCAGCTACAGAGAAAGAGATGTGCCTAGCAAATGTCCATGCAGCTTCTGCTGGGGCCTTGTTATGGTGGGGTGGAAAAAGCAGTGGCAGAGAGGGCTTTGTAATGTGAACAGTTGTGTTTCCTTCTGCATGTACTGAAAATACCAAAAACTCAAATCAACCCATGATTGTGAAGGATCACAGCCTCCCAAATCTGCCATTACCTTCCTGCCCTCACCAAGAAGGTTGTTGATTTGAATTAAGATACGTCCCACTCAATGCATCTTGGATGCCCGGGAAGTTTTTCCTATTCTCTCTGCATGTACCTCTGAAAGAGGGAGGCCTGGGCTGGGCAGTCTTTATAGATCAGCTTGCAATCTTCTCCATCTGTTTCAGTAAAGAGTAGATAGACATCATGAAAGGCAAAGCAAAAAATCAATGCATTCAGCTGCATGACACTTAGCACGAGCCTGTCTGACTTATAGACACTCATTCTAAAAACCACTTTATAGATGAAAGATTTTTTTTTTCCCCTTCTCCCTGGGCTATTCTAGTTCATCTTCCTCATAATGATTCTCTCCTTCAGTTTCCATTGTGTGGCACATGATGTGATTCTTGGGGCTGCCCTGTGCAGGGCCAGGGGTTGGACTATGGTTCTGTGATTTTATGTATTGCTATTTTAAATTGAAGTGAAACAATTTTGTACTGTAAGGTCACAGAAACAGATTTACAGCTCCTATGCTTTGCCTTTTCCTCATTTCCTCCAGCACAATTAGGTACAGTGAGATCAGCTTAGGGTCTGACTTCTTTTGTGGTTTTCTTAAAGCATATTACATTTTAAAAAATCCATCAAGTGTAAGTCTAAACACAGCAGCAAATTGTTCATTAGGGGCTTTGTAGATAGGTAGCCTTCAACAACCTATGCTGTTAATACAACTTAGAATTGCCTTTGAGTAGTTGTGTTGTCAATAAAATGCAGAAGGAAAACCAGTTTCCAGTCAACTTTTCATATCCAGAAACACCTGGGCTCATAATTATGAAACTGTGTGATGTTATATATATAAATGCCAGTGATTTTATCTGAAAGTGCCACTATTACACACTGATATCAGGATATAAATTATACTCTTACTTGCTAGCTTTAAAAGTATTAATGCTCCTGATGACTTTTTGTTTTCTGAGATACAGAATTGAGGGGGGTTCAGTAGCTATTTTTCAGACGTGAGCACCCTGGCTGAAGTTGATTAGTTCAGCACTTAGAACAAATGGTCATAACGTTGCCCTAATTTGTGCTGTGTTCAAAAGCAACGTCCTAAACGTTCAAAAGCATTGTCCCAATTTGTGTGCACCTTGTGCTAGAGGGTGTTGCTGATCAGCGACTGATAATGCAGCCACCATATCAACGTGCCTGATCTTGCTTCCCCAGAAAATAAGTGGACATTTTTTTCTTCAGTGGTTAGAAGCAGCCCCAAATCTCCTGCTTTCCCACACTTCAATATCTTGTTCTGTATGTGTGTGTGTGTGGGAGAACCTCTTACCAGCGTGACTTTTACGCTCTCTTTGGAGTTTCTTAGCCTTCAGTTTTACTTATTTACAGTCACATCTTGTATATGTGGCAATTACAGCCACTTTCTACTTTGTAGAAAGTATGCTGGGGAAGTGTGTAATTTCTGACACTATAAATATGTGGAGAACCATTACCAGATGATGATCAGCTCCTCGAGGATTATGAGCCACCGCAGAGTTTAACAATTTCAGATCCACGGTACTTTGCGATGCTTTTGCCTGGAGACTGTATGGAAGTCTTTTTTCATCTTTAAAGATTCTTTACACTGAGGTTAGTTGCATTAAGATAGCGAATGTCAAAAGCTGTGCACGGTGAACTATGGCTTCACTTATTCCCTTCCTTTTTTTGAGGGAGGTAGTGTCCTTCCCCCTGCAGAAGAGGGGAGACTCAGCACGAGGCAGAACCCCGGGGAGAAATGCATAGCCAGGATAACTGTAACTAATACCAAGCTTAGCATTTGGCCTCTGCTGAATCACCCCATTCCTCGGGCTTCCTGAGCCAGACCTTGCCTGTTGGTGAGCCGGCAGCAGGATTCGGACCCATTGGGCCCAAAAGAGGGCGTGAAGAGGAGCGGTACAGGGGGTGACAGCAGCGCTTGACAGCGCCGTGTACCAGCAGCTTCTCATCTCTGTTCAATTCTGCTCCTCTGGCCAGTTCCCAAATGGGTCAGCCCCAGTGCTGGGGTGGATTTCAATAGCACTGTTACCTAGAAACTAAGTCTGTCTCTTCCTCCCACTGCTCACTGACCGAAGGCTCAAGGCTGAAAGTTTTGCATGTGTTAAAAAAACCCCAAAAACCAAAAAAATAGAGAGAGAGAGGAAGGGACCCAGCTTGGTTAGCATTTCTAGACCACTGATAGTGCTGTCAACTGATCTGCAACCTACAAGGGGCCCCAAAAATCTCCACTCGAGCAAACACGGGCACTGCAAGACACTGATACCTAGTATTTGAGTCAGCACTTCCTAGCGTGTCCTGCTTGTCCTCTCTTCCAGTGAAACGCATACTGAAATATGAGACCTAAATGCCTCCTCTCCCGATCCGAAGCAGTGGCAGAATACTGTCATTGACTTGCATCTGTGACAAAATCTGCACGGTGGCTGACAGCCACGACACCAAATGCTATTTGCCTTTTTGTTGTTGTCAGCAGTGTTAACTCTTAATGAGCAGAAAAAAGCCTGTTCTCTTTCAGTACGCACGTCCCCCTGTCCCACTGCTGCGGGGCGAGCCGTGGTACCTATTGCTATGAGCAATCCTGCCTGTGCTTCAGCTGTTTTTCAGCTCCAGGTCAGCAGCCAAACCTTTACCAGGATGTTTTCTTTCAGACTTAAGGTGTTTGCTGCACTTCTTTCATCTTGAAGGTAGATTAGGAGCAGCAGTGCTCGTGGTTACTTTAAACAGTGCCATTTATAGGTCAGGTCCGGGGAAGGAAGGGTAGCTTTGGTCACAGTCTGTATTTCGGCAGCAATCTGATTTTGTAAGGTAGGATGGGGTCACGTGAATGTTTTTAAATGGCTGTTCACTACATCCTGTGGTCCAAGGTGTGCGTGTGAGAACTTCATTTCTAATAACCATGTCCATTTATCTGTGCATTCTGAACAGCCTGGAATGCTTGGCACAGTTTAACATGGCTTAAGTCTGTCTACAGCTGGCCTGTTGTTCAGTTTTTCCTCATACTAGAAAATATAAGGAAATTCTTTTCCTCCCTATGGCAATGCATGCCCTTAATTATCCAGAAGTCATCTGAGAAATCTGAACTCAGAGAAACACAGTTTGATATCTGTGTGCTTGAAACACCAGAGCTTCTGCAGAGACACTTAGCATTTGTGGAAAATCCATTATGGTCAGTACATATTCTTCTAATTATATGATCAGGAGCCTGTGCAATGTGAAAGTTCCCCGTCTGGTTCAGTCAGAGACGCTTTTTCTACTTTTTTTTTTTTTTTTAACCTTGCTGCTATTCAATCTTCTGTTTATTTTCTCCCAACTGGACTCCCGTTTCCCTCTGCTGTTCCATTCCATGTCAGCTTGCTTCCCATCTTTTATTCCCTCCGCAGTTACAAGAGGCTCTGTCCTGCAAGCCTTACGCTGGGTTCTGCCGTGTGCTGACACCAATGTCTCTGCTCCAGGAGCTCTTCCTTTCCTGATCTGTTCCCGTGCTCGTGTCCTCAGCTGGCCTGGAGCACTGACCTGCCTTAAAAATTGCATATTGTTTTCCTGGGTTCATTTTTCCCTTTTTTTTTTTTTTTTTTGTTGACTCAGTCATGATGGAGTCATGAACAAAGTTAAAGGATGCAGCTCCAGAAGATGTTACTTGATTTCTCAATTCTTGCAGGTTTTACTTTTTTTTTCCCCCCCTGTGCTTTGGATTTTACGCCTGACAACAGAATTGAAACAAGTGAAGTGTTACAAATTTTTCTAAGCCCCCACAGCATTTTGAGAGTAGCTCAGGAATCATGAGACTGTTTTTAAGAGATTAGAGCTCTTTTTATTCTGTCTGGGTTTTTAAGAAGTCCTTTGGCTATATTTGGGTCACATTTTCAAGCTTTGTTCTGCAACCTTGAAGGCTAAAACTTTATATTTTATAATAAAATTGGAATTTACGGGGGCATCAGTTCAAATAACCAAATACGGCAAGACATGTAATTTGAGAGATGCCAGTTCTTCTGATCTTCTCCCAAAATGGGTTTTCACAGTGACCCCTTCACTACATTGGAGGTTCTTGGGTTTTTATTTATTCAAGCCAGTGGTTTTTTTCTTGTTTTCATCCATTGCTTTTGAACACAGCACATATGTGCAACCTGGGACAACTGTAAATTTCATGATGGATTGGGAATAAATATTTCCATACTTTGCAAGAACTGTTTCTTGCCTTGACACTTCACCTCCCTTCCCTGGGGCTGTAGGATCTCTCCCAAATCCTCGCTGTGTGCAGCTGATCCAAATGCTCACTAATCCTTCTGATGCAGTTTGGTTCGCTCTGAATCAGCAGAGCATTTTGTGTGCTTTTAACCTCCGTGCTGCAGCCACACCTGTAGGGGGGCGGCTAATCTAATTTTGGTTCACAGTGGTGGCAACAAACAGGTCACTCACGGAGTTAATGTCAGCCGCTCCGCTAATTACTGCAGGAAAGCGATCCCATCATCCCGGATGAAAATGTCTAACTCCAGCCTACAAAGCACTTTCAGTGCACTAATTCTGTTAATGCTCCATTACTGCTTCATTTGAGCTGTGTAGTCCATCTCCCAAAGTGAGGTAGTAAATCCCCAACCGGTTCCAGAGCTGGGAAAATGTACAGACTAAAACATCACTGACGACATTAATGGGCGTTGTTTTCTGCTGGGCTCGCTCTGTTTCTTGAAGTTTATCTAGACAGATCTTCCTTGCTAGCTCTTGGCTTTAGTAGCCTTAATCCTCCACCTTACCTTGAAGGCAGTTATATGCCAAAAAATACTCTGTGGGCGTGGATCTGATCTCTCTGCTCCTTAGATACTGAAATATAAAATGAGAATATAAAGGTACACGACTGCAATATCTTAAAGATTATTGGGGTCTGAGAAAACCTAACAGTGGCAGGTTTATATATATATATATATATATAAACCAGGTTTTTATCTATATATGTACCAACGCCCTCAAACACAGAAGTAAGGAATGCCTTCAAACATTTGGGTAGGTATCCTTGGGCTTGAGACTTTGCAGCCTTCTCTTGGCATGAAAAGCTCCACAGCAGCCTCAGTCTGATGCCTTAGGTTTTAACTTTTATATTTTTCAAATCCTGTGCTGCCTGGTGTGTAATTCTGAAGTTTCTTGGGGCCTGTGAGCTGCTGTTCTCTCGTGCTGCTCAGACATAACAAACCTCTGCAGGCTTCCACTCCAAGGACACCAGGCCCAAAATGTGTAAACTAAAAGCCTCTAAAGGGGGGCAAACTTGGGGTAATTCCATCATGAAACTGAGGTTATAATTGGAGAATTAACCCTGATATGCAAATGAACCAAACTTATAAAAGTGTGAAGAACCTGTGACCCAGGGTCCATCTTGGGTGTAGCCTTTGACTGCCCAGGGTGTACCTTTGAAGGCCCTTCAAATAAATACCTCCTTTTATTCTCTTCATTCTTGTCTAGTCTCTGTGTTTTAGGTGGCCTCTTAAGGTATCAAGTCCATGAGAAATAACCTGGGCACTGTACAACAGCGAATGTAATGATAATAACAGAGACAGAATTCTATGCTGCCCTCCCCACAAGGTCCCCACTACAGACATAGGTATGTACAAAGTGCCTTATCTTCCTAAATTTGCAAGGCTTTAATTTTCTTCTTTTTGAAGTAAGTGGGGATCCTCACACTGGTGTCTTTAGAGATTCCTTAGGCTTCTTCCAATCATCCTCACTGTCATTTCTCCTGAAGCCCACTTGTATGTCTCCTTTGAGATATACAAATTGGTTTGGAATTCGTTGTCAAGCAAAGTGCTTTTGAAGAGCAGAAGAAAATGTGTTGTGCTGGGAGTTGCTGGCTGGCTTGGTTTTGAAAGGAGCTCTAAATGAGGTGTGTTCACAGTGACAGATCAATAAATATGCCCAGATGCCTGAGCTGCCTCAAGGCATTCCCTGTTCACTTCTCAGCCGAACTGCAAAGACTCTTGAAAACTTTCTTGGAAGTTTTAAGTGAAAGGCAAAGTGAAAGCTGTTGAGCTCCTTGTAGCTCGTGGGACAGCAAAGGCTGGGTGATGGTGGGTCCTGCAGGCACTTCTTGTCTGATACTCCCTGCATGCCCCATGCCTGGGATCTCTGTTAGTCAAAATTCCCCTACACTGAGTCTTATGGAGTTCATGCCTCAAAAGTAACACCAGGCTGCTTTTACATTTCTCTTCCTCTTGTTTTAAATAGATCAGCTGTATAAACGTATAATAAATTGTGATATCCTGACTTAACCATATTGCACATCCTGCAGTGAGCAGAACCTATCGCTCAGAGCTCACTAATTCCATGTATAGAAAGAATTGTTTCTTCAGCCTTTTTTAAGTTTAAAAAAAACCCTTATGGTTCTAAACAGAAGTCGAATATAAAGAATTGCTGTCTGAGAGGAACTTTTTTGTCAACGCTTAGGAACCGGTGAAGTGAATGGTTATAGATAAGGTTGGAATGTAGCCTTAATGACAGGATGTGCTGACAGCGTACATTATCCTGCTATGAAGTGGGTTTATTTATACAGATGCAGTTAAAGCACCTCATGTGAGAAGTGTCAGAGTAAATACGGTGATTTGGTCTGAAGGTGTGGCTACATCTTGTTTTGCAGTGCTTGATTGTATGCAACACAAGGTGTTCACTGTCTCCCGAAACTCAGACCGCGATTAGCGCGTACTTGGAAAACTGCATCTCTGTTTCCCATAGGGAACGACCACCCTGGCAGGTACAGCTGCACCAGCCCAGCAGATGACACGCCTTACAAGAGCCAAGGCTGACCATGGAGAGCGTGGCACGAAGCTGTGCCCCCTCCTGCCGGACAAGGGCTCGTACTTTTATTTCCCACTGTTTCCCGAGGTTCCTTGGCTCTGCTCACTGGGCTGCCTCGGGCAGATGGCTGATTTCCATACCGAGGGGCCAGGCTGTTGTGGCCACTGTGTGCACACCCCATAACCAGGCACAGCGCAGCTGTAGCTAAGCACGGGAAAGCTGCATTCGTCTTCCCACTAACGCCGGGTTTGACCTTTCGTGAGGCAAACTGGCGGTGTCACTTGGAGCAGATGGTGAACAGGAGCTTGGTAAAACATCTGTGGTGTCGTTTTTAAAGAGTCCTGTCAGGCTGTTCGAGGGCTGGGGCTGTGGAACCAGGATATCGCTGTTTCTCCTCGTTCCAGAGGTGAGCTGCCGCTAAGGGCAGCGTGCACCTGATATGGGATGGAAAATGTGACTGTGCTTCCATGCAAGAAATCGTCAGCATTCCTTTGTGATGTCCTGAGCTAGGTGAAATACAGACTATCATCTTCCATAGCATTGGACGTGGCCAAATTATCCAGGAAAAAAATGTCCAAAGCACAGTGGTCATGAGGGGTCTGTTGGACACACTCAGGCAAGAGGCTCCATGTGTGGATTACTCGCTGACCATGGGAGAGCTGCAAACGGAATTCTGACAAACCCACGCTTGTCAGCACTGCAGTCATTCTCAGGAGCCTTTCAAATCCATTGCGTTGTATTTAACTCAATATTTAGCAAATTCAGCCTGACAGAGGAATCAGTGTTGGTTCTTCTATTTCATCTCCCAGAGGTAGGAGGTGAAGATGTCTAAAGAGAAAATGGGCACTACTCCAGGATGAGCTGGGGAATCTGGGAATCAGAGCTGATGGTGTAGGAACCATAGCTGTGAAAACTGCTGTATTAACCACTGTGTCACCCATCCCTGTCCAAGCACATTTCTGTGTGCATCTGAGGTGGGTCCTGGCTGTATCAAGGCTCACAAAAGTAAGTGGTGGCAAGGGCTGATTTAGGCAGGTAATGGGACTTTCTCTGCTCCAAGGGGAAGGGGATGGGAGAGATCATGGAAACAGATTGCCCAGAGAAGCTGATGATGCCCTACCTCTGGAAGTGTTCCAGGCCGGGTTGGATGGAGCTCTGAGCAACGTGGGCTAGTGAAAGGTGCTCCTGCTCATGGCAGGGAGGTTGACGCTAGATGTTCTTCAAGGTTCCTTCCAATCCAAACTATTCTATGATTCTATGAAACTTTGAGCAACAGGAGTGACTGAGGCGAGTGTTTAGAAGGGTTATGGGGAAAGGCTGAAACCAATGGGAAGTTTTCATCAGTGCAGAGTGTCTCACGTTGCTGGGATAACTAAGCCAGGTGAGAGAAAACATCCCTACACTCTGTGAATTACCAGGGCCAACATGGCCTTACGTTTAGGGTGTCTGTGCTTCTGCTAATGCCCTCTGGGCCTGCACTGATTTCCCAGTTCTGTGATCTGGTTTGTGTGTTGTTCACACCCGACACGCAGTTCCTGGTGTGACAAGCCTCTTTCAGACAGCCCAGATGCTTTGGATTATCACTTCTACCAATAATCTTACATCCTCCAATTTTTCCTGGTAATCTGACAGATTCCTGGAAATCTTGGCTTCCGACACAAGAGTTGGAAGTCCTCTTCATTTTGTGTGTGGTGAACCTGGCATGCTGGGAGTGCACGTGGAGACAGGCGATGCCTTATAGATGTAGGAGGCTTTCTGTGCACATGCAGTGGGTGCTGCTTTTTTGTGTGCAGATTTTAAGAGTTATGCCATAGATGGGTGTCCGGAAGAGACCCCATTTCACCTTCAGAGAAAACTTTGGGACTGAACTATCTCTAGCTGAGGGAAGTGGTGACAGACAGACTTGTCACTAGCAAGTGTCCCGACAGGGACAGTGTTGGCAGGAGCAGGTATTCCTCCCGGCAAACCATGTGAGAGACTGAGGAGGAGCCAACAAAAAGCATGAGGTAGTTCTTATTCCTGTTAGATGGTTTATTTCTCAACAGGCCCATGTTTACCTGTGGTATCTACACAGCACCTCCGTGTGTTTCATTGTGGCAACCTAAAGTGACACGGGGATGTGCCCCTTTTTCCCTTCCCCTGGGCATAAAGGGAAATCAAAGTTGGCAAACAGGTCCCAGTTGCCTAAGAGGTGTTCCTTCCCTTCACTGGCTCCCTGGGACTGGCCCAGGTCAAACATACACACGGCTGTAAAAATATGAATGAAAAGAAGTGTAACAGCACATGGTGACAGTAACTCAAGCGCTGAATTGTCTCTGTGAAGAGTGGGATAAACAGTGACTGACTGGTTTGGGTGCAGTACCAGCTGTCTGCAGCAGTGGGAATGGGATTGCTATGGAGTTAGTTCACTGAGTGAATCACACATCCCCAGGGACATGGATGGATCCCCCCGAATGGATGGCACGAGCACCCATGACATTTTATTCTCTGCGGAGTCTCTGAGCATCGCTCTCGTAATGAAAGCACATTTCTCACACATTGATGGTGCTTCTGCTGCTTTCTTCAGTGGGGACTGGTTTGGGTACCCCAAGAAACAGCAAGGTGTGCCAGGGACTTTGCCTGTCCCCTAGCTCACACATCCCCAAGCCTGCACCCAAACTGCCCTGCTCCCTCTGCAGCGTCCGTCTGCCCTGTATTTGCTGCTCTCTTCTTTGTCTGGTGCCACTTGGCTCCTCCAAACACTGAGCACTAAAACCTGCTGGAACAGTTAAAATACAGCACTGGAACACCGTGCTGGAACACCTGCTTTTGCCTGTTTTGTTCTTCGTCACCGCTTCCACTGCGTGCCTTTAGGAGAGAGCTGTTTGTGGCTCCAAGCGTTGTTTGCGGCTGTTAAACACCATCCTTGCCTTACTCAATTAGCTTGACAAATTCTTGTCCTCAAGATGAGTTGGCCATAGCAGGGTCTGCCAGAGCCCAAACCCACCAGCAACAGGCACCGCTGGGAGCTGCTGCTGCTGCTCCAGGTGATGTAGGTGCTCGACTCTGCAGGCAATACTCGGAAGCGATCATTTCTGTTATCAAATATAAGGCATTCAGGCTGACTGTTAGGTTTCATCTGATCACAAGGCAGGCTTTTATTAATCCCTTATCAATGTAGTGCTTTTGATTGAAATCTGTCTCTCTCTTTCTGTCTCCTCCCCCCTTTTCCTTGCTGGACATAAAAGACAATGGAAGGGATAGGGCCAAACTGCTCTTCTGCAGACAAGAAGCCAATTGTTTAAAAACAACACGTCATTCAAGACCACGGGAGACTGAGGACAGTGGCAGGAGCATGAATATACAAAAGTGCCTACTGTTAAGGCCACAGCTTTAAGTGTTTAAATTCAAATCACATTTCCATTTGAGGTTCGAATTTATAGCAAGAACATACACACAAGGGTTTCAGTGTTCTAAATAAATCTCATCTGACTTCTCAGGGTATTCCTCATGGCAGCACATCAGAGCTGAGTGCAAGGGAGACTCGCTTTCCTTGCTCTGTGAAGCAAAAATATTGAAGTAGGTTATTTTGGTTTGGTTTGGTTTTGTGTGCTCTGTGTTAGTAAATAAGGCAGCCTGTCATATCTAGGCTCTGGTTTTCCGATTGTGAGGTTAGTCCTTGGCTTGAAACGCTATTGTTCTTGGACCTTTGCCTTGAGCTGGAGGGCTCGTATGTGGGGAGGAAGAGGAGGAACCAAGCTAAAAATAAAGTGGAACAAAACGCTGCTTATTGCCATGGAGTAGATAATGTTTTCCTAGATGTCTCAGCAGCCCTGTCCTTGCAGGCAGCGTGGACTGGCACAGTTTGCTTTCATCACATGCGAGGTGTGATTATCTGTATCCCATACCACCTTCCTCATATTTTGCTCTATGCTCTATCTAATATTTTGCTCATGCTGGTCACAGCAACAGCAAGAGAAACAGGCTCCACTTTCCTTTACACGTCAAGCAAAGAGCATTTGCATTGCAGATGTAAGAGGCAGGTCAAGTTCCTTCGCTCCTTTGTGTCCCTCAGTGTGACCCTGTGGTGTCTGCTCCTGCCACGGCCCTGAACTGATGGAAGATGCTGAGAGCCACAGGGACTGCAGCACAAAATACCTGTGTGTTCACAGAGCCTGGACCAAAAGCACTCTCTGTCCCCCTTTATGGAGAAACACTGAAGGCAGGGAAGGAGGGACTTCTGCACCAAGGGCCACAGCACTCGCCGTGACAGGACTTGGTACATGCAGGAGCTGAGCAGATGTTAGATTGCTTATGGGAACAATGAGAATATCCCCAATTACATCAGATGAGCTGCAAACTAGATGTGAGGCGACTGCCATTAGTCAGGATTTAGAAGAAAGCTTCTGTTGGACAGGACATTCTCTCCTTGCCCATTTTCAGGCTTTGAGTACGTGACCCTAAACCCTCAGCTATGAAACCCTGTTGGTGCTGGGCACTTGGCTGTAAGCGCAGGATTGACTCAGTGCACAAATTGCCCTGTTCAGTATAGATGCCAGAGAGGCAGGTAAAATATTCAGATGTTCAAATATTTTCCATGAAAATCTCCCAGCTGAGGTTATCTTTGATCGGCATATCAACATCCACCATCACACAGATAAACAGTGACCGAGGAAAGATCACAGAGGCCACATCCTCTGCCTGTCCAGCCATGCTCCTCTTGCACTGATAAAACATTCCTGCAGCCTTACAAGTGCAAAGAAATGGATAAAGGGTTTCTATCAGCAATGTGGTTTTAGTCAGATTATTGTGAATATGCGCAGTATCATGAGGTGCTCAGTGTCTGAGATATTGGTACAAGCAGAATATCATTTAAAGTTTGGGTTTAGTGTCTCAGTGCTGAGGCATGGTGCATTTTTAGACATTTTAGAAAACGATTCGTAATAATTTTTCTCTGTGTGAGTAAAAAGATGCCTCTGGTGTCCTTTCCCAACATGTACTGCCTGTGCTCAGTGGGCCAGTGGCCATCTCCTGAGGATCAAACCAGGGTATCTGCACGGAGAATTCCCAGGTCTGGCATTCGAGTTTGGTTATATTATTAGCATACCCTGTTTCTTCTTTTAGGGCAGCTAATTGAGAAACTGCAGCAGAGCTGTCTTTTCCTGAATCCCCAAAACCACGGAGGTCCCTTTTCCTTTGCAGCAGTAATTGAGAACACGTAGTCACATTGCCTCTGGGAGTGGTGAGTTATTAAAAAATCAGGCACTCGAGTACTGGTTTTTGTGAGCTGGAACGATGGTAAAGGGCAGACAGCCCCTTGTGCAGAAACCTCAGGCTGGGCATGACCTGTTGCCAAATGCAGCTGTGTGGTGCTTCAAATGTCTCATTCCAAAGTCCTCTTCATGTCTAGGAGAGGGGCTTGTGCACCCAAAGGGATGGATAATTTTCTTCCTGTGAGGGCAGTTGCTTTAGTAAAAGATGTAATCTCTTCTTGCAAACTTTGTCTCATTTAGTGGAGAAAATGCAACGGTAATTTTAGTGTCATGTGGGTTGTAAAGTGCAGGAATTGTCTGTCTGCATCCCAGTCCTGTGTCCGTGCCTTACCTATCTAGGAAATTGGTGGTGAAAGAAAAGACCCTGAAGCAACCCCTACCACCACTTTTATCAACAATTAAGGCATTGTCTTTTCCTCTTCCTAGTACATTTGGTGCCTCACAGATTACTAAACCTTAAATGACTTCCCTCCCCTTGGCTGATGTGCATTTCATCCATGGGGTGGGGTGGCCAGGTGGAGCTCCCACATCAGCTCCATCCCTGCAGCCACTGGAAATTCAGGCAGTGTAGACTGTCATCATAGAATTATGGAATGTCCTGAGTTGGAAGGGACCCACAAGGACCATCGAGTCCAACTCCCAGCTGTGCACAGGACAGCCCCAAGAGTCCCACCACGTGCCTGAGAGCATTGTCCAAACGCTTCTTGAACTCTCTCAGGCTTGGTGCTGTGACCACTGCCCTGGAGGGGCTGTTCCAGTGCCCAACCACCACTTCTGGGGGAAGAACCTTTTCCTGATATCCAAACTAAACCTCCCCTCGCACAGCTTCAGGCCATTCCCTCAGGTCCTGTCACTGGTCACCAGAGAGAAGAGATCAGTGCCTGCCCCTCTGCTTCCCCTCACGAGGAAGTTTTGCTGTTTGCACATGGCCTGGGACCACTCTCCAAAGACTCATCTGGATGCAGGATGAGGATGTGGCTTGTGCCCCAGCCTTGCTCCCCACTGCAGTCAGGTTGAAGTGACTCATTCTTCCAACCCACCACTACGAGAGAGCTGGGTTTTGGTTAGTCCTCACCTTGTCATTTGAGGGTTTTGGGGAAAGAAAAAAAAAAAAGAAAACAGCAGCAAGGCAGCCTGGCAGTGCCATCTGTGCTGAAGGCTTGCCACCCCTCACCGGCTAGGATCTGCACTACAATCTGCAGCCAGCATCTGCTGGGGAAGCTTGTGAGCTCCAGCTTCAGTATTAAGGGGAGCAAATTACTATTGGAAGGAAAAATCCTACATCAAAGCAACCTCAAAACCAAAACAGGAAGCAGGGAGTCACCTGGAAGCACGCGCTGAGCCTGAGTGGGCTGGACACGAAACATCCAAGGGGAATGGATGGAAGTTGGCAATGCTGTCTTTTTTGTGCCAGATGAAGCTCTTGCCTTATCTCCTGGAAATGCGAGTACAGGAGCTCAAAGTTTGCAAGATGTGTCTCCTGAAAAATAAAGGCAGCAGGCCTCGTTCCTTCCGTGAAGCAGCTCAGTGTCTTCATGGCACCTCTGGAGGTACAGAATGGGTGAAGTTTGCTCCTTTGCTTAAAGTCTTCACCTTGCCATTAAGCTTGTTATAAATGTCAGTGCTAAATTAAATGTTGTGATGGTCTTCTTCTGATTCTGTCTCCTCCAAGGGCTGTTTGTTTGAAAAAAGAAAGAAATTTGTTATAATTCTCCTTGCTCCCCATTCTCACATGGAATCAAACCCAGCTCTTTGCTCTGGTTATGTTACTGAGCACCACTACAGGAGGTGGTTAAGGGTTTTTTAACTGGCAGCTACAGAAGTATCACTTTGATTGCACAAAATGTGCGATGGATATTGAGAGCGCTTTCAACCAGTTGTTTGCCTTGTTTGATTTGTGTGGCACCACTAATGTAATACCATCTTTACAAATTACATTAATTATGACTTTCTCTGTTATGGAAACAGAATGGAGAGCTTTCTCAGAATATAACAACCACACTTTGTCGTGTCCCACACTTTGCAATATTCAAACCAATTATCACATCGGTAAAAACATGAAAAACAGTTTCACTGTTACAGTCATTATTGAGAATACATGGCTGTAGTTGTTGAAAATGTGCTATCTACATCTACATACATCTCAATGAGTGCCAAAAGACTTTACTTAAAAGAATCTTGTATTTTTCAAGCAGCCACAGTGTTACAAATAACCACAGTGGTGATAAACAAGTGCACTTGCTTCTGTGGTCATGGCTCAAATTGTGCTTTCAAGATGAATGTCTGAATATTATCAGATTGATACAGATTTTAAATCTGTATTGTCATAAGTGTGAGTAAGGTTTGCCTTAGCAGCTGGGAAAACATATTTAAAGCTGGGAATAAGTTAATATGATTAAGAGGATGTGTGAGGAGCTGTTTAATATTGCCAGGAGCAGAAAGACCACTTCTTTTCAGTTAATACAAACGGAATATTTGCATCCACATCTTAAGATACAGACCCAGGAGTGACTGAAGGCTTCTGTATAGATGTTTTGGTTGGTAGGATTTTGTCAGCAAAGATTGCAGTAGAGACAGCACCTGCAATGATAAAACTTATCTTCTTCCTAGACAGATAAAAATCCCCCAGTCAATGTGACCAATACAGTAAAAAGACTCTGCTGCCGCTGTCAGTTCTGCATGTGCTGGTGGCTTATTTTGCCACCGTTGCTTCATCAGTGGGAGAGCATTTTTCTTGTCCTTGTGGCTCCACATTCGGTTCCAAAGTGTGGCTTTGACGATGGATGGAAGCCTTCACCTGAGCAGCCTGGAGCAGCTGTATGGTCACGTAACTGGGAGAAAAATATCCCTGCCCTGAGTCTGCAACATTATTTCAGACGCAATAAAGCATTAAGCCTTGTTTTAGTTATAAAACTTAATGAAACACTGCTACAGAGGTGTTTCAGGAGCCCTGCTGGCTTCCCTTGCTCTTCCTGAAGTTGCTAAACAACCTTCTGCCCTGCTTTTGGTTTAATTCTCATGGGAAAAGTTTACCCTTTTGTTTCTTTGTAGCTCACTAAATGCTGACAGCCAGCACGACATTGTGCAAGACATGGGAAAAGGGAAAAAAGAGCAGGAAAACTCAGAAGAAACATAACGGAGGATGTACCCTCCACGGTAACCAGAAAGCAGCTCTGAGTAGCAAAATCATGGGACTTGCATCAGCCTGATGTTTCCCGGATAAATAAAATGAAGCTAATTTACACTGATGACTTAATTGCTTTTCTGCAGAGTCCAACTGCAAAGTTCCTTGGCTTTTTTAAGTTTGGTGTCTTGGATTTGTATGTGTGGTGTCCCCTGATGAGAGGGACTCGGGTAAGGCACGGCAAGGTCAGTGGTGTCTCTCTCTGTGAGCCAGCCTGCTGCTCCCCAGACACTCTCACTGGGGCTGGTGCTGGCGAGGCTGTGGCTGCTCAGGGGTGCTGTGGCTGAGAGCGGGCCCGATGCACGTCGATAGTGCTGATGTTATGCCTGGTTTGTCACACGCAAGTGACTCTGCCCTGCCCGTCCCTGCTTCGACACAGTCCCTCGGAGTGACATTCCGGGGCTCTTTTTCAGGCCCCTTCATCCATGGAAGGAGTAAGCAAAGGAAGCCGGGAGACAGATGTGCAGCTGATGCAAACACAAATCCTCCTAATGAGCTCAGTGGAGCTGAACCAGTTCCATCAGCAGAAGAAATTCCCTTTTTTTCCCAGGTCAAAAATGGTGACCTGCAGCCTGGCTCGCTCGTACCCAGCCTGAGTGCTGTCATTTGCTCCCAGGAACATGTTTCCTGTATTTTCAGAAAGGGACAGGGAAGGCCCAAGGGAAGAGCCGAGGGCACAGAGCTGGAGCACCAAAGACAGTGCTTTTAATTAACCGCCTTGGTGGCTGCTGGGTTTCTTCCTGGGTGGCTCAGTGTGGCAGAGTGTGAGGCACTGGCCTGGTGTCCTTCTGCATGGCAGGAATGCGTGCTATCAGCCAGCAAAAGCCTGGATATGTGTAATTCCTTACAGCTCATCCGCCCTCGCTTTGCATTTTTATTATAGGGGGTAATAAATATATAAATTTATATTTTTACATGATCAGCAACAACAAAGCTTTAGAGACTTCCTGAGAAGCTGAAAATCTGATTGCAGAAACAAGCAAAAGGACATCTGCAGCGGTTAAAACTCGGGGTTGTGCTTTGACCTTTTGCCACATTTTTTAAACAAAGTCATCAGCCGTGATTGCATCCAGTTTGAGATCATTGCCATAATTAATTTTAATTAAAGTGTACTTAACTTAAACCTTGTAAAGGCTTTTTCATGTCCTTGTATAGCACCGATATTCATGTATGATAGGACACCACTCACATGCAATTTTGCAGTTTGATGTTGACTCACGCAGCACCTGCCAGCTTAGCCATGCTTTGAAAATTCAAAATATGCTCCTGCAAGTAGGTTGCAGTGAATGCCAATACAATGATTACATAAGCAGAGGAATCTACTGTCATGCGTAAACGCAGTTTCGTGAAATACCGCATCACACGTGTCCTCGCACGTGCCGATAGGTTTTTGTGGCATACAGGGGATTGATTTTGCTGTGCCCTCATCAATCTATTCCATGTGATGATCTCAGTTTGAGGTGATGATGTGCCATGGACAGGGATTTGATCCACGCTTCCAAAATCTCTGTAACTCTGGCTGCTTGACTGACGAATTCATCTCCTGCTCCCCCAAACTGGAGCCAGCCCCAGCTGCTGTGTTGTTCACTTTTGGGAAGCTGTGAAAAACAATGAGTGCAGCTACAACTGACTTGAGAGTCAGAAACGTTTGGTATGGATATAAAAGTGTTCCTGGCGGAACAGGAGAGGCCATCTTAATACCTAATTGGCTTTATCCTCACTATACATTCCTTTGGCAACTGGCTGCAGGGTCGAAGCAAGTGATATTATTCCCTTCAGGCCTCATATAAAGAGATTCTGACACAGAAATCAGAAAACCAGCAAGCATATAAAGGTGTGATACTATTCATTATCTTATGAAAATATAATTTAGATTTAGTAGAAGATTAAGCAGAAGTGTTTCTTTTATATCTTTGAAACAAAAGCATGGACAAAATAAATTATTTACCACACAAATCTCCATAAAAGCAGGTCCCCGTGTTTAGGTAAGGTTGGAAATAATATTAATTGAAAAAAAGTTGATTGAAAATTGCTTGTCTTCCTGAAATTTACTGCCACCTTGAATTAGTATTCCTCATGGTAAGTGCTTGTCAAGCACATGGCCAATAAATAACGCGGGTGGTGTAAACACAGCTATGTGATCAGGAAGTTAAAAAAGGTTTGCTAATGCCTTTTGGGGGGTCTTCCTGTTTCCCAGATGAAGAGTTTTCCTGCCCAGAACACTCTCAGATATCTGTATGAGCCTGTGTTGGCTCAGCCAACAGTTCACCTCTGTTCTGCAGATTTTAGCCACAGGAATCGTTTCCAGTTCCGCTTTCCTATTGCCTCCCGTTCTCAAAGGGGAGCGGGTGCGATCAGGAATACCCAGCTTTACTATTGTTGTTGCTAAACCAAATGAGAATAAAGTTGAAAAAGCTCTTGAATGGCCTCCTGGAAGCCAGTGTTTAACTCCTGGTGTTGGGATGAAAAACACAGGTTTTTCTACACCCTGGGAAGCATCCAACACTAGTCTGCCTCAGAATTGCTGAACAGACTGGACTTTGAGATCGAGCCAGGAGATTAATTCCTACTTTCCTGTCACAGCCTCCTTCCTCTTGAAGGTGGAAAATGAGCCAAAAACCCCTAAGCAGTGTGTCTAGCCTTTGCTGTTGGCTGCCAGGGCCTTGAGTGCACCCGTTGCCTGGCTCCTGGGATCCCCATGCACCCCATTCCCATCCCTGGCTGCTCCTCATGTGCCTGCTGGATGCCCCCATCTGGTCACGGACCCTCGATGCTGGGTCACTTCATCCACCACCAAGCTGCTCCCTGGCATGGCCACCTGCCTCTGTCTCTTGGGCAATCCATCCATCCTAGCTTCCCTCTGTTAAAGGGCAGAAGTCTGTTCTGGATCAGAGAGTACTTTACTGTCAGTGTGCTTGGCCAGCCTTTGTCACACAGAGATGGTCTTTACGAAGGGAGATGTTGGAATTTTGTACAGGGAAGGAGGGGACCTCTCCTCGACTGCTACTGGATTATGGGGAGGTAGACAAGTGAGCCAAGGTCAGGACAAAAGGAGGTGGTGCTCCGTGAAAGCACTGGTGCACCTGAGGACCTTAGGACACCTTTTCCAGAGGGTGGTGTTTGGATGGTGTTTCATGAGTTCAGAGGGAAGATGGCAAAGTGCCTGGAGGAGAGACCCTTTGGTTGCTGAATGACAAAGTGCAGCAGGCTCTGGAAGCCCCCGAGCTGAGCCTAAGGAGAGGTTGGGAGAATATTAGGGACAGGAGGATCACGTACACTTGTGCTGCTCCTGCCCTCCCCCCGCTGTCCCCCTCTGGCCACGGCTGGGCACAGAATTATGGGCCAGAAGGGTCCTTGTCTGGAGTGACCGTGGCCACCTCGTCACCTCATCAGTGGCTTTCTGGAACAAGATGCAGCCTCCAAATGGTGCCTCACAGGATCACAGAAATCACCTCTTGCTGAGGTCCTGCCTCTGCAGAGGACAAATTATTGCATTTCCATGCTTAAGGATTTAGTCTTCAGAGAAGGAGGGTTTGGGGCAACACTGCTGGCTTCTTGTGTGGAGCCTTGGCAACATGACTGATTTGGATGGATTGCCTTACTGGTGGCTCAAACCTGTGGGTATAGGAACAGTGAATAACACCAAAAATAAGTTTCAACATTATTTGCTTGGCTTTTTTTTTTCTTAAACGTTCAGTAAATTCATCATCTTAATTAGATGTGATCTTCCAAAGTTAAAAGAGCAAAATTGCTCACTGCTGGTGGGTGTAGTTATAGATCTAGGACTAAAGTTCTACACGATGGCCTAGCCCTACATTCATTGTAGTTTTACTCATTGTAGTGCAATGTTTCTCTAGGTTAGAAGTTACGCAATATAAACTTGGTTTGTCTAACTTGCCTTTCTTGAGTTCCTAGAATAATCAAATGAACCCTCAAGTAAGGAGTAGCAGTTTCTATGCTTCATTCTGATGGATTGAAGCTCCAAAATACAAGTTGCAGTAAAGAGGAAAACGACAGCATGGTTTCATACCACCTCAGACATGCCAGTGGAATAATTAATTTGGTCCTCTTGATGATCTTCTTCCATGTTTCCAAGTCAAAACTGATTTGAGCAAGACATCAGTTCAGAGCGAATTAAATGCAG
Source organism: Mohoua ochrocephala (assembly GCA_013398855.1). NCBI lineage: Eukaryota > Metazoa > Chordata > Aves > Passeriformes > Acanthizidae > Mohoua > Mohoua ochrocephala. The sequence goes on from VZTA01010794.1 coordinate 63,630, forward strand.
TTTTTGTTCATGGTGATAATTAAAAAAACTTGTTTTTCTCTCCGTCTCCTGAGTTTGTCTGATGTTTTTCTCTCAGACAAAGGGGTCAGCGCCAGAACGGATGTCAAACAACGTAACATGAAACGCTAACGATGATTTGCATTTTATTTTGTTTCTCATCAGGCTCCCATCTCCCCACTGACTCTCTCAGGATGAATGTGTGCTTTCCACGTGGGTTGGAGGCTTTCCTCCACCCCCAGGTTTTGGCCAAGGCACCTGCAATGTCTGGAGGCCTTGGGCCCTCTCAAGACAGGCAAACAATGCAATTTTGTTAATGCAACATCCTTTATTTGTGGATTAAACAGAAATAGATAGATCCTCAGCTATGGCAGAGGCTATCCCCACGCAGATGCCAGAATGTATGAGTCCACTGGACAGCCGTAATCGGGTCCGGGCAGTAATCCCTGCCAGCTGTTGCGCAGATGTGCACGTCAGAAGCATTTATAGTTCGAGAAGCTTAACAGGCACTGCCTAAGAAAGTCCTCCTCTCTTTGCCCACAGCACAACCCTCCAGTGGGCTGTAGCACCGAGGTCTGTTGATTTCTAAATAACTCTCCAAATCATATGATTCTAAAAGATTTCTGGTGGTAGAGTGTAATGGTCTATGGAAGTGAATAGCTGGTGCACGCCTCAGAGCCTGATTTTGATCTGAGTTACACTGTCCAAGTTACACCGCTGTAAATCAGGAGTGGCTTTCAGAAGAGAGATACAACAGAGAAATGAGGCAGGAAACAATGCTCTGAATGGGCAGAGCTTGCAGGTTTGCCAGCAGGATTGCCAGGAAGTGCAGGTGCTCTGCAGAGTGGGGTCACAGTGGTGGCTGCTTCTCTATGGATGAGTTACAATGGGTTTTGTAGCAACTGCTCCAGTCCCAGGGGACAAAGTCCTCTAAAAGGTTCTCCAGTAACCATCCCAGGACCACAGGCTTCAGCTGACTGGGAGAAAAGATGCTGGAGCCTGAACTCTGGTCCCTTCTGCCTCCTTGGAAGGGGCAGGGAAAGCCCCTCCTGTCACATTGGCAGAGGCAGTCCCTATCAAATATGGGAAATAGGTGTGCAGAAGGTGCTTTTGACTTTGTGCACCCAACTGACACAGACTTCAGGAAGGAAAGAAATTGTTCTGAGGCAGATTCTGTTATCCTGAACCAAGCAAGATGCCCAGGAAAATCCCAGAAAATTTACTCAAATGAGGATTACGGTGCTTGAGCCCAGCCATTCGTCACTACTCTTCCTCACCTTGTTGAAACCTCAGATATTCTAACCTGAACACAGCCCATTCTTTTGCTGAGCTCCATGCACACCTATAACAAAGTGGATTTATACTGAATAGTTATATAAAAGTATAATCTTACAGTTCACACATACATATACAGTTAAATTGTGTGTATATGAAATACACATATATTCACACATATTGAAAAAAATACATATGTACACACACACATATGTACAATAATCCCAGCTTCAAAACACAAATAAAATGTAGAGGTGGAATACAATCAGTAACTCATAGTGTTTCTGAAAGCCAGGGTAACCCTGAATAAGTGAAACAGTCCAGTTCAGGAACATCAGCTCGGATATTTTCAGGGGCATATGGAGAAAACTCCTTGCAATGATTACAGGGCTGTAAACTGCTGCTGAGTGGTAACCAATGCTACATGCAAATGCGGAAATTGCTTGTTAAGTGTAACGCTCGGTGATAAGTGTTTTGATTACAGTCGTTTCAGGGAAATCTGATACATGGCAGTAGAGAGATCGAAGGAATATTAATTCCACCTTGGATCATCTCAAGCCTGGGGACTGGCAGAAGATAGAGAAAACTTTTCTCTCCTGGGTAGCTTTAAGTTTTAGACAGTTCTGAATTATTTGGGTTTTTACAGGTGAAAGAAAGATCAGGACATCAAGGCTGTCGTAGCCTGTTAAAGTCAGAGTGCAGAACCACCCCAGCAGCAGCTGCAGGTACAGAAGACACACCCCCAGCTCTCCAAAACTCACCAGGCAGCTTCATTGGCCAAAATGTAATCTTGCACTGGAAATAGAAAAGGAAATCCTGGTCATAAAACCACTTTTTCCCAAGGATGTAGAAGCAGTATTTGTTGTGAAGCTATTTTTTCTGAAGACATTGGAGATAAGATGTAGAGAATTGCCTTCTGGTGAGGGGGTCCATAGCTCAGAGACCAAGCTCACTGGGATGTGGTGTTGGGTCTCCCTCCCCAGCACCAGCTCTGTGCAAAGTGACCTCTTCAAACTGGCTTTGCTTACAGATGATGCACTGGAGAACAGTCTTATGTCTCCTCCCACCCCATCCCCTCTCCCACCTTGGATTTGGCCTTGGGAGCCCCTGATCAGGCATATCCAAGTTATCAGATGCATTTGCATCTGTGCTCTAATTTTTTTATTTGCCTTGGATCTCTGATTCAATCCTCTTCTTTTTTCCCCTGACAGATCCATACGAGGGCAAAACACTTCATTTTTTAAAAGTACAAATGAAAAGTAAGTAACAGAATGTGGGGAATAGACATTGCTAATTCCTGACATTTTAATGAACTCTGTGGTCTCATTCCTGCACCGAGCACCTCTGGTCAAAGCAGCCCCCTTAGGGCAATGGCAGGCTCATAAATGAATTTCAAACAACATTTTTGTGGATTTTTTTCCATTGCATATTCAACACAGACTGTGCTTGGTGAACAAAACAAAGGGTTTAAGGGCTGTCTTTAACTGGACACCAAAATTTTGTCTGCCCCAAAAGAGAGCCAACAATAATACCCTGGGGAAGGAGAGGCAGGATGACTATTCTTTGGTTCCTGACTAAAACCAGCCTCAGATGGGGATCAGGACATTTTCTAGACGTACATGTGCGGACACATGGTTTTGCACAGAGTTAATTTTTGTCCTTCCAACGTTCAACTCATCCTCTATTTTATCTGCTTTTTAGCAGTTTGTAAATTCCCATTCACGAACGGAAACATCCCTGGGGAGCTTCCCTCGGCCGCTTGCATCTGGATGCCATGGTGATGTGAGTCTGAGAGGTGCTGCGCTGCACCTTCCTGTGCTGAGAGGGACTTGCCAGCCTTGCTTGAGCTGTGGCAGCTGCCAAAGCCAGCCAGCTGAAGGGTGGAGATGCCACTCGAGCATCTCAAGGGCCACTCCCCAGCAGGATGTGTCAGCCTGTGTAGAGGTTCACACCACCAGCCATTATTGGCACAACTACCTCAGATACCTGGCACATCCATGATCCACGGGCTTAATGTTGGCAAGCCAGCTGTTGGTACTTTGATAGTGAAGTGGATTAAAACCTTGATAATCCATGAGTGATGGGTATTGTGAGTGTGCCTAAAAGGACTGGCTTCCAGAGAAAAGGCTTCCTACACTCAGCCAGGACCATTAGTGGCATACGGTTTGCTGGCTGCAGTAAGTACGTGAATATATCAACCAAACAAAATGCTGCATGATCATTATGCTGCCCTTAATCAAGTGGAAGGCACCTTCCTGAATGCCACAGAGGAATGCACCAGCTGGTGTTGAATAGGCTTTCTTCTCTCCAAATAAGACCATAAGCAACAGGACATCTGAGTCCAGATTGTTTCCCGAGACCTCATCCATCTCCTGCTCTGACTCATGAGATTACACATGGCATCGGTGCACTGGAGAGGACAAATTTTATTCCACGGCCAGGAGTTTCAACACAGTCGATCCTTCTGCCCAGCACATCCTGCCCAGGCAATGAAAGAATGAAATAGTATTTTTTGTCTACAGAATAAAGAAGCCATTTCAATCACCCTTCTCTCCCGTGCCTTTGATGCTCTGAGTGATGGCAATGTCACAGGTCAGTATCTTTATCTGCTTGGTATGCCTTCATTTCATTTCTCCAAGTCAGCCCCTCAGACACAGCCAGCGGGAGCCGTGTCAGCCCCCAGCACGTGGGGATAAGGGTTTCAGTGTTCATCCCCTGAAAAAGAAAATTTAACGAAAATGTGGTTTTGACAGTCAGAGACCGTGCAGCAACCAGACACAAGGTCCTTGACCATTATCTTTCTAACATTTCCAGACAGGGAGCCTGTCTGAAATCATTGACTGGAACAGGCTGTGACTTTTCACTTGATGATGGAATATCATCCATGTGAGAGTGAATTTCTTAGCTTGCTTGAAAAATTCATCGAGAATTGGTTTGTACCAAACCAGTCATTGCTATTTACCTCACACAAGGATCACATATCCTGAGTTTCTCTTTTACTGAGAGATTATCAAGCAACTTCAGGAACGGGGGGAGAGTCAGACAAAGGGTAAATTCCCTGCTGAACGAGGCTGCAAACCCACAATTTTCAACGTACCTGAGGTCCGAAACCATGTTGGCCCTAGACAGGCAGGATCAGAACTCCACCCTACCCTTCTTATGAGTTCTTATCACATCATGAAGTCACTGGAACTGGTGACTTGTACTGCCTGAGTCAACACTTCGACACCAATGATGGCATAACTCTATAGCAATCTCTTGACATAAAAGCTTTGGTTGTGGAGTAAGCCCAGCTGGAGATTAAGCCACTCTCACACAGCTGCTCTCTCAAGCCCCTTCTCTCCCCACTCCCCACCCCGCTGGAATGGGGAGGAGAATCAAAGTAAACTTCATAGGTTGAGATAGGAACAGTTTAATAATCAAAAATAAAGTGAAATTCAGTAATAATGGCAAATGACAATAATAATAATGATCATAAAAAGGGAAAAAACAAGTGATGCACAATGCAATTGCTCTCCACCTGCTGACAGATGCCAGACCCTCCCTTCCTGAACCTGGGTCATCCCCTCTTTCTGGTAACTCCCCCCAGTTCATATACTGGGCATAATGTTCCATAGTATGGAATATGCCTTTGGGCAGTTCAGGTCACCTGTCCCAGCTATGCTCCCTCTCGGGTTTTTTCGGTACCTCCTCACTGGCAGAACGCAAGACAAGGAAAAAGTCCTTGACTTAGGATAAACACCACTCAGCAAAACCCAAAACATCGGTGTGCTATCAACACCGTTCTTACTCCAAATCCAAAACACAGCACTGCAACAGCTACTGAGAAGAAATTAACTCTGTCCTAGCTGGAACCAGGACAGCATTGCATAAAGTACCCAGGAAGACACAAGGAGTTGGTAGGCTGATCACTGTCTGGCTTTGTCTCGTGCCAGGTGCTCCTCGGTTTGTGTCATGTGCAAAGGGGAAGTTCAGAGAGCATGTCCCAAAGCTGTCCTCCCAGCCCTGGAAAGCTTGTGCATTCCTCTTGCTGAACGTGAGGATGGCATCACCTGTAACATGAGTCCAAAAACATCTGACAGCGGAGCCACAGCTCTTCTGTGCTGTTCCTAATTCAGCCAGAACACATCCTGATGGCAGGATGAAAGCAAATCTCTCTGGGGATTATTTCAGAGATGCCGAACCCCAGCCCACTGCTGTACAATGACGAGATGCTGTTCCCCTCCCAGTCCCCCCCTGTATGAAGCCATCTATATTAGAGGAGATTATAATAACCAGCTGCCTCAGTTGGTGTTTTGAAGCTAAGCACTTGTAAATGCTTGAAGATATTTGTATTAAAGATAGGCTAAGCAAAAGCTGGTATGAGAAGTAAAGCTTATAACGTGCAGGAAGATTGGGGGGTAGCTTTCAGGTTTTTCATCGAGCTTTAAATTGTACCTTTTCTTTTGAATAATAATGTAAACCCATAAAACTTTGTTACTGAGAGGCACCATAATGAGTATTTTGCATTGAAATCAAAATAGTTTCTTTTAAAAGTACTCAAGCTCTCTTCGAGCTGCCAAGTCCTTAGTCAGATATTTAACCTCAGATCAGAATTTGAACTACTGCCATTTGTCTTAAAATTTTGAGCATCAGCATAAAAATGAACCACAAGTAAATTCATTTCAAGTACTGCTGAATATAAGTTGAAAGCCAATTGTTAAACAAGCAAGTATTCTCCTAATCACAACAAAAAGAGAGTGCCATAACACAAGGTGAAAATAAGCAGAAAGCAAACAGAACACACCATTGATTGAGTCCTTCATTATCTAGAATGGCTTTTAATGGAGGAACCTGCCTGTGTGTCATTGCTCTTATCTCTCCAAAGGCAGTATGCACACACTGTAAAAATCAGTCTCTTCATTTTCTGCTTGAAAAGATCATTGTGAAAAAAAAGTGTCAGGGAGTGGAGGTCATGCTGATTTATTGGCAATTAAACCTGCAGGATTTCTGCACTCCTTTCAAAACAAAGTATCTCTGGGTAATTCAGCCTGGCACGTTACATAGTGGGCTAGATACTAAAAGGCACGAATCTTTTTGTTTGTGCACAACAAAAACAATTGACTTGGTCTTATTTAGGAAATTGCTACTATTTTCTGTAAGGTATTTGTATTACCCATAAAGAGAGGGAGGTAAGTTACCTCTCGGCAATGCAAAATTCTTTCCAATAATGAAGATGCTGATTTTATTCCTCATCTTTTGTTGAAGACAGAAAGTCTACAGACAAACCTCCTCCTGGTTAGGAGTAAATAGATGACAGTGCTAAATATATGATGTGTTGCTGAGGTAGACCCCATTTGTTTTGCTCCATGATTGATTTGTCCATTCTTGAGTAAGTTCTTATGCAAAAGCTTTCAAACCAGACTGCATCTTGTCTGATCTCCTTGTGTGTATTTTCCAGCTGTATTATTTAGAAGACAAAAAAAAAAAAGTCACCCTCAAGCTACACAGCTAAACTGGAAAAAATATTCACTATTCTGTTTTTGCAGAACAATCTTATGCAGGTTTAGGCTTACATCATTTACTGAGCTAGCATAAGCTATACCACACAACCAGGTGCAATTAGGATTGACATTCCCACCCAAAGTCTTTCCCAGAGTAGCAATATTCTCAGGCTCTTTCTAATAAAGGTAACGTCATAGCTCTGAAAACATTTTTGGAGATCCTATATTGAAAATTCTTAATGTTTTGATGGTAATTCAAGACATTTAATTCAGTTCTTGGACATGTAACATGTGGTGTGGGAGGAATACTGCAACCAACACTGCACATTTTTCCAATCAGTGGTTGCATGGTTGAGAAATCATCTAAATTTTAATTTTTACAGGTAGCATTACCCCTAAAACATCCTTTATAGTTTACCTGCTTGTCTGAGGTCTGGATCTACACTGGTGAGATGTTCATAGAAAGGTAGATATCCGCAGATGTTAACAAACCCTCAGTCTTAGGAGAAGGTGTTCAGGAGTAAAGAAAAAAGCTGAGGGCATATTCAGTCCCTAAAATGAATGACTGTGGACCTGTCTGTATGTAGCTACAACAAGAACTCCAGCACTGACTCCCATTCAGGACACAGAAAGAGGTGAGAGAGAGCAAACACGGCAGGCAGCAGGATGGTGGAAGAAGAAATGCTACGAACCACACACTGCACAGCGTCCCTCGTGGCTTTGCCGAGGGCGAGGGAAGGGATCAGATGCTAAACTGGGCTGGTGGTAAGAGACAGCAAAGCGGGAGACATTGCCAGAGAGAAACCGCGAGCAGAAAGTTACGGTGTGGGAGCTGAGTAGGCAGACACACCAACCTGGAGAAATAGGAAGTCCCTTTGAAGTTATTACTTCAAACAGGGCTGCCAATGTAAATCAGGGATGCCGCTTGCAACAAGAATTCTTAGAAGAAGCAGGTGTCCAACCAGTGCTGGGCCAGCATTTCTCTCACGGTATCCCTGAGCAGAAAGAAAAGTTAGCCAGAGCCGTGAACAGCAGCCTGGCTTGCACCCGTGGAAGAGATGGTGCTATTCCTGGATGGATTAACCTGATAAACTCTTATGCCAGCTTTTTACAGGGTGATACACCAGGTGTAGGTCACCAGGATCAAAGGGCTTGTGGTTTCATGAGGAGGAGTGCTGAGACACTGTGAAGCCTGGCTGACTGTTCACACGTGTGGCAGAAGTCCCAGCACAGTAACTGGGACTCTCTGGCTCTCGTAGCACACACCCATGGCATGGCACCTCCGGCACCTGCCCCTCTGCTTTGCAGGAGTTCCCCTCTTGCCCTTCCCTGCTCTCCACACTCTTGGGTGCAACCTAAGAGCACTGAACATGTACTGAGCTTTAATGACAGCTTGGGCGAGGAGGTGCTTTCGTGGTGCTGGGTGGCACAGGTTGGCTGATGCAACCCTGGGAGTGTCCCCACTGTGCCCTCTCCTCTCAGGAGAAGGAAATTGCGACTGCCAGGAGGCAGGGGTTATCTTCCCGGGGGGCTTGTCCTCCACATAACAGATTTGGGTGACTGTCCTCTGTGCTCAGAGAGTCTTCTCCCAGGATGCCCTTCTCCATCCATTTCTTGCATTGAAATAGGAGTGGAGATCTGAGGATATTGACCCTGACATGGGAGAGGTGGAAGGGCCGATTTTCTGCACATAGCGGAAAACAACCCAAACAACAAAACCACTTCACGTTTTTCTGTTTGTTTCCTGCATTCAACCACCTGTGGTGATGGCAAGTCACCCAGAACCACGGCTGTGCCCTGAGGGGGAGAGGACAGCCAGCCTCTGGTAGAAACCACACAGGAGGCAGGAAGGAGGGCTGCAGCGATGACAGCTGCCTTGGCAAAGCAGGCACGGCTGTCCTTCAGTGGGCAGGACATTCAAGGACAGCCTGGAGCCAGGCCAGGAGGCACCAGCAGCCTCTGTGAGTCTGTCTTGGCTCAAAGCAGGAGGTGACAAGGGTAGGGTGGAAGGCACCTCCTGCCACCTCCTCAGCACCTGCCTTGGCCTCTGCCGCCCATCTTCCTCACACCCCCTGCTGTGGGGGGGGCTGCGGGAGGTGCTGCATGGGCGTCCTGGGGAACTGGGCACAGACCAACACGGAGTACCATGACTAATGTCTGTCCCACCTATTTTAAAGGTCTGTGTTGGAAAATAGCACCACGTCCTTCTCATATTTATTGGATGAGTTCTGCTTTGCGTGGTTGCTGTTTTGCTGTAACTTTCCCTCAGTAGCTCTGGTGCTCCGAGTAGAAAACTAAGATGGCGCATGAGGGAGACCAAGGCGGCACGTGGGCTCAGACTGCCAGCAGCTACAGGCCTCCATCGTGGGACAGGGGACATTGCAGGAAAAAATGACTTAATGCCTTCAGTCTGAAATGTGGGAGCGAGCAGCTTTCAGGGATCCTGCACAAAACACCTTGGCAGGGCATCCCCCACGCTGTGGCTCTCCAGCTTCTTGGAGGTGATCAAATGCACGACAGCACGACACCGGTGGCCTTGGCTATGTCCGATGCCATTGCTCCCGGCCCTCCACCACCTGTTCCCTCTTGCTCTCCCTAACCACATGCAGAATTCAGCAGGGAAGATGGATCACGGTGAGGAAGCAGGGATCACATTTGATGTGGACAGTGAGCAGAGACAAGCACAGTTCCCTTGATCATCTGGTAGCCGGCTGGACACTAAGTGAGGCATCCTGATGCTGACTAAGGTCGCTAGTCAGGAACCAGTACAGGCAGGGACAGGCAAACATCAGGAGAGGTGTGAGTGTACTTGATGACCCAAAAATCCTCTGCACCCCACCAGGCTGGGCCGGCGACAGTTCCTCTAACCCTGCACAGACAAGCTGTTGCAGAGCTGCAACTATGCATGCACTGCTGGGAGGCTTAACCTTGCCTACTGAGCCTTATGGGGATGAGTAGGACATGAGGCAGAAAGTTTAAGCCTCTCTAAGAGGCTGGACTTTCTTTTGTCCCCTGTCCCAGATGCATTGCTGCAGCCACCGGTGACTTCACAGGCTGCCAAAGAGTGAAAGTGACTGTGGCTGGACTTGGAGATAAGGGGGAGATGCAGAAAACCTCACATCTTGGTTACTGTCTTTATTGATACAAAATTGGTGGATTTTGAACCAAAAACAGTACAGTAGTCCAGTACAGTAAAGTAGTACAGTTTAAAGCCAAAAAGGCCTGACATGGGTATGTTGAGGAGTAGAGAGGGCTGAGGAAGGTAAAGGTGACAGCGTTTTTCAGGAGGTGTAGAAACACTTTATTTTATTTGAAGTGTTGTGCTACAAGTTGGTTTAAATCAAATGGCAGTTCAAAGGCCAAGTTTTATTTTTGTTTCTTTGAGGGGGTGTCGACCTCAGGGCACTTACAGCTTTTAACTTTTTAATTCTTGTTTGGTTTTGTGGTGTTTTTTTCCCCACTAAACTATAAAGGGGGAGAGAGCGTGCATTCCTACTGAACTCAGATTGCATTTTTAAGGGGTAAGTGGAAAGGACTTGTGAGCAGACACACTTTAAAGGCCAGGGTGTAAATGCAATCAAAGGTTGAGAAACAGATACCACCTTTGGTGGCCCAAACTGGAACCTTCCACGTAATAAATTGGAGCTGGAGGGATCCTGGATTCAAATGTCTCTCTTTCAGGTTGCCGCCTAGCTGGGCAAAAGTCAAAGCAACACACCCTGATCCCAACGGGCAAACAATGCTCCGCTGGGCTCTGCTCCTCCCTCTGCCGAGGCGGCCGAGGTGTGGAAGGCACACAAGGCACGCTGATGCGCACTTTCAGAGGGATAGGAATTTAGGCTAAAGAGCCTCTTACGGGCAAAGCGTTGCCGGTACCAGCAGTGCTAGGTCTATTTTTAATGATTTGGGAACGGAGGATGCTTTCAGCGTTAGATGGCTTTAGCAATGCATAATTAATACAAGTGCACTTCTGTTGTCTGCCGAGAGGGTAGGAAGGCCCTGGCTAACTTCTGAGGCTGTGAAAGGAAAAAGAAAAGGTTGAATGATTCATAACGCGTTCAATCAGTGGAAATTAGGTAGGAGCTAAAAGAAAGTTGCAGAGAATAATTTATTCTGATCAGAACTCTGTGGCTGGGCTCTGTTTCTGCAGCTGGTCGAGCTTCATGGTGCAGCGGAAGGAGCCTCCCTGCCACTGGATTCGATCCTCTGCCCTTGGGAGAATAATTTGCCTGCTTTAACCCTGAGCCTGATATATCCTCACTCTCAAAAAACCCAAGAGGTTGTTCTCTGAAATTGTTTCAAATAAAAAAAAGAAAAGCCCAACCACTGGTTCCTCCTTACGTGGAGTGGGGGAATTTCCTTGAAACGCATTCCCATCGTTCTTTATAAATGAAATTACCACAAGTCATCATAAGGCAGGCATGAGCTGTATCCAGAAGGTGAGGAAACCTTGGGAAAGTGATCAAACTTTTCTTGCAGTGGAAGATCAGCTCTGAAACAAGACTTCTCCCTGCAAGTGACTTCCTGAGGTCCTCTTTATGATGTTGTAAAACTGCAAGTGCGTGCAGGGCTGTCCAACCCTGCTGAGCAAACAGCCGAGTTCTTGCTCTGCAAAGCTGAAAGCCGAAAGCACGAGCGGACGACAACGCGCTACAAGACAAGGCAAACACGGCGGCGGCGGCTTCATTTTTGTTAAGAGGACAAAAAAAGAAAAGAAAAGAAAAAATATACACATGTATATAAGAAAGGTGAGGAAAGGGAAGTGAAACTACAAGGAGGGTTTATGTATTTCTATTCCTAAATTTTTAACATTTTGAAATTGTGGTATTTCTGGTGGGAAAGGGGAACTTTTCCGAGGCGGTGCGGATGCTCGGGGCGGGACGCGGAGCCCGGGAGCCGCTCACAGCCCGCACGGCCCCGGCGGGCGCGGGGCGGCGGCGGCGGTGCCAGAG
>VZTA01010794.1:75900-114172 GCA_013398855.1 Mohoua ochrocephala
GTTCCCGCGTTTTGGGGTAAAATCCAGGAAACGGCTGGCGAAGTGCTCGAGGTGAGGCTGGGATCTGCACGTGGCCCTTCGGAGTTTTCCATCTTTTTCGGGGTTTTTTGGTGAAGTTGGGCGATGAGTTGGTGGCGGCAGCGGAGCAGCATCCCACTGCCTTCCTTGCCTTACTCCCGCTTGGACACACCGGCGTGCTTGGTGCTCAGGTTCTGTGGGAGCGGAAACTGGCTTTTGTTGGTAAGGCTTTGGATTATGACGAGGCCCAAACAAAGAATAAAAAGAACAAAGAAATAAAATAAAGGGTAACCTTGAAGAGGACCCAATAAACTCATGTTCCCGCCGTGGTGCCTGCCTATGGATGGGCTGTATGCTAAATGTGGAGTTAAACATGCTGAATTATGGTGGACTTAAATGCTGAGAAAGCAATTTGATTAGCTTTGTGTCTAATCTATGAAATCCAGATAACTATATATAATTTGCCATGTATATATACATATATATGCACATACACACTCTCCAAATCTTGTTATTGGTGGGCTTACATTGAGACAGATTTAGTAATAGCTGGGTTGTAATATATTGACATGTGATTCATTTAACTTCTGTTGTGTTTTTGGATTGGGGTTTTTTTCCCCCTCCTTAAGGTCTGGTGTGATGCTACATCTATGCAAAAAAAAAATTAAGCTGGCATTGTCTTATGTCAGGAAACTTGAACTAGTTTGAAGGTTGCTTTTTTTTTTTTTCCTTGGCAGGTGCCAACTCACATTTCCCAAGCTCTGCAGAAGGTAGTTGGACACAAGTCTGAACTGAAAGCTCTATAGTAGCAATTAGTGTAGCACAGGGCTTGAGTTGATGAACTTAGCCGGGTGCCAGGGTGTGTTATCTCTGCCCTCAGCCACGCGCTGCTGCAGCAGCAGATCAGCTTCTGCTGGGGGCTCACTTCTGTCCAGCTGTGCCACTTAACTTTTGCAGAAACAGAGAGGAGATGGTGATTCTCACTTTGTATGTTTGAGTTGCCTGAAATAAGTATAGGACTTCTCTGTGCTTTTAGTTTTGGTTGGTTTTTTTTTGTTATCAGATGTGCCCATTAACTGAGCAGTGCTGCTGTACACGGTGTTTACACTTGCGGACTGTGGTGGAGATGCTGCGTTGGCTGCCCTGCACGTCCTGAAGGCAGCTGGAGGCACTGGCCCTATATCAATCCAGGCATGTGGCTCTGAGCACTCTCAGGGACCTTGCTGGAATAAAACTCGGTTATGTCTTTGTTGGCAGTGTCTAGACCAGACGATGAAGTTGTGACCTGCTTTGGGTGCTGCTGCTGGGGCTGTGCTGAGGGAGCTCCTCAGGGATTTTTCGGCCCAGAAATAAGATATTTTTTGCCTAAAAGGGGCACCAGCCAAGGAGTGTGCTGCCTCAACAGCTCCAGCCCCCACGGAATTTCTGCTTGAGGAGCCTTTCAGTGTCCTCTAGAGAGCTCAGGACTGAAGGCACCGGCATTGCCAGCAACTCTCTGTGTCAGGACGTGCCAGTCCAGTAAGTAATGGAGCAGATAGAGGGATGTGTAATGGTCCTGCTGAACGAGAAGTACTGCCTGGCAAGTGAGTGGAGTGCCTTGGAAAGAAGACAGAGGCTTAGGGACATGTCAGGCTGATTTTTGCCATCTCTATTAACCATGGGCTCTGTCCACTCAGTGCAATGGACTTGAAAACCTGACGTGTTGAGCAAAAGCAAACTCTTCTGGTGAATGAGATAGTTTGGCATCTAAAGATGCTGTACATGGATATAGTTGAAACTGGTGAGAAAGCCATGCAGTTCTGGTGCACAACTGCTGGTTCCCATAACAGCAGCAGAAGTTTTCATGTCAATTTCACTGGGATTGTAATTGCACCTTCCCGTCCTGCCATCTCTCCTTGCCTACTCATTGTTGGGGTTAAAAGGAGCTGATGTTTATGAGAGGAAGTACCCTCGGCACTCAGAAGACTTTTTCCATGTGCAGGTTTGTGATACCTTATCAGAAGGAGCTGCACAGTGGGATTATAGCCAGCAAAGTGGCAGAAAGGATGGGTGTTGGGAGGAGTGACAGTGTGCCCACAGCCACCGCTGCCATGCATCTCTTGATGCCATTCCCTGCCTTGGGATAGTCTTACTGCACTACTGTGGCCCAAAACAACATTTTGCCTGGCTGCAAATGGATGAAAAGCAGCCTCTAGTCCCCGTAAGTAAATGGCTGTCAGCAGTCTGGATGAATGCTCACTGCCTTTTAGCAGAGGCGCAGCTTCTGGGTTATTCCCTTTGGCTCCTTGAGTTTTCTCACCGCGGCAGTCGCAGTTCCTCCCCTCCCGGTAAATGAGCGCATTTTGCCTAAGCTCATCTATAGGATGGCACTGCACCGATGGTAACTTTTCCTGAGGGAAGTAGATGGAGGCAGCGAGTGCCTCGTCCCAGTGTGTGTGTGTGTTGCCGCTCTACAACTGAAAATGGTGTTGGGCAACTTCCTGCGCCGCGTCGCTGCTGTGGCGGCTCGGCGTGACTCACGGCAGCGCCCGGCTCTGCTCTCGACAAGTGCTCGCTTGCAGGCTGCAAACCCTGTCCCTGTGGCTGCACGTGGGGTGTCTCCTTCCAGATCCAGCGGCTGCCTCGGCTCCCAGAGAAGACACACAAGAAAACCATGAGATGCTGCTTCACTTTTTCCCTGGCTGGATCTTTGTGTGTGATAGGCGTGTGCTTGTTCCCTGGCACGTTACACCTGCTGATTTGGTGATGGTGCTGGGTGATGGTGAGCTCTCCATCTCATCCTCACCATGCTGGGTAAAAGCGCGCAGTGATGTTCCACGGGGCTTCCAAAATACAATTTAGGTCAGCAAGAAGAGGCGGCTCACTGTGCTTGGGTAATAAATTACATGGAATGGAAGAAGTGCTGCCTGATGCCAGCCAGCATCTTTACGACCCCTGGTGCTCTGCCTGCTCCCTATAAAACATTATGGCTGTGGGAGCACAAGGGTTGGGTCGCTCCAGGTTGGGAGAGTGCTGCTGAGTGCTCAGTGCCGGCCTGTATGGTCAGCAGCTGGGAAACACGGCTGCTGTGTTTGGGGCAGGAACACCCATTTTACTGAATGGTTGCTCAGGGGCACCAGGACGACTTTAAGACAAGCTTGGAATTTGTGCAGATAGGAATACTTATACTGAAAGTCAATGATGTGGATTTTGACCTTTTTTTTGCCTAGTGCATTCAAAATTTTTTCCCATTATGTTTCTACTAGACTCAGTGCTCCCTACTTTTTCCTCAAAGGTTAGGGAATGTTAGGAACTCCATTAAACTGACTACTGCATCACCTCCCACCCCTACTCTTCTGCACACTCAGTCTTCGTGTCTTCTCTCGGGTTATTTTCAGTGCATTCCTAACTTGCAGTTTGTTGCTACTTTTAGTTTCCCAGTCCAAGTGTGGTCCCGTGCTTGCTTTCTTTTCAACAGTGTCACTGGATTTTGTGGTGCTTAGATTTGGGGCAAGTACAAGTTGCCTGAAAGCTGAGTACTGGATATGGAGGGAGCTTGGTGCTTGGAAAAGTTTCATGAAGTAGAGCTGAAGGAGTGGGAGCTGGGAAGCTTGCTGCTAAGCAGCAGCCGCTCATCCCTCATCCTCAGGTCTGCGAGGCTCATCCCCAGACCAGTTACAAGCCAGTTTGGTTTGATTTAGGGACGTCGTGGAGTAGTCAAAAGTAGGAGGGTTTTTTGTTTGCTTGTTTGTTTAAACAGAAAGCCAGGTTCAACACTGGTGGAATAAAATTAAAAGCAAGTTGGCCAGGAAGGTCAGCACGGCGAAGAGCATTGCTTTGCCTTCCTCGAGCTCTGGAGGAAAACTTTGGGAGCAGGAGCTGGGAAGCAGGACCTGGGGACAGCTTTGCAGTCACAAAGTTGTACCGGTAATGTGGTTTTGTGATACGGCTCCGATGGTGCTTTCCAGTTGAATCTGTAAGAAGGGTCACTTGGGGTGAAGCTTCAAATTGTTGGTTTTCCACTGGAAATCGGGAGTTTTGGTACTTTAAAGGCAGAAAAGCTGTATGGAAAAGATAGCTTTATGTTTTCTATCGTTGGTAAATTGGTACTGACACCAGCTGAAATGTAGCTGTGTTCACTTCTGTTTCAAGAGGATGGTGGAGAAACACACGGAAAGGTTACCCTGGAAAGGGAATTAGCATCAGAATTATTTTGCAAGTCATTTGCTCAAAGGCATTTGCTCACTTGTGAACATATCAATGGTTTACACTTTTTTTGCATTTTAGTCCACTTAGCAAGCACAGTACTGATTTAAGGAAAATGACCCATAAGCATCTCTTGAAAGGTACTATTGGCTGCAAAGCATTTTTCTTGAAAGCACTTATTTCCCTCCCCTCCCCTTTTTTTTGACACCAAATGTTTTTCTTAATAGTTTAGATTTCACTGCTTGTTTGAGTTTTTTTAAAAATTATTTTCATATCCCAATTTCTCTGTTAGACTGTTTTCATGTGCATGTTTTAAATCTGAGGCACAGGGAACCAGGTCCAACAGTGACTGCAGCCTTTGGAAAGGCTTCACGTTTGCAAAATCTCTGAAAGCAGCACTGGAATAAATGTCCCAGAGGCTCTGGGCTGTATACAGGGTCCGGACTGAGGTCAGGGCATGTCTGAGTTCACATATCATTTTCCTTTCGGATTTTTGTTTCAAACACAAACCCACTTGTGTGTGTGTAAATATGTGTATTTAATTAAAAAGTGCAAACTTTTATTAAAAAAAATCAGATGTAATATTCCTCTTGCTGCCTGCCCTTTCCTGGGCTATGATAAGGGTTTATTTAATCCCTTCCCTTTTGCAGGGTTTCTTAACTTTTCTTAATATTGGACCTTTAAATTGGTTTTCATTACTTTTTTCCCCCACCCTGCCTTTAATTATATCACAGGGTGTGACAGAACATTGATGTGAGAGAGGCTTTGAGGTATTTCCACAAATCCCTGGAAAACCTCTCTTCCCCTTTGAGCCCACCAATGCCAAGGTTCAAATGAAGCCCTTGAGCTTCTGGCTTGTCCAGTCCTTTGATTGGTTGGTTTTATTTTCAGGCTGGATTTGAGAAGGTGATAACTGCCTTTTAATTTTTTTTTTAAACCATTATTTTTAATTTTCCCCCGCTTTGCAAGCCAGGAGGAGCAGGAAGGGCCCTGCCTGCTGCAGGTGCTGCCCCAGGGAGCATCTCTGGATGTCCTTTGTCACCCAGAGGCTCATCTCTTCCACAGACAGTGGGTCCCAGCTTGCTGAAATCTATGGCTGAGAGGTGGTTTTATCCTCGGAAGACTGTAATGCCTTTAGTTGTCTTGGATACGTGACATCATATAGCGTTATAATCAAATATAGTTCTTTCCCAGGGCTCGGGGCGGGGGAGGATCTCAGCTGACCTCGAGCAGGGGTGTGAGGTGTGCAGGGCATGGGCAGCCCGAGACAAAGGAGGTGTTGGAGGGGGGAAAGGTTGAATTAGTAGGGGGCAAAATAGTTTGGTGTCGTCCTTTTGGTGCTCCTGGTCAGGCTGATGGGTTTATTAAAAAAATAAACCCTTTTTATTGATGGGTTTTCATTAGTTCTGCCAGGATTTTTTTTGTTGCTGTTGTTGCTCTTCCCTCCAACATGCAGAAACTTGTAGCTGGTCCAGTGCTGTGTGCACGATGACTTGGATGTTTATCGCCAGCTTGGGTAGGTGAGCAGTGACAGTCATTTATTTGTGTAATTCTTGGGCTGTTTTGACAACACACATTGATGTGTTTAAGTCAGGACAAGCCCTTACGCCTCTTGTAGATGCAAGGGAATATGAAAAATCAATAGAGGAGTTTGCTGTTGGTGCAGCTGTTTGCATGCAAAAGCACGTACCAGTGGTCTCAAATACTCTCACAGAGCCTGCTTGTGTCAGGACAGAAGTTGTGTGTAAAGCACACAGCGCTTTAAGGCTGCACACCCTGAGCTTGTTGTGGAGAGAGTGGGTGCAGAGCTGCTGTCATTAATCTAAGTGTGATACGGCTGAAAATCTCTTCTAAAATTATGTTCGACTCCTCAGACTTGGCCAATGCATGGTAAGATTTTTTAAATTATTATTATTTTTTGAACCTGAAGGGAAATCACCGTGCTGTTGTCAGGCTCCAGGTCTTCCCACTATTAGCAGAGGTGACCTAGTTGCTCGGCTGGTCCTGCAGAAATAAAGAGGCGCATTTAATTGTGGAGAAGGTTGTCCTAACCTGGGGCACTGATGCTGTGCAGGTGCCAAAAGGGCACCTTTCATCTGATGCCACTGTAAAGAGGGGTCAAGCAGCAACAGCAGCTCTGTTCTCCTGCTAACTTGGCATGGACAAGGCTGTGGCATCTTCTGACAAGAAGGCTGAATTCTTTCTTGCCAGGTCAGTGAGTTCAAGCGTGGTGACCACGGTACTGAAACGATGCCTCTACACTGAGAGCTGCAATGCTGCTGAGTTTGGAGGAGGTCGTCTTTGGTGGGATGGTGGCATCTGCCACAGCTTTGTCCTTTGGGCCTGGATTCTACTGGAGCTGAGACTTCTTCCAAGAAGGCTGCTGCAAAATAAATGTCTTTCCCTGCTTGCCCGAGGATATGCCCAAGTGGACTTCCAGTTTCGTTAAATGGCTGGCCTTCATTAAAGCAACTTTGTCTTCATTAAATGCTCACACATCAAAGCATTTGCTCCTGCGGCAGAACGTAGCGGTGCTCAAGGTCTTCCACCAAAATTCACTTACAGCTGGGGGTGTTTGTGGGGGCATGCAAACCTGGTTTGACTCAGATGTGCTCTGCTAGGCTGAGGACCTTCCAGTGCTCATAACCTTTCCCAAACTTAGCTCTCCGGTGAGTTTGAGAGAAGGCTGCAAAAAATGTCTCGAGACATTGAGTCTCCTCCAATCTCTTTGTGCTTCTCTGGACCTGACTGCTGCTTTGATACATCTGCAGCCTTAATCAGCCCCTTCAGACCTGGGCTCTGCTGCTTGGGTCGTGAGTGCTCTGGAAGAGCAGGTCTTTGGGCTTTGGGTGCTGGACTGGCATGGATTAGCAGGGAAGTCTGCTCCTGGCTTTCATGCGATGCCAAAAATCAGACTGCTGGAAGAAGGTTGTCTCTCTCACCTCTTTCCTGATGCATCCTAACTTTTATTTGAGCAACCTCAGTTGACCTGGCAGCCTTTTAATCTTTTGCCCTGGAATCATAGTCCTCTGTCTGTAATTACCGTGCAAAATGATGTGCACCTCCACTGTGATACTTTGAGGGGTAGATGTGTTGGTTGGCCTTTCTTTTGAAGGTGCCAACAGGAGATAGATGCTTGAGTTCCTTAGGATTTGGGTGCACGAGGCTCTGCTTCCAGTTGGAAGTGTTAATACCAGGGAACAGCAGCGTGCTGTGTCACTCTGTACTCGTTGGTAGGGTGAAGCACATGGGCAGAGCACAAAGTCTTCCACGTTTTTCGGAGGTGTGCTTAAAGCATATTATTTTTGCATTTGCCTGGCCGGAGGTTGCCTTGTGGCTCTGCTTTCAGGGCTGGGGCTGTCCCCATGGGAATTATCAAAACATCTGCACTGGAGAGCTGCTTCTGTGCTCTTTCCTTCTCACAGTTTGCTCTTACTGTGGTTTTTCTGCTGGGTCATCCCTGAGCACAAAACCCTGCCAGCTTACAGCAAAGTTGGCTTCGGTGAATCCCATGACCCTTATGTAAAACATTAAACCCCAAATACTGGAAGTGGTAATCTTGAAAAATGACAGCTTGGAAGCTGTGTTCTCACAGTCGTGTCTGGTTATGGGCAATCAGAGCACACATGGAGAAAAAAATTGTGGATTTTGGATGTCATTAAGGGTCTGTGTGAATGAAGAGGGGTTCTGGAGAGCACACAAGGTGACCACTTGTGTGCCTTCAGATATGCTCCAGTGGCACTGG
Source organism: Mohoua ochrocephala (assembly GCA_013398855.1). Taxonomy (NCBI): domain Eukaryota; kingdom Metazoa; phylum Chordata; class Aves; order Passeriformes; family Acanthizidae; genus Mohoua; species Mohoua ochrocephala. The sequence continues at coordinate 83,849 of VZTA01010794.1, forward strand.
TGTCACTCCTGTGATGTTATTTTTTCTTATTTATTGGTTGATAATAGTCTAATATGGCCTATATTTCCTTTCTGGAAAAAAATTAATTTCTGATGTGTTCATGTAGAAGATGTATGAGGCGGTGAACTAGGATAAGAAGGTAATGAGATATGTGGATTTTTGTAATGCAACTAATCATCTACTAAGAGAAACATGGCACCAACCTATGTTATTTACTGTAAGTATATTACCTGCAAATAATTTTTATTTTTCAAGCAGGGCATTAATTATGCTAATGAGTCTCTGCTAAAACATAGTAGCATGCAAACAAATAGTGCATTGACACCACAAAGTCTACCTGATTATAAGTGCCGGCTTAATAAGTCGTTATATTTTTTTCCCTTATATTTTTGAGAAGACTGAGGGTGCCCAGGCCATTTTTGTGTTGCAAACAGACTTTATTGCCCTGTTTCCCCCAAGAAATGAATGCAGTGACCTCAGACTTGCATGTGTGTGTGAGGTGAGCACGTGCATGTTCTTGATCTGCCATGCTGACGGAAAATTTGTAAAGGGAGATTTCGTGCAACATGAACCGGGAGCTAAAATTACCAAAACACGGCTGTGAGGTGCAAGCTCCTGTGTAGCTGCCTAAAGAGGTGCTGAACGAGGGGGCAAAGTTAATCATTATATAGAGAACAGAGCAGCTCGCATTGCAGCAGAGTTGAGGTTTGTCTCACTGTATGAGTTTTATCACTAGCTCTTTGTTTGTTTTTTTTTTTAATTTAAGAAAGGATTGAAGAAGTGACATAAGCATATGTATATATGGCTGTGTTTAAAGCCAGCCATCACTGACTGCCAATATAAATCTGCTCTGGTGCCTTGGGGGAGAAGTAAATTGTAGGGAGAGCAAAGCTATTTTTGACCAGCTATTTGAGCAGCTCACTTTGCTTTAATTTTTTTCTTTTTTTAATACTAACTGAGCTGGTAGTTAATGATACCCGTCCTTGCACTTAATAGAAATAAGAAACAGAAAATAAAAAATTTATGGATGTTTTCCAGCACTGCTACTGGTAAGCATAAGTGCAGGTGCTATTGTCAACACAGCTTTGCAATAGCTGGTGCATGAGTGTATGAGCAGATGAAGAGCAGGGCAAAAATTGCTGGTGGGAAACACGGTTTATTTCCTGAGGGGAGGCACAAATTCTGCAGCTCATGACTGCCTGGCACCAGGCAGGGGCTGATGAATTACTCTGTTGCATTTCTGTGTCACCATGTCACTCCTCCATTGCATGTCTCGTTCCCCTTCTCCAAAATTCGGAGGCTGGGCAGTGTGCTGCCATGGACAGGGTGAGGCTGCCGGGTTAGAGCTGGGTGGGTCTGGGGGTGGCACAGCCAGGCAGTGGACACTTTGTAGGAGAAGATGTAAGTGCAAGGAGACAAGTGTTTACTGCAAGCTGGTGTAAGAAAACATCCAGTAACTGCATCGAGCTGTCTGGCGAGATGTGATATGGAAACTGTCCTTGTCTGGAGCTCTGGCACTGGGAGCTGGAGCATGAAACCAGAATGATAGCACTTTCAGGGACAGGGAACTGGATTGGGGGTTTGGGTTTTTGTTTGGTTGTTTTGTTGGATCTTTTTACAGTTAATATGAACTTCAGCTTTGCTGGCATCCATAGTTGGAGTGTCTTATGTCTGTAGTGTACGTGTGTGTGTACATGTACACACCCTGCATCTGTACAGTGGTTTTGTTGCTCTGTACTTCTGGTGTAGCTGTGCTGGCCAAAGCTGTGGGTGCAGTGAAGCTCTAACGTGTTCACATCAGCAGGAAAAAACCCAGCTGTTCTCATAACATAGTTTGCTAGAAGACCCCTTTTAAAACTCCACAAGCAAGATGGTTTTTGTTGGTGTAATGCCTCTAAAGCATGGGTAGCCTGTTAGACTGTGCATTCAGTGTGGCAGTTTTTCATAGATAATAATTTTATGGTTAGGTTTTGAGTGTTTTGTTGTTTTGGGGGTTTTTTATCTAAGTGGTGAGCCTGGATTATTCCTGCACCAGGTCTGAGCTGCCACACCGGTGGATGGTCTCTTCCTCTTGAGAGCTGGTCCCAGCACCCTCTGCTCTGCAGGGAAGCCCAGGTTAGGGCAGCAAGCCCTTGCAGGAGGGGAAAAGGATCTTTTGGACCCAGGCAGCTCTGTGGGACCCAGGTGATGGACTGATAGGCTGGGCAGATCTTCCCCTGGTAGAAACAGGCAGCAGCACTTGGGAGCGACTGCGACGTGTAGGGGGTTGTAAAGACTTCATTTGCACTGAAGACCACAAATAGACTTTATGCTGATTTAAGTTTTGCAATTCCTTTTTCACTCTTTGGACACCAAAGGCAAACACTTCTAAACAGGGTCAGTTTACAATATAATGAGTAACTTAAGAGTTAGTGTGAGAGCTGAAAGGTTTAGATCCTACCTGTTAAGGTTTTTTCCAGGTTTCAGATGTTGACATCAAAATAGCTATTATTTCTGTGTCTGAATTGGTGTTTCGAGATAGATACAGCAGTTTCCAAGTGCTTCCCATAAGTTCTGCCTATGAACCAAGGGGAGTTAACACACGCTCATGAGATTCCTGGGAGGCTCCTGTTGGACCCTGGCTCTCACCAGTGACTTCAGCGTTCACGCGCAGCGTGGGGATGGTGCAGCCCCACACTTGGGTTTGGTGGGCTCCTGCTGGATGTGATTGTGGTGGTTTGCACTGATTTCTGACCATCTCCTTTGTTGCAGACCAATCAAGCTAAATGGGTCCAGTCACTGGAATGACTCCGGATAAGAAAGCTGAAACGCCCGGAGCAGAAAAAGCCGCGGGACTACGGCAGTGCCATGGGATGGGCAGCCTGCCCGACGCGGGCGACGCTGGCAAGCCAAAGGCCACCGTGGTGGACAGAGATTCAGCAGACGATGAGCTCACAAATTTGAACTGGCTGCACGAAAGTACTAACCTGCTAACAAACTTCAGCCTCGGCAGCGAGGGCCTTCCAATTGTTAGCCCCTTGTACGACATCGAGGGTGACAGCGTGCCATCCTTCTCGCCATCCTGCTACCAGAACCCTGAGAAAAAATCCTCCACTTCCAAACCCCCTTACTCTTTCAGCCTTCTCATTTACATGGCGATTGAGCAGTCCCCCAACAAGAGCTTGCCAGTCAAAGAAATCTACAGCTGGATCCTGGACCGCTTCCCTTACTTCGCCACGGCCCCCACCGGCTGGAAGAACTCGGTCCGACACAACCTCTCCTTGAACAAGTGTTTCCGAAAGGTGGAGAAAAGCCATGGCAAGGTGAGACCTGGCAGGAGGGAGGTGGAGCAAGTTCGAAATTCAGGGAGAAACGGAGAAGGTTCTGTTGTTCTTAAGGACATTTTGTTTGGGTTGTTTTCACCCCACCTCTTAACGCTTTATTTGCAGATGGAGGTGGTTTGGAAATGCTGCTTCCGAGAAATCGCAGGATGACAAAAGTCACTGGGTTTTGTTATTTATTACTGGCCTGGGTAGACCCAGCTGTGGTGCATCCTTTTTAAATCTGGCACACATGCAATTGCAAAGGACTCTGTTTCCATTTACTTACAATTTTGTTAGCCTGCAATAACCAGCCTGAAATTTCAGATAACCCTCCTAGGATTTCTTCTCGATGAAGCTTCTTGAACTAGTGCTTCCTCTATTTTCCAGTGCTGAAATTCTGGGTTATCTTCCTCCTTCCCTGCTTTTCCAGCACGGCCATGGCTACGATCGCGCTGGGAAGCAGAGGAGATTGTGGGATGCCAACCAGCTTCCCTGCTTGGCTAGCAGGGATGTTGCCCCTCTGGGTGCACATGTGGTCCCCTGCAAGGTGCCCTTGCTTGTGGGCACACTGGATGTATGTGGCTGAGTGTTCCTCAGTCCAACAGCTTTCTCAAATATTAAATTGTCTCTTCCACTTGTGATCTCCTGTTACACTTAGCACAGCTCTAGCTTTCCAATAACCATATTAATTCCTGCATTTAATGGACTGTAATGCTTTAACATCTGCCATAAGATAAGATGTGTGTCTCTGCGTGGTGCAGACACACTTCTTAAAGTCAAGGATACTCTTTTCTGTACAAGCTCTTTCTTTTTCTGGTTTATATGATTTTACTAGTGGCTTTTTCTTCCTCCCTCTCTCATTTCCCATCTTGTTCCTCAAAGAGCTGGCTCTGACTTAAATAAACTAACAAACCACATACTGAAAGTCAACAAACAAGTCCTGTGCTTGGAGGTCAGACTCGGTGGTAGCAGGCTTGTTATCAGAAATGCCTGCAATGCTTGGAGTGCTTGACAGCCTCTCACTCTAGAGAGGGGTCCTGGAGCTGAGTAGGCATTGGGGAGGGCTGCCTTGTACTGACAGGACTGAACACCACTGCTTCTCAATATTCCTGCTTTTCCATTAAGTCGTTAGGATGTTGTTTTCGCAAGCAGCATCTTTGCCCTGGAAAAAAAAGTGACTTTTTATTGCAATGTGACAAGTCCAATAACTACCTCATTGCTGAGTTGTGCTGAGTGTTAGGACAGGCTCCTAACGTGGCTCCAGGTGCTGTAATCAAATAACTTGAGATGCTCAAGCTGTCCCTGTGTGGAGGACTGGATCTGAGCAGGGACCACACGCTGCTGCAGGTGACAAAAGTGCTGTTAAAGGCCTGGGTGGCTCTGTCCAAGGAGGGTGACATGAGTTTCAGAAGAACTAGGGCAGGAAAGGGGAATCTAAATTGGTATGAGTTCCTTCTGTCTGTGGATCTGCCCTTTAATGCTCTGCTGCTTCCAGCCTCATGGGTTAGGAGTTACCAGTCAAACCTGTTGTCTTGGCATTTGGGTGGCAGGAGCTTGAGACTGCCTGGTCCCCTGCTTACCCTGGCATCTCCCTGAGTATTGCTGGGCTCAGAGGATGGCTTGCTGCTTGATGTGACATCTCTAGTAGGAAGAACAAAATGCAGAATATCTCCCACCGCTACCAGCAAGGTGATGCTGATGTGCTCTGTCAGTGGTTTCCCAGGGCTCCAGGAACTGCACAGCTCTCTAAATCTAAAGAACAGAAACTGCACTTACCAAAAAAAAAAAACAAACCAAAAACGCCGCTCCTGAAACTCTGCTGAAGCTTCCTCATTTCCAATAAACAGCAGTTAAATCTTTACCCTCTGCCCTGCTTAGAAAGGGACCAGATGAGGGTACTGCTCCAAATTCTTCCTGCAAAATAAGTCCGTGGCACACAGCAGCATGCCTGGATTCCATGGGAGTTGATCTGGCAGGTGACGGAAATGCTGCAGACCCCTTTGGATGAGCTCCTCAGGTGTCACTTCTGGGAGCAAGCAGCAGTTGCTCACAAGCTCATTTTGCTGATCTTGTTGCATGTAACCATGTACTAGCCATGCCTCTGGGTGCTTCCCTGAAAGGGCAAGATAATTTTGTATTTTTTTCCATTTTTTTCTTTGTTAATGGCATTTTATACTTCAAAGGGAGCACTCAATCAGCTTTCTTCTGTGCCAAGTGCCTGTGGAAGCAGAAAAGTCCATGGCATGTCATATCAGAGGAGCATGGTTTATTTGGTAACATCAGGGTAAGAAGGGTTTTAAAGCCTTTCAGATGAATCTGGGCTCTTGTGTTAGAAGGATCTAAATGTCTGACAGGAGGGGATGGGTCGTCTGTGCCCCTGCATGCCAAGGGGGGCTGCTCTCTGACACCTCCCTGGCTATTGCTGCTGGCTGTCAGCTGTGAAATCATCTCTTGGAGGTCTGGTAGCCAAAGAGAGTCTGTCCTCACCTTTGCCATAATGCTGATACTTTGTTTTGGATTGGGAGTGCACATTGAAGGAAATGTGATTTTCCCCCACTTACCCCCCTGAGCTGGCACTGCAGGGCAGTTTCAGGACACATGCACTGGACTCATTTTGGCTGGTGCTGACCTGGAAGAGCTGCTGCAGGAGCATGCCTAATGTGCCCTGATGGCTCTGGGCATTGTCCACGAGACCCTGCTGGAGCAGATCTGAGCAGAACACCCAAGGCACAAGCAGGTGACCCCTCAGCACCAACTCCCTTTCTCTGCAGAGCTCTTTCCACCAGGCCCCATCATGTTGCAGACGTAGCTCTGGATGGTCATAGCTGTGGCTGATTGTTCTGTTTGTGTGTATATTTATATCAGCCAGCTAAATACCTCCAGCCTGCAGGGGGTCAGGGGTCTAGGACAGCATCCAACAGAGATTGGGGGAAGACTGTCCTTGCTTGGACCACTGGAAAAATTTATATGTTGTGGTTTTCTTCTAATGAGTGGTGCTGAAGGGAAAGTAAGTGCCTTGAGATGCCTCGTGGCATTGCATCGAGAGGAGGAACTTCTCATGCCATGGGATCAGGATGTATGGACATCATCACATCTCTGCTAAAATCCCACTGCCTGCTCTGTGTGCACATAGCACACTGCTGCTGTGTCTAAGGGGTGTGTCAAGGTTTACCCCAGGTGACAGACCCACGAGCTGAAATACCCTTTCTTGGTAGAGCTGCAGTCGAGAACATGTCTGCAGTCAGCCAGGCAGATGAGATTTCCAGTGGGTCTCTGGTAGTGGTGGTGATGAACAGCAAGGGGGTGATGCTGGAGCAGTCCCAGGGACACCTGCTTGCCTTCCAGTGTTCCTGCTGTGGCCCTGGTGCCCCTGAAGATGTGGAGGTGTGATTGTGAGTCAGTGATCCTCAGAAGATACAGCTGATGCTATTTCCATTTTAAGCACTGTCGTGCTGCCTTTGGGTTGGGGAGAGAGGTGCCTACACTGTGGCATTGCTGTTTTTGAAGGAGCAGCATCTTCTCTGCAGCACAGGAGGGCCTCAAGTGAAAAGGGGTTTGGGGCTGAAAGCCATGAAGAGTCTCCCTGGTCTTTGCTAGGCTTGATTTTACAGTTATGGCATTGGGGATTATTCGTTAATTGATACCGAGGGGAAGAGCTGTGAGGAGGCAGGATCAGCATCCACATGGAAACATCAATTTGGCAGGCCCCTGCTTGCATGGATGTGGCCCTACCACTGTTTCCTCTAGAGGCTGGGGGTTACAGGGCTTGAATATCTTCAACAAACCTCCTCTTCTTGGTAGTGGTTTAGGTGTTTGTTTGTTTGTGTTTGGTTTGGGTTTTTTATCAAGAGATGGTGATAATCTGTGTAGCTTTTCAAGTATTTGGGCAAAGAGCAGGGCAGGTCCCATCTATAAGCCTGTAGAGATAGGAGAGAGATGCCTTTTATCTGGTAAACCTTTTGGTGAATGCATTATATACCTCCTTGCACACAGGTGGTGTTTTCCAGTGGTTCAGCGTGCTCAGGTGGATGCAGCTGGTGAGCACTGTCCATACCTGGTGGAGCCAGGACTGCTGCCCAGGTCTGAAGCTGATGGACAGCTCTCTGCAGCACAGGGACATGTGTCTGCAGTGAGCCTGAGCCACCAAACACCAGCTGAGTGGCTCTGCTTTGGCTGCTCCTTGGGCTTTACTCACTGGGCTGGTGGGGGACTGTGCTGGTAAAGGATAAGGCTGGATCATGGGAGGCATTTCATTTCCGACCCACATTTCTATAACCCAGCCCTGAAACGCTGGGGGCTGGAAACTTACTGTCTTCACAAAATAGCTCCAATGCTTCAAAACATAGGAATTATTTCCCTTCCTTTGTTTTTGCCTAGATAAAATCCCACAAGTCAAATTAGAAACATTAGAAAGATGCAGAAAAGATGATAGACCAAAAACTAATCTCAGAACTCTATGGTTGCCTGTTTTGAGTTGCAGAGTTAGAAGAGCCTGGTGGCCTCTTTTCACTGACTCTGGAGGAATGTTTCTCTGGATCTTCAGTAAAAGTTACACCTACATTTTCAGTCCAACACTTGCCTCACTGTCAATGTGAAATACTAACCTCTAAAGGCAGTTCAGCATTTTAGAGTGTCCTGAATTAGTCCTTGCGAGGAGAAATGGCACAGTCTGTTCTGGCTTGTTTTAAAGCTGGATATTGGTTCTGGGGCATTTTCAGCTCCAGCTGTGGCAGGCTTTCCCCTAACATTGATGCCTTAAGAGGCCACCTAAAACACAGAGACTAAACAAGAATAAGAGAATAAAAGGAGGTATTTATTTGAAGGGCCTTCAAAGGCACACCCTGGGCAGCCCAGAGGCTACACCCAAGATGGACGCTGGGTCACGAGTTCTTCACACTTTTATAAGTTTGGTTCATTTGCATATCAGGGTTAATTCTCCAATTATAACCTCAGTTTCATGATGGAATTACCCCAAGTTCGCCCCCCTTTAGAGGCTTTTAGTTGACACATTTTGGGCCCGGTGTCCTTGGAGTGGAAGCCTGCAGAGGTTTGTTGTGTCTGACCAGCATGAGAGAACAGCAGCTCACAGGCCCCAAGAAACTTCAGAGTTACACACCAGGCAGCACAGGATTTGAAAAATATAAAAGTTAAAACCTAAGGCATCAATATGACACTTAATTTCAGACCTGGGCTGGACTTCTACTGCCTGTCTTTGCTAAGCAGAGGGTGCAAGCAAAGCACAGGAGCAGCCCCGTCATCTCTTTTGCTCAATGTCTACTTTTAGTACCTCCAGAGGTGGGTGGAAGAGTGGTTTCACGTTACACATGACCCAAAGAAGAAGTCACCCTGTTTACTGCCTGTTGCATTGGATCTGTCAGTATCTGGATGGCTTCAGGGTGTGCCCGGGTTCAGCTTGCTGTTGCAATACCCACCCAAAATCCTTGTGTTATGTTGTCCGGGCAGCAAACTGGCGGAGTACCTTGCTGGGAAGATGAAAGAGGGAAAAACTAACCCCCGGCAGCTGAACTGAATGAGGCGAGAAGCGAAAGTGCTCACCTAAAGTACCAGATAAAGTAGCCGATAAAACATCGTAGAGCGGTGGTTTGCTGATCAGGGGAGTTCCTGCCATCCCCTGGGGGCAACAGCCTCAAAACTATGAAAGGGAGGGACCAAAAAAAGCCAGTTGGGCATGGCTGGGGTGCTGGGGAAAGGGGTCTGGGAGAGGTGCAGGAAAAGGATCAGGGTGTAAGTCTGTCACTGAGATGATGGATAGAGCCAGTTGGGAGGATGCCCCCTGTTAGTACTTGGGTGGCTAAATCATCCTGCCCACCACCGTGGCTGTTTATTAATTAACAGTAAGATTCTTGGTAAGTATCTTACAGGCTGTGCTCAGTTTTAGCATGAAAAGATGAGTATGAGGAAGATTCAGATTTTAAAAAAAATAACTTGGAGAGATGCAGCAGCTCAGAGATCTTTGTTAAAGGCAGTGGCTTCAGCTACAGTTGCAGAGCTGCATCTCTTTCTCAGCTGGGGCTCTCCCTGGCTTGATTTTTCTCTATTGATAGCAAGGTATTTCCTCTTCTCAGAAAACCCCTGTGACTTCAATAGAACCACAGACTTACATGCTTTGTAAGTCCTTTTCAGTCTGGAGTAAGTCAAGGAGCATCCATCCATAAATTGGTATTATTGCCCCCATGATCCTGGCAGGAGGAGGCCAGCTGGCAACTGTGGGCTCACAGGAGCTTCTCCATGAAGCTTGGATTTCTGCTCTGATATTTAGCCCCCAAAAATCCCTTAGAAGGATCTTACTGTTCAGGTGTACGGCTGCCCCATCCTTCAGCCATGTACATTTCCATTTCTGTAGCATCTGTTTTCCCCAAAAAATCTGGTGCTATGTGCAGAGATTTAAGCTGATCTGTCAGGTCAGTGATTATAGAATTGTTTTAAATTTCCTATTTAATTTTCTTCTTTAAGTTTCAAGAACTAGAAGGCTCAAAAAAAAAAGGTTCTTTTTTTAGTAAATTTGTGAAGAAACCTTTGAGAGGAGCAAGAGGTTCTTTATCTTGCTAAAGTTTCAACATACCAAATTTAGTATCAAGAATGACTAGCACTGGGGTGCTTACATTGTTAGGTGCATCAAAAATACATTCATTAGGTTTTCAGATTTTGAAAAAGTGTGAATAATCCATTTTGTAGCTGGGCATTGAGCAAGATCCTTTTCCACAGTGGTGTAAAGTTAAACGAGTACGTGTCTGTATCTAAACCAAGGGGAAGGTGCTTTGGTTTCTTACTTAGAAACCTGTTAAAGAAAAGATTGATGATCAATTTGCTGGTGCCTGGACAGAGCCTTAAACTCACAGCTGTGTTTACCAGGTGTTAAAATAAGGTTTACAGCATTTGGGGGACAAGTGGGAAAATGGGAATGGGGCTTTAGAGAAGGGGCTTTGGAGATGCTATCCCAACCTGAAAAATGGGTGCTTCCATAGCGTATAATGGGGGTTTGGGGGACCATTTTCTCAGTTTTGGGAGTGTCAGCTTCCCATGCAGACGATGGAACTGTGTGCAGATGCTGTGCATCAGCCGTGCAGTGGTGCGTGCCTACAAGCAGTCCTTGCACTGTGCTGCAACTCGGGGATATGAAATGAGAAAGGACTGTAACAGCCTGCTCCTGGATTTTCTAATCTGCCGTGTTTCTCTGTTGCAGGTGAATGGAAAAGGGTCGTTGTGGTGCGTTGACCCAAAATATAAACCTAATCTTGTCCAAGCACTGAAAAAGCAGCCTTTTTCCTCAGCACTTGCATTTTATACTCCGCCGGCGTCGCCACCCAGGTAGGTGAATGTTCCCATCCGAGCAGGACCCGTGGATATGTTGCTCCAGGGAGCAGAGGGTGTTGAAGTGCTGTTATCTGCTGCCACCCGAGAGCAGAATTTGAGTGGGCCTTAGGCGAGGCCAGCTGGATGAGGCGGGGGGATGCAATGAGCTCAGGCTTCCCAGACAGCACACCTGGGGCGTGTTCAAGTCTCCTGTTAACTGTTGGCGAGTTCAACAGAAGGAGGTCAGGGGTGTGCTGGCTGCTTTCTGGAGAGCCCAGTTTCTCCAGGAGGGCGGGCAGTCCTGGGAACTGGAGCAAAATCTTCTTTTCAAGCATATCCAGGACTGTTCTAGGGTGGTGCCTGGTGCTGCTCTTTGGAGGAGGTGGGTGTCTTCTCCTGCAGGTCACCTGCCTGGATAGAAAATGTGTCTCTTCTGTGCTGTTGTCGAAAACAATCAACTTTTCCACAGTCTGGAGTGCTGAGAGAGGCTGCTCTGAGAGGGTTGTTTTTCTCTGAGGATGTTTAAAAGCATTTTGCAGCAGGGATGGAACAGACAGCCTTTGCCATAAACGTTCTCTGAGGTGGGGCATGCAAGATTTCTGAAACCAGGACCTCCTTACCAATATAGTTCAAGGTTAGGCAATAGATTCTGGAGAATTTGAAGTCAGCCTCGTGTGTCCTGAGTAGAGGAAGACGACCAGCAGCTGGGTCAGCCTGTGGAGGCAGGAGGACAGAGAGCAGAGGAGCACGTTGGGTGAGCCCAGTTCTCAGGGAAGCGTGTGGCTGGTTTGTCTGGTTCAGGAAAGAATTTGGGTGAGATAAGAGGTAATTAAGGTGTCTGTACATTGCTCTATGCCTTAACCTTACTGCAAGGAGTTTCCTTAACAAACAGGAGGAACTGAGATTCCTGGAGCAGGATGTAAGACTGATAACACCGAGCAGATGTTTCTCAGGGTCCAAGAGGACACTGACCCTGGGACCTAGTACCCCTGTGCAAGCCTTAGGGGCTGAAGATTTTTGTGTGGCATGGGCTTGTCCAGTGGGGCTTGCAACCCACAAGACATAACCAGTTGTCTCTGGTCTCTCTCCAGCCCAGTGCTATCCTGGGATGGAACAAGCCAGGCAGAAGTATCCCATTTTCCAGCTTTCTATTGGAATGGGGAGCACTACTAAAATAGCCCTGAAACATTTAAGTATTAAGAAATAGTCAGATTGGAAAGTATGAGATGACTGGCGGTATTGCTTGGGGTTTGTGTGAATAAAGATTAGTGAAATGACTGTGACTGGGCTCTAGAGGATAATGCTTTTACAGGCTTTAATGTCTCTGTGTAAGGGTATGGACTTCTGGTTTTGGGTACAGCTCAAGTGAAGGTTTGGTCCTTGAAAGCTTTAATACTCTGTACAGCCAGACTTTAAAATGTAGAGAATAATACAGATAGGAAGGGACCTCTGGACATTGTCTGGTCTGCCAGAGGTGCAGAGGATCGAGACAGACTCAGCCTAGGGCAGGGTGTTCAGAGCCTTGACCCAGGTTAAGCTTTTAAAATCTCCAGGGTCTCCGAGATGAGTCCAGCTGAAGTTGTGTCAAGTGTGGTCTACTTAGCTTGGATAAATGCAACATACTGAAATTGGGTGTAAGGAAGGAGACATTTCATCTGCATGCTTAAGCGCTTGGAAGACCAGGACTTTAATTTGAAGCTGTTGTTTTTGGTAACTTCTTTTTTTTCCTTTACTGAAGGACTAGTCACACTTGCCAACAATTACAAGGAAATCCTGGATCTAATGAAGCCACATGGCAAAATTCCCACTGACTTCAACACGGGACGGGTTTTGCAGTGCTTGTATTTATGAGTACAAGAAAATAAGAAACAACATATTAAGATACCAAACTGCTCCCTAATCAAAGCTGGTTTATTTTCCTTCAATAATAAAAAACATTTATGTGACTTTCCATCACACACAGAAAAACAGATTTATTTTTTTTTCCCCTTCCATGCTTGGATTTGATTTAAATTCTGGCCTAATTTTGGGGAAGGGCCCCCAAGGATCTGCCTTGTTGTAGAGAGAGAGGAAGCCCAGAGGTACAGCTGGAAAGAGGCTGGAAGTACTGTCCAAATTTATCTACAGAGTGATCCTAGAATTCAGCTGCGACAGTCTCTGAATTTTTTTCTGTGGGAATGCTGGTGTTCATGGTTGTTTCACAGTGTGTTTGTGGGGAGTACGCCTATCATTCAGCGTGATTTTAAAATAAAATTTAAGCTGTTACTTTGAGCAGAAGCTTTCCAAAACTGTAATCTGTGTCTAGTGACACTGAAATTTGTATTATCATAGATGATTGGCATCCCTGGTGCATTTTATTTCTGCACAGCTTGTTCAACAAGTCGTTGTGAAAGCCCCTGGCTGCTTTCTGGTTCTAGTGCTACACGAGTTACAGCCCTGGGGACAGCCACAGCCCTCATCTTGCAGATACCTTATGCATGGCTTGTCTTAATCAATACCAGGCATTAATTTGCTCTGGGGGAGCTCTGTGTGGTCATGATTTTTGAAGGATCTGAGCTTAGAGAAAAGGATGAAGACGTTTAGCATCTCTCTGTGCAATGGATCTGTGGGCTGCAAAGCCAGCCATTTTGGGTTGGACCATTGCTTTCCTTTTATTTTTAATTTTTTTTTCCCCCACCCATTTTTGGATCTGTTCCCTTTGCGTTCCACAGCTGCTACAAGAAAAGATACCAGACAGTGAACCCTAGTTTTGCACATTTTTCCCATTCAGCTGAGGTTTCTCTTGCAGGTGGGGCTTGAAAATTCTGTCATCACCCTTGAGATTCTTCCAGCAGCACTAGGAAAGATGCACATCGCTACATTTCATGCAATTTTAATAGTGTATACTATTTTTGTTGTAGTTACTTCTAACTGCTCACTAATATATTTATAATAAGCCGAATAATTAGGGCTGGGTGTGTAGCAGAGAAAAAAAACATGTGAAAGCTTTAACTTGCCCTTTATTTTGTGAGGGGATTTAGGGGTACTTTGTCAGGTGTAAAAAGCTGGTCTGATTATGAAAAACCACCCTGGATAGCATCACAAAAACAGTTGAGCTTCAGATAACTTTAAAATCAGCAGGTGTCTTGGTTTGGTTTTTTCTTTTTTATTTTTGCCTATTACTTTTTGTTAATTGCCCACCACTGTTTGGAAAAGCAAATGAACACAACTGGTCCTTACCTGTCCTCTGAGCATCCCTGTGTGAGCTAATGTTTTGTTCACATGCAGGTTTTATGTACTAAAAAATACATGTCTTTGCTTAAAATCCTCTAGGCACAAATATAAAATGTGTAAGCCAGTACCTCTTGCCAACAAGATTTTTGCTAAATATGTGTGTTTGGAGGTGTTTTCCAAATGCTGGTGATGGCTTAAATGGTGCTGCACAAACTATGAACCAGCGTCAAGCCAAGCCCTCTACTGAGGGCAACAGAAATGGCTTGCCTTCCTGGGGTGAATAGGGTTGGTTTTGTTTTTACCCTTCTGTGATCATAATATTGTGTCTCCTATACTTTGTACAAATCATTTGCCTGATCAGGGCTTGGCTTTGAGCTGTTGAATTTCTTTTTCAGTAGGTCATCGTCCCCTCACTACCTGACTTCAGTCCTTCAGCAGAATCATGGCCGATCTCTCAAAGGTAAACTTTGAATTTTCTTTCACTCCTCTCCCCTGGCTTTGGTCACAAGCAGCTACTGCAGCCCAGCTGATGTTGTCTCTGTCCCTGCTGTGAAGGGTCTGCTAGATGACAAAAATCCCAGATGTAGCACAATGCACGTGTATTATATTAGCTACTCGTGTATTAATTTTAAATCCAATCCATAAGGTGAATTTCAAGGTGTAATTGGGGCCATCTTGTTCTGACAGCAAAATAGTCGGCACGTGCATCACTCCCAAGTGTGACCTACTTAGTGAATAGTTCAGTAGAAAAGGAACCTGAAAGCTGCACATCTCTATACAAGTTTTGTTGGAGACCAAGAACTGGGAACCGAAGGCAGCAAATGTCAGCGTATAAAGCTTGTGGCACCAGGAGGGAGCTAGAAAGTGTGCTGGGGGTTGCAGCATTTCTTGTGAAGGAGCCAGTTGAGCACAGCTCTTGCACCTCACTAATAAAGCTGAATATATTGAAGCCTTGTCCTAGACAAAAGTGATACTTTTGGTTTTTAAGTGCTGAAAAGTGAACAGTACTCAATTTTTAAAGAGTTGAATCTAACCAAATGTGTTGCAGAGGAGTGTTGTTAAAGCTCTTTCAGGAGGGTAGTGAAAGGCACTGCCCAAGTGGGACGTGAGCAGGCTCCCAGCTCCCTGGTTTTGCTGGCTCAGTAGGCCTAAAGGTGAGAAGGTTGCTTTTAGTTTTGGCCACAAACCAGCAGCTTTGGTTAGGCAGCAAAGCCAAGGCTTTTGAGCCAAGAGACCAAGCAGCTGCCTGGCCCACAGGTGGTGATCACCATGAACCCAGACAGAGGTTCTGTGGTGGTGAGGCATCTGGGTGGTGAGGAAACATCCTTGGCTGGCTGCTGCTGGATCTGGGATTCTCAGGGCTCCTTGGAGAACACAAGAAAGCCCTCTCCTCCTAATGGTTTTGCTGGTGTGACAGGTTTGGAGGTTGCCAGTGTGGTGTTGCCTCTCCCAATTAGCTACACCAGAGGTGCCAAAATAATGATGGTATCTGGTATCATTTAGTTTCTGCATGTGGGGGAGCCTGTTCAGTATTTCTCTGGCATTAGAGCCAAGCCATTCATGTTCCTGGGGTCCCATAGGGCAGCTCTTGTGCAGATGAACAGAATTCCTTGGAATAAGGAGCTTCCTCAGCCGTTCTGCTGGAGAAGCGTAAATTTGGGAAATACTGCTCTGTTGAGAAGAGCAGTCACAAGTGAAGCCAAAGCACATTATCAGTGACACATATCAGAAGCCACTGCAGAAGTGCTCCTCTTCTTTCTTTGGGAGTAGTGAGGTGCAGAAATACTCTTTGTAGGTAGTAATCCTGCATTGCATTAATGCCTCTGCTTGTTGTTTCAACAAGGTAGTGCTTATATACCAACGTCGGATGATAAAGTAAAATGTCCGGGATAGCAAGCAAGGAATGGGAATATTTCGCTTTCTGATTACACTGGTGGAGCAAAGTAATTCTTCATGCTTTATTCTTCTGCTTCTTTTTGTCAGCTGGGTGCATATAACCAATGAATTCAGGGGCTCTGTTTCTGCCAGAGAAAGCCAGAGCAGAAGGAAGAAAAAGTAATCGCATGAGTGCAGTGGGGTAGACCCTAAAGTATGCTGGCTTTAAAATGAAAGACCTGGAAAACAAGGGGGTAAAATGTGTATGTTTTATAACCCATGTTGGAAGCAGCAGCTCAGCCCCCTTCCCATGTTGGTACAACGTTCCCAAGGTGTCATGTTCTTCAGATTTCTCTTTGACCAGGGATGAAGTTAGGGAGGATTACTAAGATAAGGAAGCCACGCTGACAACTCTGCAGTCCCCCTCCCAATACCACCCTCCCCTTAAATTCAGTAATACAGTTAATACCTGTAATGTGGGGAAGAAAACAAATGCCATCAAAAATGATATTGCTGGTGTTTTACTTTAACAGTTCCCCCCACAGTTCCAGTTCAGCAGAACTGAGAGCCTGTTCTGCTTGCTGCTGGTCCCTTCCAGCACATTGTCTTCCAGCCCTGTTCTCCACTCACTGCTCATACATATGTGCATACCTACCTACACCTCAGATGCAATCTGTTGCTCTCAGACACCCAGGTTCTTGTGAGAGCTCACTGTCTCTTTGCTCCTGTTTTGCCTGGTTAGGCCACCATACATATTTCTGTCCTGCATAAGGAGTATTCATCACCCATTGCAGAAGTGAGCCAAGGAAGACCTTGGATTTCCTCTTCTTTAAAAGGCACGAGCATGTCCTGAAAAGAGTGTGAAAGGTGTGCTTGTTTCTTTTCCCTTTCACCTGGTTCTGGTTAGAAATGTCACTCTTTGCCCTGTTATTCTCAAGGTGCCTTTCAGAAATGTAAGCAATCTGCTGTGCAAAGGATGGCATTTTGCAGCAGTGCTTCTCACTGCAGCTGACAGTGCCATAGTTCACCTCAACCTTTCTCCGTGCCTATTTATTATTTAGATGCCCCTGCTTTCTAGATTGAGCAGTTCAGTGCCCTTTCCCCCCTCGTAGTCTCAATTTCTTCCGTTTGACTTATTAGTGTGGAAAATTCTGCTGGAGGAGGGAGGTGTGCCGAATTAGTGCTGCGTTAATGGGCACGGCTGTTCCCAGCCTTGCACGTTCACACAGCCAGGGCATGGAGCTGCCGAGGTGCTTTGCTGTGCCATGTGTCTAATCTTTCTCTCCCAACTGGTACAAACAAAAGGCACTTGTTAAGTATAGCAACAGCATTGTCACATGAATGTCTAATTGTGTCACCGATTCTTGGCTTCGGTGAGTGCAACGTGAGAGTTCAGCCTTTGAATGTCATAGTTAAGGTATGAGACTGATCTGGAACAGTGTTGAGCTGTACAGGGGTCATGCTTTGTCTGAGTTTGTACATTCCCCCTACCTCTGCTTTTTGTTGTAGGCCAGTATAGGCAAATATATCTATGTGTGTGTGTGTGTATATATATATATTCTTTGTATATTTTAGAGACCTCATCTTGTCAGGCTTACCTGAGTTCTAACATTTTGCTGCTTCTGCTTCACAGAATCTGATATTGATGCTGCTACTGCAATGATGCTGTTAAATACTTCCATTCAACAAGGGATGCTGGACTGTAAGCATAAGCCATTTTACTCATTTTTCTTCTCTACTCAGTAGCTAAATACTTTCTCTATAAAATTTCAGGAAACAAGTATGGTCTAGTTTCCAAACAGTAGGAGCAGTCAAGAAGTAATTCTGGTTTAATTATTCTTTCAGCTAGCATTGCAAGAGTTTTATTAGAGGCAGCCTTCTTTTTCTTTTCCCAGTTAATTTTGATTTTTTTTCTCCGAAGTTCTATCCCTGCCCTCTCTGTGCTAGATGGTAAGAAGAGTTTCTTGGCTACTTCTCTGTTCCTGTAGCTTTTGGTTGTGGTTAGCTGAAGACTGTTGTCCTCTGCGGATGACAGCAAACAGGCACGTTGTGACTTTCAGTGCTGGCATTCAGCTTCCCTTGCAGCCAGGCAGCCGCAGCGTGCTCGTGGTGCAGGAGATCTCACCGGGGCATTTGCCTCCTGACACGTCTTGTTTTTCGTAGGTGAGAAACCTCAGCCTCTGAAGACACCCAAGAAGAGGAGCTACGGCAGCGCGTTCAATCCTCCCAGCTCCATAAATCTGCAGGAAAACGATTCCGCGGCCACCAACATCGATCCCAGCGAGGATCACAACTACAGCGCCAGCAGCATGGGCTCCCAGCGCTGCGCGTCCCGGTCCAGCGTGTCTTCCCTGTCCTCCCTGGACGAGGTGTACGAGTTCATCTCCAAGACCAGCCACGACGGCAGCGACGGCAGCGAGGGGTTCCACAGCGAGGTGGACACAGACGGGGACTATGAAGACGATCCTCTGGGAGACAGTGGCTATGCATCCCAACCTTGTGGAGATACCTCTAAGGAGAGTCAGCCCAGCAAGAAAGTACTCGAGGAGTTGTGTCAGGAAATCGATGAGGAGCTGAAGGAAGCAGCAGGGTCTCTGCTCCACCTTGCTGGCATCCAAACGTGCTTGAGCTCCTTAATAAGTACTGCAAAGACCCACTGTCACAAGCAAAGGAAAAAATAATATGTTTGTCAGTGTTGAATATATACATATATTTTTTTTAATTGTGGCAATACTCTTCTACTTTTGCCCTTCACAAGGGAGATCAAAGCCATAAGAGGACTCACTGCTTTTTTTTTTTTTTTATTTTCGGCGCAAACTATAATTTAGCCATTTATTTTTAAATCACCACCTAAAAAGAAAATATTTAATCTTCTCAAATTAGAAGATATGCATGACTTGTGAAAACCTGAAAGCATACTTCTTAATGATCACTTCTTAATTTTTTTCTTTTCTTTTCAATAGTTGACTTTATTTTTTTTCAGAGATATGTTTGTTCAGATGCACACTGTGGATCATATTTACATCTCTGCTGGCCCTATCTGCAGAGGTGAATTTTGTTCTGTCTAAGGGCTCTGACTTCCATGTAAAGGATTCAAATTCATTTTGCAATAAGAGAATCTCTTTATAGTTCCTAGACATCCTTCAGCCAAAAAATGTTTTGTGGTATGTTGAACTTTATCCCTATTTTTCTTTTAAAATCAGTGGTGATTGCTTACATCTTCCTGTAGATGATGCCTTTTTTTTTTTTTTTTTAATTTTCTGTTCAAAAATGGGTAAGCAGTTCTGTTGGAGTGGGTTTTAACAGTACTGTACATACAAGGATGCCTTAAGTATGTTGCAGAATTGTATACAGCTATCCAAGGTCATCTTTCCTGTTGCTGAAAAGGTAGCATGATGTGCCATAAACGTTCTCACCAACGTGAAGCTACTGCTTCCACCAGGTGTTGGGCAAGCTGGGTGAAAATTAGGAGCAGAGCCA
Source organism: Mohoua ochrocephala (assembly GCA_013398855.1). Taxonomy (NCBI): domain Eukaryota; kingdom Metazoa; phylum Chordata; class Aves; order Passeriformes; family Acanthizidae; genus Mohoua; species Mohoua ochrocephala. The sequence continues at coordinate 103,033 of VZTA01010794.1, forward strand.
CTTAGGAAACCAATGTCCACTGTTGCAAACAGTGCTGGATTCAGCCAAAAGTTAACCTTTCCCTAAGGGAGTATTTTCCTGGCTATTTGAATGCCTTTCTTAGACTAGTGCGGGTTTTTTTGCCCCTTTTTCTTTTTTTTTCTTTTTTTTTTTTTGTTCTTATTTGTCAGTCTCTTCATGAATCCTGTCCTAAACTGTCTGCTTCCGATGCAAACACAGCCATGCTGCTGAAGGTCTGTTGCTCTGAGGGCCCATTCCAGTGCCTCTTGAAGACAACGGTGGTGCTCCCGCTGACTCAATGGCTGTTGGATCAAGCCTGAAACGTTCGAGGTTCTTTGTGTTTTGGAATTTAAAGCACAAACACTAGGAGAGAAAAAAAAAAATTGTTTTTAGGGGTTGTTTTTTTCTTTTCTTTTTCCGATTCAGTTTTAAGAATGATTTGTTTTATTTCTTGAAAGGGAAGGAAAATACTCTGCTTCATTCCTGCTTTGTATGAGCACCTGTTAGCCTACACCTGTAACAGGGCAACGTGTGTGCAGACGTGTGTGTGTCTTCTGGCTATCACAAGTGCTGCATTAGCCAATTAGATCTGATATTGGATGTGTTACTGATGGGTAGTAGGGGTAAAACTCGCTATTTAAAGGAAAATTAAGTACCAACGCAGTGGTTCTTAGGATTTCGGGAGCTGAAGATGTTGAATGCTTGGTGGAACTGCTTTTTGCTCATGGGTTGCTTTTGAACTCTCATGGAAAACTGCGAAGGGCAGAGCTTGTGTCAATGTGAAAAGGAGGATTCAGATACACAGAAATCCTGCGAGCAGCCTGAGGTTTTGCTCGGTGCCATGATTTCAGTTTCGCGCTGTTGAAGAGGGGTGTGCTGCCTGGCTCCTGCTGAAGTGGTTGCAGCTTTCTGTAGCTTCCAGTGAAAGCTGGATCAAGGTCCGGGTATTCTGGAAGCTGTGGTCATAGTCAGCTCCATGGTTTGATTTGGTTCTGAATTGTTTTTTGCCTCAGATAAAATTTGAGGAGGTTAATACTTGGTGGGAGTGTGGCTGTGCTGCTGTTAACCCTGAAGTCGGTGACAATGACTTCAGCATATCTGAAGGATTGGGATGCTCACAATGCATTTAATCACCACACGCAATGACCAGTGAAAACCAGTTACTAATCAGCAGTTAGCAGCAAAAGCTGCATCCCATCCATCCTTACAGCTGTCAGCCTGGGAGAACTGGAATTGTGGAAGGGGGGAGCAGTCGCAGCCTTTCCCTGGGACGCGGAGCGCCGCGGTGGGGCCGTGCTCTTCCTGCTTTGCTGTCTTCCCTCTCTGCTTCCAAAGGGGAAAGCAGATGAGCTGTGCCCCTGCCCTGTCCCACTGTGTCGTCCCAGGCCTCTGCCCGCACATTTGGCAGCAAAGGGCGACAGCTCAGTTGTGGAGCACCTCTCTTGGCAGTGGGAGAAGAGCTGCCCTTCCTTTCTCTTACATATCTGTTGGGTTCGGGTTTGTTTGCCACCTCAGTTAGAGACCCTGGTGTATATAGTATAAATGGAGTATAATTAAAAGTTATTTTGATTGTTGGGCTTTGGGTTTTTTTTTTAGTGACATATGTAAAATGTTGATGCCAATGGTTGACTTGGATAAATTTTGGCAAGAAGAGTATTAATGAACCACATTCAGTTCTTGAAATGCAGTGAAGAAGTGTATGAGACCTGTGTACAAGGTGGGTTGCTCTGTTCAGGGTAAATCTGATGTGATTGCTGTACAAACCTGTATTGGCTTTTCAGATCCCGATCCTAAATTACTGTTCTGCAGAAGTCACATCAAATGTTTTTCAATCCAACTGTAAAATGAAAGTTTTGTGGTTTGCAACTTTTCATCAGCCTGAAAAGTACAAGCTTTAATTAAAGCAAAGTATACTCATACACATTAATAATGGTGTGGTCAAAATATTTATTGAAAAGAAAAGGTAGAATATTTTAAATGTTGCACCTGCTATTTTATCTTAAAGCACATTCTTCACACCTAACTGCCAGTGCCATTATCAAGTCTGTTTTATAAATGTACATTTCTTCAAACTAAAAAGTGCATAATTAAAAGTATTATGTTACTGCCATATAGTGATATAAAACATTTTATAATTGCCAATTCATTGTAACTATTATTTATTTAAAAGTGAATTGTAAGAATGCTTTCTGATCAAATGAACCAGAGTTGTTTTTAAACCATTCCCGTTAGGTTGTTTCTAATGTAGCATAAGCAATGTCCTTGGGTTTGTTTAGAATAATTTTGCCAGTAGGTGACCAATTCTAACCCTTTTTCCTCTGGTTTAGTCCTTTACCCGTTTTAAAGACGATTTACAAAAGTTTAGTTTTTTGTATGCTAATCTCTGTTAATTAAAATGTTTATAAATTTTATTTTTACCAAAGAGATGCAATTCATTATGACAAAATATTGCAGAATAAACTTTGTTTTATAACATTTGTGACTTTTCTGCCCACATTTTTCATTCAGATGATCAAAGGGGCTTTTCTAAAATAAACAGCATTGCAAACAGAAAGCGCTGTGTTCTCTCTTTGTCTGCAGACCCTGGATCTGGTCTGGGATGGTGCTGAATATTCCACCTTCCCGCTTAAACTTCTTCCACGAGACTGGACCAGTGTAAAAAGCCAAGTGTGTGATTCACGTGGGTTGGTTAAGATGTTTGCATGCATGTGGAAGTCGTTTGTGAAATACCTGTCAGTCCACAGCAGGATTTGCTTACAGTCACATTCATCCATAGCTGGCCCCTCATGTTTGAAGAGCATCTTATTAAGGCCAAGATTTCACCCTTCGACCTCAGGAATGTTTTGACATCTTGGGTATTGTTGAAAGGCTACTGCATAACTTCTGCCCTCCTGTGCAAAGCACTTGTTTAAACAGAAATACCTTGAATCTTTTGCTGATGAAACCACCTGTGATTGTTTGCTGTTCTGTGTGTTGCTGTGGCCAAGTTGCTTGGATGAGACTCAAAGATCAACAGCCTATTTACAGGACAGGTAATTTAAAAAAATGAGTCCCTGGATAAAGCAGCATAGGTCTTGTTTGGGTTTTTTTCCAGTGTTTACTTTCTCTAGATAATGATTTATGATGTCTGCTGGTTCTTTATCCAGAAGGCTTTATGGAAAGCACACAGGTGGGAATAACCCCTCTTTTGAGCAGGAATAGTATTCCCCATCCCATTTTATACCTCAGCTTGCTGCTCCTGGGCCAGCTTTTCTCTCAAATGCACACACATGGCGTGTGCCCTTCCAGTGCCTGAGAGGCAGAAGCGCCAGAGGAGGAAAACAAGATGTGACGTGATGTTTATGCAGACATTGGTCCATCCTCTTGTATTTTTATTTGTTTAACCCACTGGTGTCACCGAGCTGAGCTTGCTCTCTAGGGTGTGATGACAAGACAACTTTCTCCGTACTTGAAGTGATAACAGTAGATGTTAACAAAGACTTGTTTTATTGCCGTATCTAACAACATTTAAACCACGCATTACAGAATGTATGTGCACTATTAATACATTTGATTTAGTGTTCATCTTAATAGACTAAAAAGAGAACAACCGCTCTAATTAGTTTGGACAAAATCACAGCCATGTATCATATGTTAATGATACCTTTCTAATTGTTATTCACTATATTATGCCGAGAACCTTGAGCTCATTGTTAAATTTCCCAAGAGTGTTTTCCTCTGTTATGACTTGCTGGAAATTATCCTCTGTATGGAGCCACAACTCTCAAAATAAAGCATTAACTGAAGCAATTATGCACTTACACCAGCTGTATTTTAAGGACAGTTGTTGAAGAAATACCTAATAGATTCGATTTATTTGGAAAAAATGGTTGTCTAAATTTGACACGGACGATGGTTACTCTCTCACAGGTTTTGAGGTTACCAGTACCTGTAAAGTGTTCTTATTTTTAGTAGTCTGAATACATGTAGCATAGAGGTAATTACATAGTAGTCCAGCAATGCTGTTCCTGTCAACTTTCCCAGCATATTTAGCCATGAAACTCGTCCCTGTTTTTGCCCGTGAGAGTTGCTCTCGCATCTGGGAAGGCGAAGTAATATCACCTCTCTTGAATTTTCGGTCTTCAGACTGGCTGGGATTTTTTTCCTCCCTTCTCCTCCAGAAGGCTCCCCTGAAAGCTGCCTGCTCTTACCGTTGTAAACTACTTGGGGCTGACATAAAATTACTACCTACCCTCTGCCAGGGGTCGTTTAAACAGCTCTTCGTTAAACAGCGGCGTGTTTATTTTCCTATTGCATCAGTACAAAAGCAATCATTTCCTTCCTTAGGCTCTTGACTTGTTAAACAAACCAAGATTATTTGTTTTCCGTTTGGGAGACACGATCTTCATTCCTCTTAACCGCTTTTCTGTACCTCAGTTCCAGACTGAAGCCGGCCTGCTGGCACGTGCACGAGAAGGGTGAAAACCTCTCTTCTAGAGTGCTTTTCTTTGAAACCTGGCCTTAATATTTCCCTGCCTTTGCAGCGCTCTTGCCTGCACGGCCTTCACCTGGTCACATGCAGTTGACTAATCCTATTATCAACTAATATGTCCCTATCTTTGTTCTCCTCCATCACTGCCAAATGGTGAGGCCCCAGCCAGCAGGAAATTTGGTAGTTCATGACCTGGAAGCTGATTTAATGAGATCTGTCACGATCTTTGTGATCCTTCCTGGTGACCTTCCAGCTCACCAGGAGCGACTTTTTGGCACAGCCTGCCCAAAATAAGGAAAGAAGGACCTTTCTGTGCTCTTTCAATGCTCAGAGAAGGACATCCAGTTTCCTAAATCTATGTCTACCTCAGTGTTGCTTTTATGCTGGTTTCCATAATCTCCATTTCCTTGACATCTTGACTCTCCAGGCCCTAATGGGCAGTATACTAGGTTGGACTGAATACCCAATTTCTGTATCCACTCCAGAGGTGCTGATAGCAGTTAAGAATTCGGGCATTCTCATACCTAGACATAAATGCAGGTTGGTTCCTATCAGACCGACCTCAGATGCTCTGATGCGCTCACGTGCTTTAGAGTTGCCAGGCAGGTGTTCAGAAAAATCTCTGTAGGTGCCTGTACCAACCTTAACGCAGCATCGCTTTGAAAAACACATTTTGTGCCTCAAAGGCTTTTTTTTTTTTTTTTTTTAATTTAATTTACTTGGTATCTTGGTTCCTTACTAAAATCCAGTAGGTTCCCAGTTGTTACAAGTGCTAAAATTAGCTCAGTGAACTGAATTTTCGGTTATTTTCAGTAAGGGTACATTTTATTCTCTCTCGCTGGCTTTGTGCGTGTTTTCTGAACTGCTGGTGGAGGTTTCCATGCTCTGAATACAGTCAGGCCTCCACAAATAGCAGGCATTTTGCTTTTCTTTTGGCTCGGAGTACTTCAAAAGATGAAAACTCCACCTGTTGAGTTTGGCTGTGATGTGCTGGCCGACACGTCCCGCTGTTCCGCGCAGGCTCTTCCCAGGGTCAGGTGAGGTGTGGGCAGAGCCGAGCCGTTCCAAAAGAGAAGATGTTTCCTTAAATCTCTCGGTATTAACTCGAGTGCGATCGTGTTGGCTGCTACCTTAAAATATGATGTCACCTTGCCCCAATCACAGCCCATTTTCTGTGAGCGTGATGCGAACTCCCCAGAGAAGCATCCTCTGAGTGACAGCAGCATCCCGTGCGGCCGTTGCTAAGCGACAAGATTCGGCTTTCAGCAGGATCTAATTTTAAAGTATTTAACCCTAGATCTGTCAAGGTTCATTATTTCCAGTGTGCTGGTTAATCCCTACTTGTTGGTGCCCAACTTCACAAATACCCTGCTCCTCGTTGCAGTGCTGTTTTATTTATCACAGATAACGTCTCAGAACGAGGAGAAGCAAAAACGCCCCAGGTAGAGCTCGATACCACATTTCATTTTAGCTCTGATCTGTACGCAGAAATATGGGACACAATTAGAGGTGAAAATCCTGCATTACTGTTCTGGGAATCTTCCTTTCTTTGCTGGCTCATGCAAGTGGCTCACCCCTGCTTTCCTTCTCAGGAAAGCTGGGTTTCAAGTGAATGAATGCTGCTGGATGGGAAGCTGGCAGTAGAAATTAAGCTTCAATTTTTAGTAATATTGTGTGTCCTCTTGTTTCTTGCTGAATTTCATCTAGGTTAAGAAGCTTGACGTCTTATCTAAAGGCATTTGAAAAAAAAGATGTAATTTTACAGTTTAAGGGGGTTTTAATACCAGAAAACTTTAATTCTTTTAAATCATTGATAGATTTAAAAGATAATGATGAAGTTCTACAGAGGATTTTTTTGTGTGTGTGGTTTTTGGGTGGGTTGTTTGGTGTGCTTTTTTTTTTTGTAGTTATCTACATTTTATTTCTTTCTAAAATGTGGAGGCCTGGAATGCTACTCAGGTATTTTACAAAAATAAAAGAAAATATTTCTGACCAGCTGTGTCACTCCTTGATTAATTACTACACATCCCTGTAAGTGCACTCAAGTTCACTGCTACCTTCTTAATGTGATATCTCACTCAGCTGAGATAATGCTGCTGTAACTGGTCAGTATCATAACAATGACAACAAAAGAAAAAACACTGAGAACTGCACAACACCTTCCTCCCCCCAAATGTAATAACATTTTAAAAAATTAGATTATTCATACTTTAAAAAACGCTAATAGAGTTCATCTCAGCCTCATAATCCCACCTAGGAGTCTTCCTCCTCCCATCGTTAGGGTTTAAAACTGACACCTCGTTGCTCCTCATGCTGTCTCTCCTTCCCAGTTCATACCAGTCCACAAAGACAAACCTGCCCCTGCCAAGGCACTTTTTTCAGCAGTCGATTTGATTGGGATACTGTCCTGCTGCTTTTCAATCCTCCTGAGGCATCCCCCCTTCCACTGCTCCAAGTTCCCATTCCCACCGCTGGCAGCTTTGAAGGCGGCACAAACCCGGGAGCGCTTGCAAAGTGTGTCCAAAGTATTTCAATGTAACATTTCAAGGAAAGACACATCCTAGGAAACGCAAAGCTAAAAATACAGGTTGGAGTCAAATGTAAAGGCTTTTAATAATCGTAACTTTTCAGCTGTTCGTTCTGCTGTTTTACGGGGCGATTATCAGAGAGGGTTTGCTGCGGAGGGACAGCAGTTTGTGCTGTTGCACCCAGGGCTGGGTATGTGCTGTACCCACGTGGAACGTGAGCTGCAAAGTTCAGCTCTGACTGATCACAGGCAGCCGCCCTCTCAGTTTTTCCATCTTCTCGTCCTCAGCAATTTCTTTCGGTACAAAGGCACCGCTCCCCTGGCCACGCACACACCCTATAGATGACTCAAGCTATTTAACCTATGGGCTGGGAAGGGACATGAGAGAGAGAGAGTTGTTCTCATTTCTATTTTTAAATGCTATGGAAACACAGAAATGATGATAATGAATAGAAAAATAATTAAACTGTTCTGTGAGGCGCATATCTGTACGTAAATACACTTTTTTTTTTTTTTTTTTTTTTACTACACAGCTTTTTTTTTAAAATCAGAACAATCGGGTTTTGACAGGGTGAAAGGTTATTCATAACGAGCAGTTTGTTACAGTCACCATGAGAAATAACGAGCGAGCACACATCCTGCTGTTCAGACTTGCCGTTGCTACGATAACAGAAACAAAACACCAGTTTCGGGTGTTCGCAGCTTCCGAGGATGTGGTTTATGCGCTGCTTGTGATAATCTGATGACTGAAGATGGCTCCCTTCCAATCATTTTTGAATTTTTTCTGTCTCTTAGAAACCCTTTTGTTGTGAGTACTTGTGAGGACATAAGTGATGACAATGAAGTTTATTTTCCCAAAGCACAGAAAACATCCGGATAATCTGAAACACGTTCTTTGTTTATTTCTTTACCTGCACCTTTTTACGGGGTCTGTGAGTAGTTCTGACTAATCAGACAGAGGGGAAGACACGGTTTCAGCAGGGAAGGGAGGACAAATGAGCTTGAAAATAGGACATTTTGAAACAATCACTGTGATTCTTAAATAAATTAGTTGTCTCGAGACGGCACCTAGAATTCAACACCCATTGTACCAGCTGCTGAGCACAGACACAAGGGAAGGACAGCCTCTGTTACGCTGTCTGGCTTTTGCTATCTGCTCTCCCCCATGGAAACGAAATCGCCGTGAGTGTCGGGAGGGATTCCTGCGCTCCACACCTCATGTTTGAGCTTGCATCAAGCTCTGCTGCCACAACCTGTACTTATGTCCCCGTGGGTGTGGTTGCAGGAGGCAGTATTTTGGGGGTCCTGTGGCAACCACCCCACACTGCTTGGCATTCCACTCCCATGAGCTCTCTCGCTCCAAACTTCCCACAAGAGGACCGGTCCCTTGCAATTACTGAGTCAGCGCTGTGGAAGCCTCAGGACACCCCGCTGCAGTGCTGGGACAACCTCACTCTCCAGGGAGAGGTGAGAATTAAGGATATTCTTGCGAGGAAACAGAACAATAAAGACATTTTTTCACCGCTGACGTTTGGGGAAGTAGCACTGCAGCTGCCACGGCAAATCAAAAGGATGAATCTGAGAATTTCCTGCGAGAGAGTTAAAAAAACCCCAACCAACAAACAAGCTAACTTTTGTCACCTGTGTTTTTGGGGAAAGTTGCTGAAGCTGTTTGCCGAGTACCACCATGGGACACTGATAAATTACAATATTGTATGTTCCTACCATTATAGGGACTCTGGGATCCATGAGAAACTGGGCAAGGGACAGTACCACTTTAAAACACAAGAGGCTGGCCTGATGCTTAAATACCCTGAAGCAGGGCTGTTCCAATGAGCCTAAAAACCCTGAAGCCAGATCTCAGCCTTAAAGCAGTAAAAGCACCCAGCTTTTCTTTGCTCCTTGCACTCGTTTCGAGAAACTGGCATTGCCTCCTATGATCAATGCCCTATATGATGTACACTTGGATCTTGCCACGCTGGGTGGATGCCGGTGAATAAATTCTGTGCTCTTCCACCGCGAGTGCTTGCTGCCCAGTCAGGAACACCGCTGTTGTCAGTGGGGAAGCAATTCATTCTGCCACAACTAGGCACTGTAATTCCCTGAGCTCCGTTTCCCGGCTTTCAGCTGTGAAACCTCTCTGCCAGCATTCACTGCAACAGAGAGAAGGGGGAAAACTCTGTCACAAAAGCATCTTTGAAGGCGGCACAAACCCGGGAGCGCTTGCAAAGTGTGTCCAAAGTATTTCAATGTAACATTTCAAGGAAAGACACATCCTAGGAAACGCAAAGCTAAAAATACAGGTTGGAGTCAAATGTAAAGGCTTTTAATAATTTTCCTGTACAAAATTTACAGCACTGACACATAAGGATAGACTATGGAAAGTGTGCTGCTTTTAACCCTGACGTGCAGCAACTGCAAACCCCATTTGCTTCGCTAGAAACTTCCGCAGGGGACACAAAATGGAGTGGAAGGAGAAGTGTATCTGCTCTAATCGTTAACAACTAGAGCTTCCTTATTTCTTATTCCAGCACTGCTGTTTAAGCTCTTCTGGTCAAGCAGAACAGCAGCAAGATCATTTGGATGAACGGTGACAGCGTGGGTTTTGCCTGTTTCCCCTTTTACACTTCCTAAAAACGCACCGTGCTGCTGTTGGCAATATGGATCCTCCAAAATTAAGACTTCCCATGGAGATACAAACACATTTACTGCTCTGGCCCCCATGCCATATTTAGGGCTCACCAAATCCACCACTGTGATAAGCAAAAAGAATAGCACACACACACACACACCCCCCCCCCATCAAAGCCTCAAGACTAAGGAAAAAATCAGCTTCTATTACAGGCACCTTCTATCCACTCCTACTTAGGGGGAACAAAGACAAAAGGAGGTAACAAAACGATGATTTATCACCTCCGGCACTACCCACTACTGAGGAACAGCTATGAAGACACCGTGCTGAAATCAAGTGGAAAAAAATGATACCATGGAAACTGAACAAAAGTAATAATTTGCTGCTGCATCTCTGTCCTAGACCAGGAAGCCCTTAACCTGCAAATCACCAGATGCTCAGCATACACTGGTGAGGTCTCATCACATTTTTCCCTTATTACTCTTTTCCTTAAACATCTATTTCCAGTCGTGTTCAGAAAGAAAATTCTGCATTGGCCGAGTACCTGGCAGGACCAAATACGCCTTTTAAGATGTTCTCAGTTTCTGCTTGAAGTGTGCTGATGGTATACACACATTTAAATGTTTGGCCAATCTGAGGATAAAGAAGGAAATAGGAGATAAGTAGCAGAGCCTCAGCAATCTCTAAAGGATGGCTGAATACTGGAGAAGCTCAAAGGTGGCTCTGAAACAGGGACCTGCAGGCTGGAGGGAAGAGAGCAGAGAAGGGCTCCCCCAGGGAAATGCTGGGTGCAGATACCCAGAATCACAGAGTCATTAGGGCTGGAAGGGACCTCTGGAAATAACCCAGTCCAACCCCCTGCCAGGGCAGGGTCACCTGGAGCAGGTGACACAGGAGTGTGTCCAGGTGGGGTTTGAATATCTCCAGGGAGGGAGACTCCACAACCTCCCTGGGCAGCTGTGCCAGTGCTCTGCCACCCTCAATGTAAAATTCTTCCTCGGGCTGAGGTGGAAATTCTTGTGTTTTAGTTTACAGACATCGCTCCTTGTCCTGACACTGGGCACCACTGAGAGAAATCTGGCACCATCCCCCTGGCACCTGCCCTTGAGGTATTTGTATGCCTTGATGAGATCCCCTCTCAGTGATGCCCGAGACTGTGGAATTCGAGTTTCTGCAGCTTGAGAGGGCATCGCACGAACCGGCTCTACCCGTGTTCTCCTTCATTAGGATACCATGGATACATGCAATATCTCCTTCGGTTGGGGTACGAGGGCTGGACGCCGTAGGGAGGTGCAGGCGCTGGCGCTGACACCCACTGCGACCTGTGGGAAGTGACGGACCCGCCTTTTGTTTCACCGATCCCCTGTGGGCCCGCAAACAACCGCGGCCGCTTCGCTGTCTGTGCGCGTCCCGGGGCTCCCCCTGGCGACAGCGCTGCCCGGGCGGGGAGCCGCGGGGCCGGACGGGGCACGGTGCCCAGGCAGAGATGGCGCCGGGGCACCGGAGCATG
>VZTA01010794.1:114697-152003 GCA_013398855.1 Mohoua ochrocephala
AGCCGGCGGGGCGGAGATGGCGGCGGCCGCGGCGGAGCTGCAGGGGAAGTACCAGAAGCTGGCCCAGGAGTACTCCAAGGTACCGGGCACCAGCGCCCGTCCCCGCTGCCGCCCCCCGCGGGGCCCGCAGCCCTCGGCGCCGCTCGGGGCTGCAGCGCTGCTTTTCGTGGCAGCGCCCAGTGCCGGGGGCCCGGGGGATGAGGCGGAGGCAGAGTCGGGGGGACGCGGGAGGTGCGGGTTTGCAGGTGCCGAGGGAGCGCGGCGAGGGGCAGAACGGCTTCGGCTGCACGGCATCCCGGAATACAAACAGTGGGCTCAGCTGTGCCAGGGAAGTGAAACTGGCAGCGTTTTCCCTTGTTCTGCACTTTCCCTTCGGGCGCGAGACTTGGTTTTATCCGCCTGGGTGTGAACATTTGCCGAGGTCTCGGTCGCGCATCTCCCCCGAGTGAGCTCGCTCTGGCCGCTGGGTGTGGGAGCTCGGCGGTGTCAGTGGTGCTTGCGGTGCCTTGTGAAGGGAGCAGGACACTTGCTTCCACACTTGCCTCCTGTCTGTCCCCTTTCTTCTGCCCTAGGTGACTTTGCGTCCTGTTTCTGGTGCTGCTCGACACAGGGTTTGCAGAGGTGTGTAGCGCATAGTGGAGAAAGCCTTTCCTTTCCAAGGTGCCTGAGATGACTTCTAAAATAGTGGAGCCTTGCTTAGTACAGAGCTCTTCATTCTTTCTTCTTCACTGAAAGGAAAAGGAGACTGCTGGTCTTGAATGGCACAAACAGCCTTGGGGAAGAAAGGCAGCGCTCTGGTTTTGTGTAGCCCAGCACTGGTGACTGGCACAAGGCACTTGTCTGTATTTGACACTTCTCCCAGCTTACAGAACCGTGTGTCTTTAAATACTGTTCTCCTTGGAACTGCTATAAAAACACCATGTGTGGAATCTAAATTGTTCACAGATAGATATCCTTTTAATGCTTCCACAAAATAATTTCAAGAAAATTTAATTTACTTTGTAGCTTTGTAGGTCACAGAGTTCATATGTCTTGTTGTTTTATACAGAGGCTCTGTTATTCCTTGGAGATCAATAGTGGCTGAGGATAAGATAACAGAGGATTTTGGTGCTTGATTCCTGAGTGAGCATTTGAAATGTGGGCTTCTGACTATAGCTCCCAACAGTTCCAGCTGCTGGATCCTCTTTCTTTCAGCATCATGGTGTCCAAAAGCTTTCTTTGAACTTCACCATGCACTTCTCAGCCTGTGGTATTTCCCTTATCTTTTGCGGGAACAGTTTTTTTCCATCTCATCCCGTTTCTTGTGCAGTTCAGTTCATTGTGGGACTCGCCTTTGCAGAACCCTCTCCTCTTTGTGCAGATGTTCAGTCAGCTGCCAGTTGTGTGCAGGTGGAAATGGAGAGTAGCCCTGGAGTAGCCTGTTCTCTTAATGGGGCTGTGAAAGCCACGGAGAGAGGTGGACAAGAGTTCGATGGACTCAAGCGGTGCTGGGGGAAGTCCCTGCCAAGGGATTGCTTTTCCTCTGGGTTCACAGACCCGTCCAGAAGAAGGATGAGGGGAAGAAGAGACTCTGAAAACACACAAGTTGCAGCTTCTGGCTCTCTCATGAAGGAATAGGCTCTTGCAGCTTGTGGTAGCCTGTGTGGGGCACACTTCAGCTGGGGTCTCGGGGGGCAGCAGGACTGAGCTGCTTCCTTCTCTGCGTCTGACGTGTTCCTGCAGTAGTAGCTGTGGCACAAAAACAGGTGTGGAAAACTCCTGCACTGCTTTTTCTTGCTAGGGAAACCCTGTGCTTGGAAGTTTTTCCGTGGTGCACTTGGAAGTTTCTTGTCTCGCCTTTGTGATGCCTGAGCAGCGCAGTGGGAATACTGCAGGGAAAGCAGCTGTGCTTAGCAATGACTTCTGACCTTTCAAATACACTCGGTCATCAGATTGAAACAATTAGCCATTGCTGTTTTACACTGAATCTCGCCTTTTGTGCACCTGCCAGAGGTATTCCCAAACACTGTACAAACCCTTTTAATTTATATCTGCAACAGCTGGACTCACACATGTCAAATGAATACAAACTGCCTTTGGAGAAACCAGGATTCAAGCAAATTTCAAGGACCGGGAAGATGGAACTGTTGGTATCCTCATTGCTGCAGGGTAGAGGTACTCTGTGAAGTGACTGGGAAATAGATTTCTTGAGTATCACTTTTCACTGCAGTGATTTTAGCTCAGATTTTGTGTACTCTATAAGTAAGGCTTAGAGGGCTTTTCCTTCTATGCTTTTTATGCCTTTTTCTGTCAGTCTGTTCTCTCTGGATCATCTGCTGCCCCTGGTAATAAGTAATTTTGCATTAGAGTTAAACTCCTCTTGAATTGATGCGGATTTTGACTTTGCGAGTCCTGCTTGTGTTCCAGAACATTTTATAAACACTTCTGGGGAGAAGAGGGGAGAGACACTGAGTATGACCAAGAATTCCATTAGTCAAGGAAGAGGTTGCAACTTTTCCACATTTGGTCCTAGGTCTTCAAATCTTAACTGTATTTGAGAAACTGGTCTTCCAAGGTATTTATTAAGTAAGCATTCTGTTCTATTTGACCAAAATGTTCAGGTGGTAAACTTCTTGTTTCTTGGCAAGTCAGGATATGAAATGGATACTGTTTTTCAACCTGATACCACTGCTATCTACCTGAAGAGAATACTTGAAAAAGCATTCACAGCTGGTACTCTCCTGAGAGAATATGATGCTTTCTGCACTTTCTCATGAAAGGCTTTTATTTGTTCCCTTGTCTCGCATAGTTACTGGCGTCTCTTGTTTTTCAGCTTCGCGCTCAGAACCAAGTCCTGAAAAAAGGAGTTGTAGATGAGCAAGCCAACTCTGCTTCACTGAAGGTAATCTCTAAAAACTGCTCGTGTCAGGTGTTCTAAGCTGTGAGAAAATAAGCAAACAGGTGTACTTTTTACTAAAAGTAATGCCAATAAAAGAATGAAGAAGGAATTGATTTTAGTAAAAGAATTTCTGTTTTGCAGCTAGCCTTTTGTTCTCTGTAAGTGCTGACTTTGTAAAAAGGGAATGTTACTTCTTGATGGTTATCTTATAGAATGAAATAGCTACTTGAGTGTGATCTGTGGGCTGCTCAAAGGAGTGAAATTTGTTTTTTAGTTTAAAAATTATACTTTTTTGCCTTCTAGTGTTTAAAAAGTGAAGCAATTTAGTAATTTGTTCTTGTTTTCAATGTGATACTACTTATCAAAAGCATGTGTAAAAATAGGTGTGAAAATTTTAAAACTAATTTTTTTTTTTGTCATTCAGGAGCAACTGAAGATGAAGGATCAATCCCTGAGGAAACTGCAACAAGAAATGGACAGCCTGACCTTTCGAAATCAGCAACTTGCCAAGCGGGTGGAGCTACTTCAAGATGAACTTGCATTAAGTGAAGCTCGGGGCAAAAAGAACAAGGTATGCGCTGAAGGCAAAAAAAACTTGTTTAACAGATGTCTGCTCCTCACCTGTCAAAGCCTTATCCTGATTTTTAGCAGTAGGTATTTTGTGTCAAGGGTTGAGCTGAATGTTCTTGTCAGAACTTGTGTTATTACCTGATGTTAGTGAAAATACCCATAAAACAGGTATTGATACGTGTAACACATGCTGTGCAATCTTCTACTCTTCTAGAGCTGTCAGCTGACTGATGCTGAATTGCTGTCTTCCTTTTTGGATATTTATTAAGTGTTCAAACAACTGGGAAATTCCTTGGAGCTCTGTGATTAGTCAGCTGCTATGCAGAAAGCTGCTCACTCCTCATTTCCCATCCCCATCTCTCTGCTTTGGAGTTTTGATGTTGGTAGTTAACTCTTCAGCCTGTGATCAGAGCTTTTCTATGTGAATCTTGTCAAATGCTTTGAAATCTAAGTTTTTAGCTTGTATTCTTTATGTTATTTCAAAATGACAGAATAATTCCAGTACTATGATCTTTCTGTGCCAAAATGCTTTCTGATTAAACCTAGTGAGATCATATTCTGAGACCAGCTGTGCCTTCTGTAGGTAACATCACAGTTCCAGGGGTGATGTGCTTGGACTTAAATAATTCTCAGGCATCTCTTGCTACTTTCCTCGTGAGGAAATGTCTTGTAATTACTGCTGTCTTTTCTTTTTGGTTAGCTCTCAATGTGCTGTAATTATCAAGACGTTAAAGAAATAATTTAATTGATTAGTAATATGATCATCTTCCTTACTTTTCCCCTAAACTCTTGTCCATTTTTTTGCTGTCCAATTCCTTAACAAGCATAATACTTCTGACTACATTATTCATGCACCAGAATAGATTGTTCTTCCAGATGCAGTTTGACCCCTCTGTTCTTTCATTTCAAATTGTGTGAGTTACTGTTTTGCTAGCTGTGTTTCCAAATTGTGAAGGATGTCAGCCTGTCTTTAGTAGCTTTGCAAACCATTGCCACTGAGTTTCTTTCCTGTTCGTGTGTCAGAATGCCCAGCTTTAGCTCTCTGATCTGTGTCAGAGCACAGTCCTTTTAGAAGGAGCAGAACGTGTGCCCATCCAAATGATTCCCTGCGTGTGTGTGAGTGGGACACCTGAGTGGAGGCGACCCCGAGTCGGTGTTGTACCGCTGTAGGGTAGCAAGGGTGTGAAGGAAAGTGTGCTGCCTTGAGGCTGGTGCTGTGTGCAGTATCCACACCTTTTGATATGTCAGTCAGCGTCAGCAGGACATCTGCTCCTGTGCCCCTTCTGGGAATTAGCTGTGGGAACTGTTCTCACAAACCTGGGACTTGGAGATAACAACTGCCTTTTGGTTTTTTTTAGAAAAGTGTGGAATCCTCATCTCAGTTGAGTCAAGAACAGAAAAGTGTCTTCAATGAAGACCTTCAGAAGAAAATAGAAGAAAATGAACGACTACATATACTTGTGAGTGAAATGTTGTTTAGCCTTTATTTTTGGTGCAGAAAACTGGTGACACAAAGGTATGGAAAGTTAAGTGCTGTCTGAAAACTGGTGGGTTTAGAGGCTTAGTTGTATGCAAGGCAAGAGATTAGATCAGATAATTTTTTTATAAAGATGTTCACTAGGCAAATAAAGTATTTTGACTTTGGATTCTTAAGACAGTGTGTGGAATCACATAATACGTGTTTTCTCATTTAGATTTTTAACTTTTGGTGACAGCTGCCTTACTGAAAATAGTCTGGTACTGGATGGAAGTTTCTTATTAGTTCACCAACTGTTTCAGAATTGCTTTAAAGTTTAAAATATTTTCTGCAAGTTGCCATAATTAAGTCAGGAGTTACTTTACCAAAGTGGAATGCATTCCCCTTTAGAAAACTTGAGAAAAACCTTATGGCTCAAGTTCAGTTTTTCGTGTGTCTGCTATTGGTCAGCAATATATTTAAAGAATGCTTAGTACTACAAAACTTTGTTTTTATTGAAGTACTTTGTTCCTGAATCTTTTCTCTGTAAATAAAATTTCTGTTTGTCGGAGAAACAGTAATTGCTGTTAACCTGAACTGCCTGGTGAAATTGGAGTAACTTACAGGACTGGATTCAGTAGTAAAACAAAGCTTTTTTAAGAGCTTTGCTTTTCTTCCTTTAGTTCTTTGAAGCAGATGAGCAGCACAAACGTTTGGAAGCAGAGCTGAGGAGTAGACTGGAGGTTTTGGAAACTGATGCTGCCCAGCACCAAGCTGTGGTGGACAGCCTAACGAAGAAATACACAGAGACCATAGAAAAGCTGCAGAATGATAAAGCCAAATTAGAAGTAAGGAGTTTTCCCTCTTGCTTGCAAGTTTGAAAAGTTTTGAAATGCAATGTCTTGCCGTGTCAGCACTTACATTGTGAGATTATCTTCTTGCATAAAGATCAAGTCTCAGACACTAGAAAGAGAAGCTAAGGACTGTAGGCTTCGAACTGAAGAGTGGTAAGTGTCTTTATTTCATATAATGATAATTTCATTGATGTAAAGAAATAGCTGCTGTAAAATATTAACTGGATTATTTTTTAAGGATAATGTTTTTAAAAAAGGGGGTTAAAAAAAAAAGTCTTTGATAAAACTCCAATTATTTTATCATGAAGACTAGTCTGACCTGTGCAGGTCAAGCCCCCTTTACCTTTGCTGTGTATGGAACTAGACAATTCCACAATTTCTGCTTTCAGTAAGAGCAGTTTTGTCTCCAAGCTTTTAAAATAGCAGTGATGTTGATGAAAGCTTGAAGAATTTATTTGTAATGGAAAACCATGGGAAGTAAAAACTTGCATGAAACAAAGATCTATGAGTTTGTAAAAACTGCTTCTGAGAACAAAGTTTGAGTGACATAATGCTGAGAGAACTGACTGAAAAGAGTTTCAAAAATCCCCCTCCACTGCAAAAGCTTCTTGAACAATTGTTTTTGCTTCGGGTATAATGTTCTCAGCTAGAATATTTGAAAGTTTTTGTAAGAGAATTATATTGTTAGTTTTGGAATATTTTCGTTGTCTTGAAGACAAGTTGTAGAAAATGGGAAGTTGAGGACTGTGGGCCAAATCAAATTAGGGTGTGTTTCTCTGAAGTTCATTAAGCTGCTTTTTTATAGAAGATGTATGTGCAGTATAGATCTTTAGTGTAATGAATGAGACGTGTAGTGAATGATCAGA
Organism: Mohoua ochrocephala; assembly: GCA_013398855.1. Taxonomy (NCBI): domain Eukaryota; kingdom Metazoa; phylum Chordata; class Aves; order Passeriformes; family Acanthizidae; genus Mohoua; species Mohoua ochrocephala. The sequence goes on from VZTA01010794.1 coordinate 121,322, forward strand.
TGCAGAGTTCCTTCTTTCACGTGGTAACCCTGAAGTGTGTATTTTAATTATGTTGACAGATGTGAAGATACTTGAGTCTAATAACTCCTCTAATACAAGTCAGGGTTTCACTAAAAATGACTTGCAAAAGAGGATGAAAGCTGTGTTTTGCTGCTGTTTGCTTTTTTTATTTGGTGTTTGAAAAACTGTAGTCTTAATTTGCTACTATTCAGTTCAGGCCTTGTCAATCACGTTCTATGATGACTGGGTAATTGATGTCATTCCGAGAAGTTGTCCTTACCATTTTATAGAAGTTATACTATATTAAGTTTTTAAAAGTAATAAATCTTGACACTTCATTTTAAACACTGAGATCCCTGTCTGTTGAACACGTGGCAGGATGTGTCTCTGAGAATACTGCCCTTGTGTTTTCCCTGCTTTGTCAGGGGAAGGGATCCGTTTGCCTCTGACACCCACACTTTACTCAGGAAAGCCAGGGGATATGAGACTCGACAGCCTGCATGCTTTGAGAATTAAAGGGCAGAATGTAAGGCAAAACATGTCAAACTACTTGCTTGTCATTCCTGTACAGTAAGAAAAGGAAATATCAGTACATTTGCAGCTTGTCTTGGAGTTCATTTTCTATCCTGCTCAGTGCTGCTGCAGTACCTGCTGTACAGTTTCTATGCAATTTTGGAGCTGCTCTCCAAGAAAAATATTTGTCAATGTGCATGAGCTACTTATAGGCCAGTTTCTTCCTATCTTCCTTGTCTATTTTGGATTATTTTGCCTTATTAGACCTGATAAGTTTCTGTGTATCAAATGTTGTAAAAAAGGAAAAAAACCTGTCACTTTGACACCTTCCCCCCCCACCCTCCACTATATGTGCAGGAGTTCTAGATGTCAAACGGGAAGCAAAACAGTGAAGAATTTGAGGGCCTAAGTTGGGTAAGGTGTGGAATTCGGTCTGAATCAATAATGGAGTGTTCTTTGTAGACATATGTATATAATGCTGGAATACATTGTTCTTCATCTCAGGAATCTATTCTAATTATGTTAGTAATCTTAATTGTTTAGGTTCACATGTGTATACACAGTCAAATGCAAGTGAAGAAAATTTAGAGAAAAATCACTTGAGAATGCATCATAAACATAATTGTCAAGTCTTGTCAGCTTAGGCAGTATCATAGCACCGTTTAAATGTGGGGTTTTGAAAAGCCTTTGAGGTATTTCAAATAGTGATGTGACAAAGTTAACTGAATTACTGACTTCTTGTTGGAATACTGCATTGGATGCATAGTAACTAATTCGAAGGCCCTTTTAAATTCCCATTCAAATTCCAGTAGAAAAGAATGCCTTCATACAGCTTATATAACAGTTGCACAATAGGAAAATAAGGTGAATTTTAACTCTGAAGGAAATTGAGCTTCTTGAGAATGGAATTTAGGATTTACAAGTTTATGGTAACTTTCACTACTTTTGTTAGGGATTAGGATTCAATATTGTGTTAAATATGACATAAAGGAGGACAAATGATTCCTACTGTATTATTTCTATCTCACTTCTAGAAGGAGACAGATACCTATACACTCAAGGGATGCTTATAGTGAGATATGGTGTTGGTGATACAGATGAAATTTTAAAGGTTTACAATGTGTGTGTGTGTGTGGTTTTTCGTTTGTCTCTTTGTTATTTAGCCAGCAACAGCTAAAGAATCTTCAAGCAGCTTTGGGCAGTAGACTGGAAGAATCTCTATGCATAATTAATGAAAAAGTACCTTTTAATGACACAAGTACGTATTGCCTTGGTCTGGGTATCTTGTTTGATTTTTTTGGGTATCCATCTGGAGGGAGTACTCCTTGTGAATTAAAATGTATTAGCTGTAAGAATTGTTGGACATCTGAACAGACACTTGGAGGTAACCGTAGTAAGTATTCCTAATGCTTGTCATGGTCTTCAGTAATTCTAAAATATCAAGTTTTTATATATATATAATGAAAATTGAAGCTTTTGAAGGCTTTTGAGTGATTTGCCACTTGTCTTGCTTAGTGTTGACAGAATATTGTAAACGATGAAGGAACACTGTCAATTTAATGGTTGCTCCATAAAGATTGGTTACTCATCTCAAAGAGTATTATTTTTGGCAGGATATAGTCAAGAGTTGCAGGAATTTAAGGTGGGGATAAACTAGTGGCTGCAGAGATATTGCATCAATAATGGTCTGCACTTGTTACCCATGGGAAATTTGTCAGGGTTTCTCATTGATCAGAGCACACACAGTAGTTTTTACCTGGAGGTTGTCTTAGACTCGTTCATCTCTTCATGGGGAAAAAAGCCCTTTGAACCTGGGGGCTTTTACCTGAAGCAATGTTTTTCTGCTTCCTTTCCAACTGCTCCTAGATCAGCTGAAGTGCAGAGGATCCCCTGGAGTTAGGAGTGCTCAGCCTTTGCATGGCTTTGGTACAAGCATGGGTTAGTATGTGCTGGATCAGTGCTGTGCACCGTGTGCTTTCCTGAATAGCTGAACACTAGGGTGGGCAGGCACTGCCTGGACTCTTCTGGACCCTTCAAGACCAGGAGGACCTGGAATAGTCAAAAAGCTGAAAGTAGTGAGGAAGGAGCAGAGAAGTGAAAACAGGCTTTTGAATTTCTTGCCTATTTCATTGGTAGCTCTTGCATTTTTCATTCAGTTTAAAACCTGATGACAATGTTTTAAATAGCCTTAGGTTCTCTAAAAGCTGATCTGGCAGGTGCTGCAGGGGTGAGTGTTCCAAGTTCTCCCCTGGTTTGGCAATCCAGTGAGTCTTGGCTTAGGAACACCAGATCATCATCTCTTTGGGAAATGTTGCCTCCCATACAGCACGTCATGCTTAGGTGCTGGTGCCTTGAATTGGTATCCTTTTCACTTCTCTCCTCTCACTTTGCCTGGCATCTGCTGCCTATTTCTACTTCTCTGGCTTCTTTAGCTCCTATTTTTTTATAGGTGGTTATCACTGTAGCGAGAACTTTGCTAAAATAATTTGTCTGCTCACTCAGCTGCCATTGCATAATGCCTTTGCTTGTGTAGTAGAAAACGCTGCAAATAGAGAACATCTCTTCAGTGACAGATCAATGTAAGTCAGGAGATGTTTGTTTGCTGTGGATTCCAGCTGCCTTCCTATAGACTCTCTAGTTGGCTTCAAGTGTAACTAGCAGCTAATTTCAGTAACAATCAAATGACTTCCTGACTGCTAAGTGTGATTTCCAGAGTAGAAAAAGTTTTCTGAAGCATTTAATTAGGAGTAGGATTTAGTAATTTTGGACAGGTTTTTTTTCCACTGAATGTAACTACCTCTTCCCATGTGTTAATAGCCAAATGTGAACGGCACGAAAGGAATAAGAAACTGTAAATTTCCTTTGTGAGCAATTTTTAAACTAAACTGGTTGTCGTCCAACTGAGTTGGGAATGGATGTGATCCCTTTTAAATCTGTAAGACTTTGTAAGCTATTCTCTAGGTACAAATAGCCCTCTGCCCCTCTAAAAACTGTGCCTGCTTGTAGCTGAATAATCGTTCTAGTTACTTCATGACTGGAGCAGGATGCTGAAATACATGGAGAGTACATCTTAGTCTAAATTATCAACGTGGCAAGTATATACAGGAGCTTTAAAAAAAGTTCAAACCATTAAAAATATGTTAGTCTTACTTGGCCCTCCTTGGCATGTAATTGAAATTTGAAGATAATCTTGAATTCTTTAAGTGTGATTTCTTTTGAAGGATTTTTTCACTCTTGTTTGTGATGAGTACTATTCTTTGGGCAAGAGGAGTCTGCTCTTATCTTTCAAATTCAAGGTCTTCAGGTGATTAAATTTGACTTATAATCTGAGGCAAGTATTGAACTGCTTTCCCTCCGTTCTTAAGTGAGGATATTTAGGCCTACCTTAATGGAGTCAATTGTTTCTATCTCTTTAGTTAATATTGCTTACATAACCTGTGGTACTCCTGCAATGAGTTTTTTTTTTAAATCACTATTTACCAATAAATGTCTCTTAAAACCCCCCACAATTTAACAAGTGCATATAACTCAATTTTTGTCCTGTAGGATCCACTCGATACAATGCTCTGAATGTACCATTACACAACAGAAGGAATCAGGTAAGCACTTCTTGTGATTTCATGTGGCTCTGTGCAACTTTCCACACAGATGCTGAAATAAAACCAGTCATTTTAGTACCTGAAATGGCAGAAGATAGCCTGTCTTACTACTGTCATGATATTCTGAGGGCATTTCTGCCCACAGAGCCTCTGCACTTTTCCAGAGGTTGTGTATATTGTTCTTACGTCAAGGAGTCTTATTGAAGTATATGAAATATTCTTTTACTGGGTCAACCTTCAGTAAGCTAGAAACTGGAACATTTCATTTTTAAAGTTGATTAAAACTACATTAATTCAGAGGTCTTTTGTTGAAAAAAGGTGAGTTTGATATAAATCCCTTTTTCCCTCAAATTGAGCTTCTTTAGTCATATCACTTGAACTCCAGAGAATGCATGCATTTGTGAACTGCACACTGGTGTGTGCACTAAAATGCCATATTAGTTAACATTACTTGTCACTAGTCACAACCCTTTCAAAGAGTAAATCATGTCACTTTAAGATCTCTGCATGGTTCATTTACATTTTGTGGGATACTTCTTGCCTTACTTGCAGCAAAATAGCCCTTATAAATTTAAATACTTTTAGAAAAGAAACAGCTTCTGTTCACTACTGTGATTCCTTGGGAATGTTGTTTATTCAGTATTCAGAAATGAGCATTGGTTTTCTGTGAATGGCTAAATATTTTAAGGGTTTTTACAAGAGCAAATCAGGAACTTGCATGCAGTCAAAATTCTCCTGTGTTGCTACCACTGAGAATGGGCTCTACAGCACTGTGGGTTTTTTTCTGTTTGCTTCTATGTCTCAAGCTTTCAAGTTAGTGCATTCAGATGCTGCTGCAGAAAGATTTAAAATAGTTGCTTTCTCCGTTCTTCAGAAGTGCCTATAAAGAGACCTTTTTCCTAATAATGTCTGCTGTGAGAACAGGTGACCTGCTGTTCAGTCTTGCGATGGAAATAGCCTTAAATTTCAGGTTGCCACTGCTGAGTTCCAAGAAAAATCTGAATAAGTGCATGGAGAGTTTCTCCTTTTACTGTTTTCTGCCAGCACTATGTCAGGCAGCCTCATGCTTCAAGATCTGCAGTCTTGAAAACGTTCCAGGACAGATTTTTATGACTGGCTTTGCCAGTGGAGGCAAAATGCTGGTGTATTAGCACAGGCTGCAGTGTAAAGGGCAGCAAAACAGCAATAGTGTCTGTTTTCCTTCCTTGCATAGCTAATTAACATACACAAACTGAGTGTAATGACTGCTTTAATTACTTGCCACCATCCCAGATCCATAATCAAGACTGACCTGATTTAACAGTCCATTGAAGCATTAAGAGTACATCTCTGAAGGATAAGTTATTCTTGGCCGAAATGTCACTATAACCTTATTCTCTTCCCATAAGTCACAACAGAGCATAGTTTTCTTCTCTCTTGAATTTATGTTCCATTCTGGATTAATTTCTTTGATACCTTCCTGCTGTACTGAAGCCACAGAACAGCCTCACTCGTGAGCAGCAGCTCAGTTGTGTCCAGGAGAGTAAGAATTGAGTGTTCCTGGTTAGAGAAGCAGACACCTTTAATTCCGGGAGAAAACATCATTGGTTTCTGCTAATTAAACTGAGGTTTCCTTACAGCCAGGTGTTGAGCTGTTGTCAGCAATTAGTCTGTTGTTCTTTGGAAATTTCAGACACGGTTTCTGTAATTGTGCTGACCTCGAAGTGTTCTTGTGGCCTGTAAGTTTGAAAAATGCAGCAGAGGCAAAGCATCACCACTTGTGTGAAATAAAAAGATACTTTGTTGTTAAAGAACAATGTGCCCTTCTGTGTGGCATTGTAGTTTATGAATAAAAATGAAGTTAAATATAATTGCTGCTATGTATTTTAGGCTGAAATAGTAACAAGAAACAAAAAATGGTTATCAGCGATTTCTATCCAAACAGGTTTTTTTTTTTCATATTTAAATAGATCCATGTCAAATACAATCACTTTATCACTGTCTTTACAGCTGAAGCTGCGAGACCTTGCTGGCCAGGCCCTGGCCTTTGTACAAGAACTTGTAACAGCTCTCCTGAACTTCCACACATACACTGAGCAGAAGGTACAGATCTTCCCCATTGATTCTGCAACCGACACAATATCACCCTTAAATCAGAAGGTAAAGTTTCCACACTTCAGCTACAAGTATATTCAGTTAGTTAGACTTTCCTGAGTGATTGATCTTAGTCATGCAAACTTCCACCACGTTCACTGGAATGCTGTTGGTGTGTTCCTGAGAGCCAGCCTCTCCTGCATGAGACGTCTTTTCTTCTGGGTGAATTTTCTGAATGTGGGTGAGGTGTAGCTGTAGAGAATCCTTTTCCCCTGTGCCTCTGCTAGAAGAGCAATATGATTATCAAATCAAAGCTTTGCTTTTTAGTTGCTAAATTGAAGTGCATCTGCTGAAAGTTCAGCTGGCTCGTTTTAAAATAATAGTGCACAAATATTGCACTGCTGAATAGAGCTTGTTTTAGTTAATGCACTGGGGTATGGGAGATGTTGAGACAGAATCTGGTCTTGTGTTTGAAGTGTTTAGCTCTAATGTTAGATAAAGGATAGAAGGTGGGCTTTTGAGGGAGAGAACCTGGACTCTGTTCCCTTGACAAAAAACAACTTTATAATCCGATTTTGGGCTACTCGTGTGAAGATCTTTCCTGTAAGTGTTCTGAAGCTTCAAGTTTGTAAAGCGTGTTGAATTTAATACGAGAAATCTGACTCATCTCTTTTGACACAATTCCATGGAAAGGCTTTCTGAGACTATCATCCAGAGCTGTTAAGCTGCATATTTTGACTTTGTTTCTCCATGCTGTGAAACACAGAGAATAACTGTGCACAAGGATTTGTGGGGGGATGCATGTATGTATGCTTTGGAACAAGTTGCATTAAGATCAGAGTTGACTTCATAGTTTAAGGGGATCTGTGAGTATTGAAGTTGCAGGGTGGGTGTATTTTGTGATTGAGTCTGTAATTTCAGTTGAGTAGTTGGTAGGGCTCAGGCTCAAGGTACTGAGATGGATTGTGGTTTGCATTGATCAGATGGCTGCAGTGCATGTGGTGTCAATGTTAACTATGACAAAACTTTGCTGTTCTTTGGAAAACCTCCTAAAATCTCTTTGCAGGTAACAGATATGCTTGTGAAGGTGGTTATCCACTAGAGAAATCCCATTCTGTGTGCCTTCTCAGTTGTTCCAACTATTTTAGTCAAGAATACTCTTCTGCAGAGATTCAGCATAGATATTAGTTTGAGAACATTAGTTTGAGTGCACCAAATGCACTCGAAATGGCATGTCCTTCTTGTGGAAACTATGTGGTTTTGTCATCTTTTAGATTTTTTATGGCAGGAATGGTGTCTCTTTTTTGAATGTGGCCCAGCGTGGTGACTGCATTCTCAGATACTGCTGCGGTTTACACTAAGGGAATAAAATCAGGTTTCTTAGACATCACTTCTCACAGATATATTTTTTTTTTCCCTGACCCCCTAGTGAACACTTTTTGTTGGTTTTCAGCACAGCTGAAACACGCAACTTAATCAGAACCATAATTTCATTTTCCTTTTCTTGTAATTGACTCTGATTCAGTAGTTCAGGCTTTGTTTTCATAATTATATTTCTTGTAGTCTGCCCCATTGTGTATTCATGACCTAATTCCCTCAGTGCATGCTACTTCTCAGAGCCTCTGCTGTGACTTTCCAGCACTGAAGCATCTTTTATTGCTCACTGAAGCTGTAGTTGCTCCTGTATTTTTGATTAATTTATCTATTTGCTTGGCAAGTGTTCTCAGTGTGATTTTTTTTTTTAATTTTTTTTTTTAGCTACCCCACCGTGTTGGTCAAAAACCTCCCCTTAATATGGTAGAGAAAATGAAACAAGTGTCAGGTAGTGGCTTAGCAGACTTGCACTGATTTATTTTTCCCCAACTCCAGGTCTTGTCTGGTGCTTTCAAGCTATTTTCCCCACCAAACACTCAAAGTAGATGTGGACAATTCCCTGCCAGGTTCAAGTATTCCTTTTCTCTTTAAGTGTTGGATTGCTGGGTTCTGCTGGGTCTACAGCATCATGCTGGATAATTCAAGTCTTCTCTCTTGCAACACAAGCCAGGAGCATTCTGCATGTGTTATTTCTTCCTCCTTAGATTTAGGAATTTTCCCTAATTCCATCCAGGTTTGTGCATGCATGGATGAGAGCTTAGCATCTCACTCTTCTTGTTAACACTGTGTTACTGCACTGTAATAATGCAAGGAACAATTAAAATCTCTTGTACTCTGTTTGCCTGGGATCTTTAGCTGCTCTTGTGGTATAAATAATCAAAGGTGAAGGTATCTTTCTGTGGGGTAAAATAAAAACCAGGATTGCTTTTGACTACCTGTATTAATTTGTGGAAGAAGCTTTTTGCGATGCTGAGGTACCAAAATGGAAAGCTGAGAGTGGTGTTACATTTTGATTGTGTGTAAGAGTACACATGACGTTCTCAGGTCTGCTTTTTTGAAGGCAAAATTAGCTGTAGGATTTATTTAAGCAATTTTTAGCCAAGTCAGGCAGGTCCACGAGGCCAAAGTTTCATTATTGCCCAAACCTGTCATGGTTCTGGATGTAAGAGTTCTCCTGTGTTTAGTTGGAGCTCCATGCTTTGCCTTGGCAGAAGCATGCTTTGACTCGTGTTGAGAACTGGACTGGTCACAGATAAAGGCACATCTCTTGCTCTCAGTTTGACTTGGGTTTAGTTCTCCAGTACTTTGCACAGCATGGCTTTGCAAATGTTTGTGCTGATGGACGAGGCTGGGAAGCAAACAACTTTTGGGAGGAAGATGGGATAGTTTATTCTGGTGGCCAGATGGTGCATGGCTCTAGCCTTAATGGGATGGAGTTGAGAAAGGAATGCAAGAACATTTAAAACTAAAAAGCGAGGGTTTGGTGTGCTGTGCATGGCAGTCAGAATGGGACAGGATGCTGTGGCAAAGCCCCAGGTGTGGTTTTGCCTGGAGTTCCAGTACTTCTCACTTTCCCTCGAGGTGTGTTTTTGCCCTATAGAAGAGGTTGCCGTACATCACTGGACTGTTGTATCTCTTTAATGACATCTTAGGCATCGTTAAACGTGGCAGGTGCTTTGCCAAAATGTCCCGTTCGGTTGTTAAACTGAGAGAGTTCACACGAGCCGTCAGCAAAAGCACCATTTTAAACCTCTCTGTCCTCAGTTCTCACAGCATCTCCATGAAAACGCTTCGTACGTTCGCCCTCTGGAGGAAGGAATGCTGCACTTGTTCGAGAGCATCACGGAAGATACTGTCACAGTCCTGGTAAGATTTCCTCCCTTCAGTATCCGGGATGATTTTTACGGAGCAAAACCACTTACCTGTTGTTTTTTCCTTTCAGGAAACAACTGTGAAATTGAAGGCCTTCTCCAAACATTTAGCTTCCTACTTGGGCTTTTTAAGAAAGATTCTTCCTTATCAGTTAAAAAGGTACTTTTCATTTGATAGATCAAATTTAAAGGCACTGTGTCAGGCATGCAGCATTGTCAGCACCTACAACTCGGATATTAAGTCAAACCTTAAAACACTCTGGCCTCTGCTCTGTCTTAAAAGGCTGAACTCTTTTTTTTTTTTCCATGTTGTTTTCCGAACCTTGAGATTAGGCATGACTTTTTTAAGGCATTAGGACTAAAAATATGTATTTTGAAGCCCCTTCACCCCCCGCCCCCAGATGAGACTTTAAAAATATGTGCAACTTTCATTAATGTTTCTTAGTGTTACTCAATAGCATCGATACTATTCAGGTGTGATACACTGAAACTGGTAATGCCTTGAGCTTCTCTGAGGGTTATTTATCATTTATCATTCAGTAAATGTAACAAAAACTTGGCCAGGTGCACATCTCTTCTGTTGTGAAAATCTTTGTTCCTGAGTTGATCGAAGGGAGGTGAATTATAGGTGCAAAGAACTGCTTTAAGAAAGGGTTTGGACAAAATAAGAAGAAAAATCTTGATTTATGCCTCCTTTATACCTGTTCTCATGCTCCTTAGGAAGCAAAAGAGAATTTATGTAGTAGAGAGGGAAAGTCTTCAAACTGAAATGGCTGCAATCAGTTCCTTGTTGTGAGAATAAATCATTCCTGGCTTGTGACAGAAACACCTAAGAGTGGAGATACATGGAAATTACTGTGTGTATTGCTAACTCCCTCTGTGTTAACCTTTCTAAAATAAATTCCTAGTCTGCTCTTACTTGGGACTGGGGAGGTAGGGAACACTTATCTGCTCCAAAACTCATGAACTTGTTTTTTTTTAAGACAATTGCTTGCTTTTAAAAAAATAATTCATATATTCCTAGTTTGGAAGAAGAGTGTGAGTCTTCTCTTTGCACAGCTGCTTTAAGAGCTAGAAATATGGAGCTGCACAGAGACATGAAAAGGTTGACTGCAGTCTTTGAGAAGCTACACACCTACGTCAGTCTTCTGGCCTTACCAAGTGAGTGTCAGTTCTGGCTTGGTTGGTTACCCTGTGACTGGTTTTCTGTGGGTTTTCATAGTATGATTGACAAGGTGCCTTTTGTCATCTCTTAATTATGAAGTTGTTAATAAACTACGTTTTATGACTAATCATCACTTCCAGCCCCTCATCTTCATAATGTTATTACAGCTGTCATGGTAACGACTGAACAAAATGAGATAAAGCCTTTGTGTGTGGGGAAACGATCTCCAAATGCATCCTGTAAATAGCAGTAGGAAATGGTTATTGTATAGCTTCAGGTTATTTCAGTCTTCACTCTTCAGAAGGGCCCAGATGGTCTTTCCTACAGCTGTGAATATGTCTTTCTGTATGTGTGGTTTTTGAGACCAAAACAATTCATATTTATGGAATCTGAATAAAATCTAGGGACCTCGAAAATTTTTACCTGCCTACTCTGGCAAAATTGGATATATGAACATTTGATATTGAAGGGGAAATTTAAGTAAATGAGTGAGTTATGACTCATATTCCATGAAAATGATTCTAGTAGGTGGAAACGGAATTATTTTCAAAGCTAACTTTTTTCATTCATGGTCAAATCTTAGTGTTGTGGTTTTCTTTTCCTTTTTACGTGGTACTCTTAGGTACAAGACCAGAAGGTCTCCTTAGGACAAATTACAACTTTGTGTTTACAAACATTGCTGCAAGTCTTCATGGATTCCATGACGTTTTAAAAGGTGAGAGTTGGGAATGTTGTTTTGTTTCAGCTTTGCTCCTTTCTGTTTAACACATGTACTCTCTCTGTAACAGTGTTGAATGTATCATATGTGATAAATCTGGTTTGTTTTACCTTTACCCGCTAAAAAACTAAACCTAGGAACGACTCATTTTAGGCATTTATGCCTGGTTTTCATTCTTCTCTTCTGTTAGCTTTGTTCTTCAGAGTTGCTGGATTATTTAATTGTGGCTCTCCAGATTTTCCTGAGCAGTATCACTTTACTTTCTGAACTTCATTGCTCTACTGAAACTAGCACACAGAATGGAATGCTATGAAATGTACATATTTTCCCCTACATATGTGGCATTGACCTAGTACCTGCCTTCAAAGTGGAATTTTTCCTTCCTATTTTTAACATGAATATATGACTACAACTTACAAAGAAGTCTGGGTTCTTTTTTGAAGCTTGACTTCCTCTGGAAAATGGCTTACCTTGTTTTTATCAGAACAACATGGATATGTTATGTTTACAGTGAAGTGATACTTGGTTATAACTCAGAATTTTAAAACTGATGTTCCTGTAGGTCCTGTAATTTCAGTACCATGTAGCTGTTCCTGGAGAGAAAATAGTCCATAGAGACTTATTAGATTTACTAGTCAGCTGTTTAAATGTTAAGCTTTTATAATTTTAAGCAAAATTGGATTTTTTTCCTAATAGCATGAATAGTATGGCCCCATTTTGCAAAGTCCTTGTTTAAAAAAAAAAAAGTTACATTAAAGATTGTACCTCAAATAAAATGAGACCCTAAGCTGAGAGTTTTGTAGCATAGATAAGTTTAAAATACTTTCTACCTCTTAGTATGGTTACTACAATGCAAAGTCAACCCAACTTACCCTTTAAAGGAAATACAGAAAATAGAAATACTGAAGAAAACTGTCAGTAGAATTCATTAGCTATCAACAGAAATGCTGTGCCTAATTTCTCACACTCCCATACTCTAGAATGTTTGGTTTCTCTCTTCTTTCTCAATCCTAACTAATTTTGAACTGCTTAAGTTCACTTCAGATTATAATTTGTGGTGGTGATGGGCTGGGATTTCCCCATTCTATAGCAATAGTACTCTGTTGTAAAATAGGTGCAAAATGTTCACTTGTCAAACAATTACTTTTTTTTTAATTAGGCCACATTGAGAATGTTCTTACCTGATAAATACTTGATTCTTTTTAAATTTTAGTGCTGTTGAAATGAATATATTTAGGCTAAGACGCTTTTGTGAGTGACTTCCAAAAAGTTTTGTGTTCTTAATTTGGCATAAATGTGCTTTTCCTTTTCCAGATATTTCCAAGCACTATAGTCAGAAAGCTACTCTAGAACAGGACGTTCCAACTGCCACACAGAAACTCATAACTACAAATGACTGTATTTTATCCTCTGTTGCTGCTTTAACAAATGGAGCAGGCAAGGTAATGGATGTTTTTGTTTCATACGATGCCCTAGCTTGTGCAGGTTTTTAAGAAAAAAAAAAAAAGCTTGGCTGAATGATTTAGAAGATCTCTGTGTGCCTCTGATATTAATAATCTACAGTGTCAGGTTGGTTCTTGCAGTGTTTTCAGGCTATGAGTTAAAAACAGCTGAGTGAGTGATAAAAGTAGATACTGTGAAGAGGATGCTTTGTGTTAGTGAGGTCTGAGTTACGTGGAAGAGCCTGTTGCTTGTTTCAAAGTCTTGTTATGAAGTCCAGTTTGACTAAATACTTGTCTTTTGAAAGAGTAATTGCTCCAATGAATCTTTCTGGTCACCTTAATTCAAAAAGCCCCTTCTCTTGATGCGTCTAGATGGCCTCGTTCTTCAGCAACAACTTGGATCACTTCACCGCCTCGCTGAGCTACGGCCCTAAGGGAGGAGCAGAGTTCATCAGCCCCCTCTCAGCTGAGTGCATGCTGCAGTACAAGAAGAAGGCAGCTGCTTACATGAAGTCTTTGAAGAAGGTTTGTTCAGCCAGCACAGAGAGAGCGCAGTTCTGTAGATAGCTGGTTATGCCAAAGAGATTACAAACGAAGGATTTTCGGTATTTGGAATGGAAGAGATTCTCCGAGTGACAATTTTTTAGCTGGGGAAATGGAACCCTCAGTGCAATAGTGCTGTTGGGAACTTTAGAGACCATAGTTGCCCTCACAGCTGAGAGTATGTGCCAATTCTGCCATTACCCATTTCCACTAATTATTTCTGTGCCAGGACTCCAAGGAGAAGAGGGTGGCTGTTTATTTAAATTTCCTCCTGTATTCACCAGGAATATGGAGTGAATGCTATCATATCCTTACAGTGGCATTCACTGGAAGACAGTGGAGAGAATAGGGGGAAAAAAGACAGCTGAAAAGGAGGTACTCTGTAGAAAATGTGCTGAACCAAAGAACTGAGTGCTGCCAGGTCTCCCTGTTGTCTCCATTAAAATTAACAATTAAGTGACAATGTGCTTAGCAGTTGTTACTAAATCACTGTCTGTAAAGAGGACCTTAAGATGCCTTTGATCATTAATTAACACTTGGAGTTTTCTGAGCACTTTTTAATCAATTGTACCTTTTGGGGCAGTATTTCTTGTGAGCTCAAATCATTTTTTTCTACTGCCTGGTAAGCACTTGCAACATGTGGTTTTTTCCCCTTTACTAAAGTAAGGAAAATAGTAAGAAAATAAAAGTAGAATACATGTTCTGATCTAGTGTGTGACATGTTTTGAGAGGGTTTTTTTGATTCTTCTGCAGCCTTGTGCAGATTCAGTGCCTTATGAAGAGGCTTTAGCCAATCGCAGAGTTCTCCTGAGTTCTACAGAAAGCAGAGAAGGTCTTGCACAGCAGGTACTCATTCTGGTGTACATTGTACTAACGTGTGTGGTAGTGTATTTTGTAAAGCTGAAGTTGTATCAAAGTCTCCACATATTTGTGTGGTCATTTGTAGGTATGTATGAATATGCTGAACCTTAAAATTAGACTGTAGAGGTTTTTGTAGAGTTTTGAAAGTAAAGCTTACCCTTGTTAGGCTGGGTTATCTTCAGAATGTACATGTAGGTAGATATAAGAGACAGGATTATGCCATTGATATCTTCATTTGGAAATGCAAGAGGTCAGGTAATCTTTAATAATTCAAATAAATGCAAAATAAAGACAGGAATAAGGCATACTCAAGGGATTAATTTTTACTGTTGTGTACTGTTTTGAATCCTCTTTTGGACTATGCAGGAATTATTAACACTGGTTAAGAGCAGTGATTTTTCTTTTCAGTTAGAGTAATAGATTGCAGTTTCTGTATTCCAGTCTGCAGATATATATTATTTTTCTGTCCTGGAAGGTGAAGCAGGGTGGGTAACATGGTATTTAAAAGGCCTACACAGTTTGTCCATTGCTTCAGATGAATGAGAGTAGCTAGTTAATCCTGACTTCTTTATTGGCTTGTATACTCAGCCTGTGCTTGACTCATTGTTATTGAACTGTTACAGAAGCAAATACTGAGGTGATTATTTTTGCAGTGGCCAGTATTCTAAGTGTATTAGTAGGAGTGAAATGAATTTCAGCAGAAACGTGCAGTGATTGTGTTCTGTTCCGTAGTTGTTTTCTTACCTGGACAAAGTGGGTGGTTCTGTCTGTGTGAGTTGGGACAGCTGGGAGGGGAGAGTTTGTCTTTCTATCACAGAAAAAGGTAGTGCTAGTGCCAGGCACACATCTTTCAAGTTTTTATGAAATTCTTCCCTGCTTTGATTTTTCACCTAATAGGATGTTGCCAGTTTTGTGAGCTGTACCTTTGTAATGCACGTTCCAGACTAATTAAAGGACATGGCCATTTTTGATAAAAAACCACAGCTAAGCACAGAGCTCAAAATAGTGGTTGTTTTCCTGCTGCACTTTGTTAGCTCACTTATGTAATGGTTTAAAGTAATACTGTCCTCAAACATTTCCTGTGTGTGGCTTTTTTCCTCCCTGGGTTCAATAACCTGGCCTGTAAACTTTCCTCCCTAAAGGTCCAGCAGAGTTTGGAGAAAATTGCAAAACTTGAACAAGAAAAAGAACACTGGATGTTGGAGGCCCAGCTGGCTAAAATAAAGCTAGAGAAAGAAAACCAAAAACTGAAGAACTCTCTTAGTGGACATTTAACTGAAACTATCCAGGAGCGTTCTGTTTTGCCAAATATAGCAGAACAAAAGAAGGAAACCACAGAAAAGAGTCTGAGGGAACCTATTAAGAGCACTAGTCTGGTAAGTGACCTTTCCCTTCAATAGAGAAAAATCCACTTTCTTTAGTAGCACTGCTGTTTGATCAGTGGAACACTAAAAATGAAAGCCTTTTGACTGCGTTGAAAAGCGTTCACTCTTGGGGTCCTTGTATTTGCAAAGCTGCTTGCAAATACTTTCTGCAGAGTTTGGCACTTCCTGGCTTTTGAGACTTTGTTCACTGTCTTTCGTATTGTGGTGATATTTTTGTAGCTCTGTGCTTCTGTAGCTGAGGGGGAAGTAATAGGTGCTTAACCTCTAGATTTGTCAGTAGTTAGGAGACCTTGCAAGTGGTGGCATATATCTCGGGTTGGGCCTGTGTTTCCAATACTTTTGTTCATCTCTAGGTATGTTAAAGCACATGGAAGTAGGTAGGCAGTGTTTGTAAATGGGTTTGAAGACTTACTGGGGTCAGTTTGGGTTCAGCAGTCGCTTTTGAATGTAACATGCATTCTTTCCCTGCTCTTCTGTGTTGGTAAATGGCTTTTTCCTGTTTACTACACATGTTTAAAATGAGTTGGCCTTTCCCCTGAATTCCACTTCTGAAGTGGCATAGTGGTGTTAACAGAAATGTCATCTGTAAGAAATAATAAATCTACTCAACTCAGCATTCAATAGAATTCTCTCTCCCTTTTTTTTTTGTTTTTGTCCTCCCCACTTTCTTGCTCCCAGATAAAAATAACCACCGAATTGTTTTGAAATCCTCAATTTTGAAGTAAAGTGGTATCTTAAGTTTTTGATCCTCTATTTGAATCCTTAGGAGTTTGAGGATAATGCTACTCACAGGTCAACATACTGTATGAGTATTTCCCATAAACATAAATCTCTAGTCCTGTTGAGATCAAGGAGAGAAACTCCCCCTTTGATTCTCTATGAAGATATTCTTTTCATGAAACCAGGTATTGGCATACACTGCTCCTGTAGGGCTTTGTCAGTGCTTACTAGTCAAAGTGGAAAGAAAGGAATTTGGAAGGTATTCAAGAAATCCAGGTTGAATTTCCTTCCTCTTAAACATGACAAGTAATGTTTCAGTGTGCTAACGTGGCTCTGAATTAGTTTCATATGATCAAGCAGTTGCATGACCATACGAGCCCAGCTGCATCTTGTTGCTTTTATTGCCTTTTCCCTGTGTACCTCATAAGGCAGGAGATAAATTTTTGAGAGTTGGTGTCAGGTTTAATTCTGTTCAAGGCATTCATATAAACCACTCTTGTTTATGTTACAGGTGGAAGTACTTAAATTTGTTTCAGTTTGAACTGTTGGAAGATTGTTTAAATTTAAAGTCCTTCTATGACTGAAACCAAAATGCAGCTATGGTATCTATTTTTTTGCAGTTCTCATTAAGTGTATTTTCTTCCTTGTTCTAGATTGGAATGTTGACTGTAACTACTGATAATGAAAAGGTAATCTGTTTTAAACATTATTAAAGTCCATCTGTTAAATACTTCAATTCTCATTCTGTTAAACTTATTCCAGAGGTCTAATTACCAAGAATACTTCTGTATAATGGCACGAGCTGACCATGTAATGTGTACAGACTAAATGGTCAAATTTCTGAAATCCATGCGTTTCTTAATTTTCTTCTTCTGTTAGTGAACTGTTACTTTGCCATTTAAGCATTTTGGAGCGGTGTGAACTGGAGTCAGGGCCTGTTCTCTGTGATTTGAGGAAAGCACTGATCTGTCTGTGCCTCAGTAGCCCAAACTGCATTCCAAGCTTCAATTCTTAACCCTTGAGAAAGGGCTCAAGCTGAATAAAAGACCCTGGCTGCAGTGCCTGGGGTGCAAAGGAGAGGTCACGCCAAAACAAACCTTGAACCAGCTGTCAGACTAAATGTTAACTCTTTATTTAGCCCTGCTGTAATGTAACACTTGCCCCAGCAGGAACTTCTGAGAGTAAGATTCAGTGCTTTCCCTTTTCTGATATCACAGGGAACTGATGTGTAGTTTAGTTTACTCTTCCTTTTCTTCTGAAAGTGTGATTTAAAAAGGGGTAGGGGGCTAGATAACAACTGATGCAAGTTCTTAAAGGCTTCTGCATAGTGCTGAACTTGGACAAATGTGAAATCATGACAAATCACGTGAAAGCTGCCTCCAGTAGGTTAGTCTGTAAACTACTGAGTTGTTGGGCTTTTTTATTTTTTATTTTCTTTTTTAATTTCAAATGTCTAAAGAAACTTCTGAAACATGCAACATTAGTAATAGTTAAGACTTTCGTAAACTTCTGAAATACAATTATATGAAGGAATTCTTCCTTGTTGGGAAGAGACAGTAAGTTTTCACGTAGGTGAAAGCTGTTCACTTCTGCAGTGGGTTTTCATCTTCATCAGACACTTGATATGTTAAAGCAAGTTAAATTCTTACCTCTTCAGTCAGCTCATTGTCCTGTCAGGGAGTCTGACATTAAGGGTCACCATCAGAGTGACAAATTGCAGTGTGACCTGCTGTAATTTGTCTCTTGTGTTTGGGGAATTTAATACTTTTTGACAGAGCAGGCAGGCCTCAGGAAGAAAGAAGAAAAATCTGTATAGAGGCACTGTTATGATTCAAGTATTCAGTCTACTAAACATAAACGTTGTCTGCTTAAATCTTTGCTTTGCCAGGCTCCAGATGTTGAGTCTCGTGAAGACCTGATAAAAACTCACTACATGGCCAGGATAGCAGAGCTGACCTCTCACCTGCAGCTTGCTGACAGCAAATCAGTGCACTTCCATGCTGAGGTGAGCATGAAGGCAGTGACAGTAAATCTCTTTTTGAACTTTCCACAGGCAAGTGCTAGGATAGTGAGCTTCAATGTATGGAGCATAATGTTTTATAAAAGTCTGTTTCTGGAATATTTTTTGACTGTGGTCTAGTGTGCATAAAAACAGATACTGTAAAAGAACTTTTTATGTTTAATAAATCCTTTGGTAGCCTTGTCTTGGCTGTATGAAGAAGTATAACGTGTGCCATGTATAGGTTTGTTCACATAAGCTGAAGCAGCTGGCTTCAGTTACCAAGGAAGTTTTGACTTAATTTTAAAGTGAGGCTGATGTCATTCAAAAATATTTGAGTATATTATGAAGTGATGGAAACAGCTCTCCTGAGAAAATTGGTTCTTAGGCATAGGCTATACTGCAAGAATGAACAAGATGATTCATTGTATCTATGGTCTCCTTTTCATTTCAAGTCTTGAGGGAACTTTTCTTGAAAGTAGTGGCTGTTTTGATTTGTGTAATAAAGGATGTGGAATACACCAAAGCTGCAGGTTAACAGAGCAAATCCTCTTAAATAGTTTTTTTAATGGAAGATGACATAGTTTGGAGCAACCATCTTTTCTGTGATATTTGAGCTTTGTA
This sequence comes from Mohoua ochrocephala, assembly GCA_013398855.1. Taxonomy (NCBI): domain Eukaryota; kingdom Metazoa; phylum Chordata; class Aves; order Passeriformes; family Acanthizidae; genus Mohoua; species Mohoua ochrocephala. The sequence goes on from VZTA01010794.1 coordinate 140,209, forward strand.
CGAGGTGAGTTGTTTGTGTTGCTTGTTAACTGCTATGAATGTTTTCATAACTATGTGAAAAATATGATATTTAGAGGATTGGCAATATAGTAGCTCTGTAAAATGAAACATTTAATGTTAAGTATTGCATTACCTTTGCATTTAAAAACGTGCACAAGCTCTGACTAAGTTTCTTGAAATCTAAGTGTCACAGAAAGATGGCAAAGTCCAAAGCAACCACTTAAGGATGCCACAAGGCAATACTCTGGAACTGACTTTCCTCCCTTCTACCCTCCCTATCCTGTTCTTGGTAGTGTCGAGCTCTTGCCAAAAGACTGTCTCTGGCAGAGAAGTCCAAGGAGTCGCTCACGGAAGAGCTGAAGCTTGCCAGTCAAAACATCACCAGGTTACAGGCAAGTAAATTGTTCTGTAATGTCATAGATGCATTTTGTAATCATGTGTAAGGAGAAGTTGGAGCAAAGAAATTGCAGCCATCTAGCTTGGCCATGCCATTGCCTTAGTTATGGAATATAAAAACTCTACTGGTATGTAGAGAAGAGCCTTATATAATACACTTTAAATCCCAGGTATAAAGTTGAAATGGAACATGCTTCCAAGGAGAAGGTTACAGTGGTCAAACCTGTCTGTTTTAGCACATTTGATGTCAAGGATTTTCATGAAAATGAGAGAGTTGTAATGTCAGAAGGTGTGGTTGTGTGACCGATTTCAAATGATGCAAGGAATTCTTAACCATTCTTGCACCTGGGTCTGAAAGTTTTAAAAAATGCCTGATTGATTTTGTTGGTTTTTTTTTTAATATGGATACCTTAATATTAAGCAAAGATGATTTTGGGGTAATCTTTAAGAAGCTGTTGTTAACAATAATCCTCTTATGCCATCCTGTGAATGTCCTGTCCCTTTGTCCTTCTCCTCCACACAGCTGAGAAATTAATACTCAGTTAATAAATACCTTCCTGTTTTCTGTACACTTAGTTCATATTACTTTTCATCTGCCTGTGATGGTGAGTACCCAAATTCCTCCATACAGGCAGTGAATGTAACGTTATAAGCTTTGAACAGCTGTGTCCATGAACAGTCCTTTTTAAACACTTATTTGATCTGTTCCTTTAAGAAATTCCACAATCAGTGTTGAACTCAGCATGAGATGTTAATTTCCACCTGCATATTAAACTTCCTAGGAAAAGATAGCAGGCACACCATTTGTATATTTAGTAGTCTGCATAATACTGAATAATAGACTTGTTTAGGTTGGAAGGGTCCTCTGAAGGTGATTTGTCCCCGTCCTTTGGTCAGAGCAGAGAGTTCAGATCAAGCTGTGGAATTGGATATTTCCTGTACAGCCGTGCTGGCCTTCTGCCACAGGCACTCCATGTCTTAGGCATTGGATTGTTCCTCATTCTGTCCTTGATCATTCAGCTTTCCTGGGGCCCTGTAACTCCCAGGGCAGTTTTACCTGGGACCTTTCCAAGCAGACCTTAAAAGAAGGCAGAATCTACTCTTTTCTTAAGTCTAGGGTCGCTGTAATTCTACTATTCATCTTGCTTCCCTCAGGATCCTGAATTCCACTAACTCAGGGTAGCTGCAGCCAAGGCTACCCCTGGCTTTCACATCCTTCACCAGCTTTTCCTTATTTGTGAGTAACAGGTCCAGCAGAGAGCATCTCTTGGGCCCAGTGATCACTGGTATCAAGAAGTTCTTTGCCACACTCGAGACTCCTGAGTTGCTTGTGTTCCACCTTGCTGCCCTTCCAGGACATGTCAGAGTAGTTAAAATCCCTAATGAGGATCAGGGTCTGTGGATGGGAGATTTTTATCTGCTTGCAGCAGATGCCTGTCATGTCACCCTGTTGTTCTTCTGTGATCCCTACTTATGAGATTTAATAGTCTTCAAGCCACTCCTTCACACAGAGCATGATTTCTTCCCTTCTGTCCTTCCTGAAGTGTGTGTGTGCTCTCATTGCTGTGTTCTGGTCATGCACACTGTCCCCCCATGTCTCTCTGATCCCAGAGAGGTCACAGCTCTGTAACTGCATGTGGAGTGGTGATTCCTTCAGCTTTGGATGCCATGTGTGTTCTTGTGCAGGCCGTGCTTTAACCCTATAAACATTACATTTTTCCTGGCTGGAAGCAATGTTGGAAAACTTAGCTGTTACTCTTCTATGTAAGCCATAAAAAGTGGGGGAAAAAATCTAAAGGAAACAGCACAAAAATAAAGGGAACAAACCATGCATGAGACTTCAGGTAGAAGAAAAATAGCTGTTGGCTTCCTTTCATAAAGTCCTTTTTTTTTAGCTGAATTGCAGACACTCGGCATCAAAAGTGGAGCTGACTAAGAGGAGGTAGAAGTGTGCTGCTTTGCCAGGTATCACTAACACTGAGCAAATGCCTCTGGTTATTTTATTTTTCCCTTAGGATGAATTGATGACGACAAAGAGGAGCTACGAGGATCAGTTGAGCATGATGAGTGACCATCTGTGCAGCATGAATGAAACCTTAACCAAGCAAAGGGAAGAGATTGATACCCTAAAGATGGCCAGTAAGGTGAGTTGGCAGTGCTGCCCTGGGGCCCTGGCTGCAGCTGGGAGGTGGGAGGGTTACATTTGCTCTTCCTGCAGTGCTGCCCTTGCCCAAACCAGCTCACAAGCTGTAATTCTTACCCTGAGCCACTTGGAAAGGAAACTCCAAACTCGCTCCTTCAAGTTTCAGTGAAGAAAAAATTCCTGCCAAACATACACGTGGGGAAGAACAAGCTCTTCATGTCACTGCTTCACGTTAGGTTCTGCAAGTGTACCCTCTGATGGCAGATCAGCACTGTTTTATTGCTTACATGTGGTGAAAATGGAGCTGTTTGTAAATCCAGCTGGTGATGCTGGCTGGTTTTGATTAAGTTCTGGGTAGAAATGTCCCTTCTGCACTCCTCTGGGTTGCAGCATACTCTGTCCTTGGCAGCTGGTGTCCTTCTCTCTTTTATTTCCATATTCTAGCTCGTCTGTCCCTCATGTATGAATGAAAAAGTTGCCACTGATATTATTCTGTGAGCTTGAAATGCCCGCTTGAATTCTTTTCCAAGCAAGGAGTCTACCCACTTGTCAGAAACAGATTTTTAACTTCTCTAATGATGCAAAATACAGAAGTCTGCTGTTTTGAGCAATGATTAAACCATGGTATATCCTATTCTGATGCTTCTAGGAACAGATGTTGTGAAGGCCTTTGCCCTTCACTTGTCTGACTGTGAAACAAATAAATTAGCATTATTCTCCTTAATTGTTGAATGCATGGAAGCAGGTTTCACTGAAGGATTAAAAAAATAAATATAAAAAAATCCTTGTTCTGATTAAAGGTCCCGTGATGGTGATTTTTATCTTTTAGAGTAAACTCTTCCCCCTGCTTTTCTTCAGATTTCTGAGTGATTTAACTTGGCATTGTATTCTTTAAAATTACTTTGTGGTGGATAAGCCTTTGTGTTTCCAGCAGGAAGCTCTTGGCTGCATACTGACCATAGCATTACATGTTTTTGTAAAATGTTTTCTGGAATTTTTCACTTGCCATACTGCTAAGACTTGAATTGGTACTCTGTCTGTAAGGACCTCAGAATCTCACAACAGAAGCCACACAGGTTTTAAAATATTACCAAATGTGGGTGGTGATTCATTTGAAATCAAAATGATGCAGTTAAAGCCCTTATCATTTGGAGAGAGTTGTTGGTTAGACTCAAAACAAATGTTATCTTCAGGAAATAGGAAGACTGAGAATTGCCAGCAAGTAACTATTGCACAAAACTTTATTTTAAGCTCCACATTTCCTTCGTGGAATTATTTCAGGTCAAATGTGAGTTGGTTAGCTGTGGAACAAACTCTGTTCTGAACTAGGAATAATCTGTACAACCTGAATTAAAATAGAATTTGTTTCGGGAAAAAACCCAATAGGGTGAGGGATTGATTTTTTTTATTTGAGGCAATTATTCTCTAAGGAGATATTTGAAATAGCACCTGAAGGTGAATTATGATTTGACTTGCCTTCACTGCCCTTACAACATTAGTGGTGTTAATACAATTGAGTGTCTTGGGATGCACCTCAAATGCCTTTCCCAGGTTTCAGTTGTAGTAAGGAGCTGTTGTGCTAATTTGAGATATCTGGTACTTGCCTCTGTTGTGCTTACAGAAATAGAGGCATTTGCAGAGCAAACGGTTGCAGTGTGCCAATATTAAATGTCTGTGGACTGTTTCTTTTCAGTCTGACTGTTCCTTGTTTGCTGTAGGCATAAATTACCAGACATCAGGTTTTGTATGTCACCTGTCCAGGTTTCTTTACCTGAATTAAAATGTTCTGTTTGCTTGTTTCTTGTTGCAGGGAAATTCTAAAAAGAACAAGAATCGATAGTTTACGGCCGAGTCTTTGGAAGCTGCTGCTGCACGGGATGCAGATAGTGACCATTCATTATCCAGTTCCTGTTTGTTCCAGGAAGCAGAGGCTGGTCTTGGGTCTAGTAAAAACTGAACTGGTGCTGTAAATGGCTTTAAAATACTTAGAACTTGTAACAGATAAAACAGAACTTAATGTTGGCTCTAAACCAGGAAATACACACTCTGTGGATAATTTATATAGTAATTACCTTCAGTTTTTACTGTGCACTTTTTAAAACCAGGTTTTGATTTCATGTAACAACTTCAGATTTTGTATATTTTCAGATCTGTTTCTGCATTAACAAATTTGGTGCAGTAGGTGTCTATTTTTGAGTTATACATTTAATTGTCAGCACATTCCGTTACTTGTTAATAACAGTTTAAAAACGAGTTTGGAGACTTTTTTTGGCCATGCAAGCTGTGCAGTTACTGTAAATGTATCATTCCTGTTCTCAGCCCTCTAGAATTAATTGGAATTGTGGCTTGAAATGATTTTTCAAATTCACCAAGTAAATGGGATCATTGTTAGACTGCAGCAGTGGAAAACTTCCCTGCTTGTATTCAGCACTTTGGATTCCGAGGTAAAGAGCACAACTGGCTGAATTGGGATACTTCTATGAAATTGCTGTATGCCATTTCTATAACGTTTTGTTTACACATGTATGTATATATATTGTTTGAAATAGCTGTTTCAGGCTAGAGGAAACTGTGATTGTCATTTGCCCCAACAGAGTGAAACAGTGTGCGTAGAGTAGGTCAGCTTACTGTGCTCTCTTACAGTAAAGAGGAGTATGAAATATGTAGGGGATTTAAACACTGAATCTGCAAAAGGTCTTCATGGAATTGAGTTGTGACGGATTCACTGGGGGGATGCACATGGCTTTTCCTGTGTTTTCGGAAGTTTGTGAACTTTAGGTCTCTCCTAAGATTTTTTTTTTTTTTAAGTTTTTTTTTCAAGTGAAGTTTAATATCACGAGTTTTCGCAGCATTGATTTGTTGTTGGGGGGTGGGGTTTGTTGGTGTTGGGTTGGGTTTTTGGTTGGTTGGTTTTTTGGTTGTGTTTTTTTGGGGGGTTTTTTTTGGTTGGGTTTTTTTTTTTTTTTTCAATCAGATGCTGTGCTGCTCCACACTTTCCACACCAACCTTCTGTTCCATAATTTCCATTATGGCACTTATTTGTCCCATAAGGGTTTACTCTGATATCAGATGTGTTGATATGTATTATCAGTATGTAATAATAAAATCAACTACATGAAACCAGCTTGGCTTTTCCCTTACTTCTGGCCATGCCCAGGCTGCAGAGTGTGGCATTGTGGTGGGGTGTTCCAGCTGTTGCTGGTGGAGTAGTTACACCAGTCTAGGTACTCTCAGTGCTTCTCTTTGTTCTGAGAGTTCTTCCTTTCAGAAATGCAAAATAGAAGTGGTTGTGAAAGGGAGAGGAGATGGGAGCCTGCAGGGTTTCTTACTGATGTTGAATTAAGAACTGTGTCCTGGTGCTAATGAGGGTTGGGAAGTGTTGGCTGTCTCTCCAACCATTTTATGGAAGCAGGTACAGCTTCAGCTGTTTCATGTAGGGTTGGAAGCTAATTGCTTTCTTCCAGTTCTTTTGAAGCTGCCTTTTCTGAGGACTTTCATCTTGCAGTGAAGTTACTAATCCAGTTACTCTCTGAATCAAATTACTGAAGTGATACTACTTTTACTGATACTCCTTTTCATAGGTGGCTGCATTCAGAGAAAGGTTTTGCTCAGGCCATTTTTTACACGTCTGAATAAAAATAGTGTGTGTTTAGAATTTGCATTAAAAAAATCAAATGCATGTTCAGAGTATACCCCAATATCCGAGCTGGAATTCATACAGAAAGTATAGGCATTTAGGTACAATTCCAGTGTACATCAATTTATCAGCATTTTTTCTTTGCAGTATTATTTGGGAATGTGTTTGGCCGTCCACCTCACCAAGCAATAACCATACTCAAGGAGAGACAGTTTTGATCACTTAAGCTGCCTTCAGTTTCTGAAGGAAATGTTTTGAGTAAGTTCTAGGCAACTGTAAACTATCAATACCCAAAAATAAAATCTAGCAAAAGAAGTTTAAATCAGTGTTTTGGGTACTGCTATAGTAGTGTTGTAAGGGGGCACAGGATATTGCATTTAACTCAGTGGTGTTAGAAACCACATCAAGTGGAAATGCCCAAGTAATTTGTGCTTGTTATCTGCTACCCAGGTGATGCTGAACCTTTCTGAATATCTCAAATGCTGTTAAATGTCTAAATGGCTACTGCACGAGGCTTTGCTATTAAAAAACTGAAGACTTGTTTCAACATTGCAGCCGGGAATTCATCTTTGAGGCAAAGTTTTCCAGAAAAATGATTCTGAACTGCTTTGTATGCAATGATACGTGCAGATTATCATGGAATGCACAAAATTTGGGCAAAGAAATTTTAGTAATGCTGACATTAATCTTCAAAAATGAACCGTTTGAGTGTTTGACTTCCTAGCTGGTTAATTGGGGAAACCAGTGAGAAAGTGTTGAAAAGTGTAAAAACCTTTAGCACAATACAGTGTAAAACCAGGGTTAAAGGAAAGCCCCAATGTCAGTTACCTTTTTTAATGACAGTTCACCATAACACACAGGTTTTTAAAGCATTTTTAGAGTGCTGAATTCATTTCTCCATAATGTTGGGCACCTCATGAATAATCTCTCACCCTCAGGCTTAAGTGGCTAATTCAGAAAACAGCACTATTTTAATGGTTTTAATTGGATTTTCAAAAAACCTTTCTGAGCTTTGTTTTAAAGCTATACTAACACATTCAAGGCTTTCCAAATGTTCGGCTGTCCTAGATTTCTGAAAGCACATCCCCAGTAACTGTTCTGTGTGTTCAAAATAAATATTTGCTGTAATCAGGCACTAATTTAACTTCAAGATTGCCCTCTTAAGAACCACTGCTTCATCAGTTTGAAACTGCCCAAGAAGCACCAAAGACATTGTCTATTTTAGAGGGCCTTAAGCTCCTGGAGGTCAGAGGTTTCCCTGCCTGAAAGCTTAACTTCTAAAACAGGAATCCTAGGCTGACGTCGTAAGCTGTGCGAGGGTGCATCTCATTGCTGTTTGAACAATGATTATTTTCAATTGCCACGTCTGTCATTTAAGCAGCAATCAGCTGAAGTGTTGATTTAAAACCTGTGGTGTTTGTCATGTCTCCTGTTAATCCCTTCGGCTTCGTTCTGAACCAGTTCAACGTTTCATGGTGCCAGGATCTTCTCGATGGATGTAAAATGTCCAGGCTGAAACAGTTTGTTTTCCTACCTTTGGCTGTTTAAATGGTTATTTTTCCTTTCTCCCAAGCCAGCTTCATTTCTAATTTGTACTTGTAATCCCGCTGCCCTATCTGCCCTCTCTGGCAGATGAAGTTCTGGTGTGAAGATCTTTGGCCCAGCGTGTTTCCTGGGTGCTGACTTCACTGTTTAACAGTGCTTCCTGCACCTCCAAAAAACGGATTTGCTCCGACATGCGAGGCATCAATTCCAAACAGGAAAGGAAATAAACTCTGTATCCACACAGTGCCTATCGGGAGACGGGAGGAGTTATTTACTGGCTTGGTTGAGCAGTGTGAAGGCTGTGGGGTTTTTTTAATAGTGTAAATCCAATGATATATTAAACTTTGGAGGACCATCTGGCCCTGTAAATTGGGCAAACCTGTTGTTTAATACAGTCTGTATGTAAGGTAATTTGAGAGCACTGTCTTAGCAACAGCAGGGTCATAATAAAAACAAAGCTCAGTGCAGTAAAAAATGGTAATTGCTGCCAGAGGTCTGATTACTTCCTCCCACAAAGGCTGGATGCCGCTCTAAGAATGCTTGTTTTGTCTTACTCTGCATTTTCTACCTCGGCCACTACCTGCAGTGTTGCCTGGCTGTGAATTAAAACCATGTTTGTTTAGAAGAGGCCATTTTTGCCCAAATTCCTGAATATTTCTTTTAATCACAGAGTTAAAAACTCTCTTTTAGCTGCAGTTGTGCCTGCAGCACTGCCAGCTTGGTTACAGAGGGGGACGGAGAAGAGCTTTGGGGGACCTTTGTAAAGCAGGGCCTGACTGGGGCTGTGAGCTGCAGCACATGGAAACTCGCCTGGGGCAGCTCTCATTGTCTGCCTCTGCTGTGTGTGTAGGCAGCTTTAGACACGTCAGTGCTCATTCAGAATCACCCAGCTCCTTACAGAGGCAAACACTTGCATTGCTGCAAAGCTGAGCTGCAAAACAAAAAGTGTGCGATTCTCCTTGGGCTTCGCTTGCAGGGCAAGGCACCCCACGAACAGCCCTAAAAGAATTCTGGTTACAATCTTACACAGAAATTGCAGAGATAACAGTAGAAATCACAGTTTATCTGTTCTGGTTTTAGCACTAACTCACCCTGCGAGTCCAAAACTTTCTAAGCTGATGAGGTCCTAACTAGTGAAGAAGCCTTTGAACCCCAGGCCTGGAGTCAAAATTGTAGTTATGATCTCCCATAAAGAACACGGCTTTGTCCTGAGAAGAGTTAAACCCACGAAACTTAAGGAGTCCAGGTAATTTCCAGTTATTTTAGGCAGGAAGGGTTCTTTCATGAATTGACTTGGACTCTAGTCAATGGTGGCACGTAGCTTCCTGCAGACTCCCTCTGTGTAAAGCCCTTTGCTTCTGAAATGAATATGAGAGCACCTCACATCTCCACACCCTCCCCTTTCTGTCCCACACGGAGCCTTCATCCTTGCCTGCCCTCCCTTAAAGCTTCGAATTTCTTTTCTCTTGGATTTAAAAGTCTTTAGTTTGTGCTGGAATAGTGAATGCAGAACCCTGCATCCAAGAAAGATTGTTCTAATGAAGTTATGAGCTTGAAAAAGTCTGAACTGAGAATTTTAAGTGCATTTTCATTAACTGCAGCCTTTGGCATAGGGAACAGCTGTAATCCTGGAACTGGTGCTGCACCTCTTATGTGCCTTATACTTGGTGACTTCCAAATTGTCTGTAGCATGTGCAGGGCTGGACAGAAAATATGCACCCGGAGAGGGGAAAAACCAGAAGTTTCTTTTGAAGTCTGGAAAGTCTGGTTTATTTTTAGCCCAAACAAGGAGGCAAGAACAAGTTTCTCTTAGATTATCGATCTAGCCTGGGCAGTCAGGAACATTTGAAGCCAACAAGGAGTCAATTTCTCACAAAAAGGACATTAGTGTGCTAAATTTCTATACCCAATTTATATCTAATAAATATACATCATTCAGATAGTGAATATACTAAGCTTGTAAGTTTTTGATAGCAATTTTACTAAGTGGAAGATAGATTCATTAAATGGGAAGAGAAGAAGAATTCACTTTTAAAAAATACAGAAGTAATTCTTAGTGAAGATGAACGTTTGCAGAAATTTCTTGCTAAAATAAAAGCAAAGCAGTAGAGGAAAGAGTTAAAATAAATCTAGAAACAAGTGGTTTTCTGTCTCTACTTGCAAATATTTGGTTCTAGCCAGATATGAACTGACAGGTTCCACTTTTGACAAAATAGTCATAGACAGTAAACATTTTATAAAAAGGGCAATAGACTGCAAATCATGTTAAGATCAATTTAAATACAGTCAGCAATGTAAACTGAATTTGTTGGTGTTGTAAAATGTTGAATGAGTTTTATAACTGCCTCTAGCAATATATAATACCGTATTTTTATGTGAAATGCTCTTCAAATTGTATTTACAGTGGAAGTAATTTTAATAGTTCTAATTTGTTCTGCGTATATTATTCATCAAAGTCAAATTATATTAAGGAATTTTAAATCTCAGTATCAGGGCTCTTTTTCTCTGATGCTTGAGTTTACATTGCCCCGAATTACTTTGGAAGAGGAAATGATAGCAGAGTTTACTGAAGAAGAACAGTCTTGTCTTGAAAATGTATACACTTGTCTCATCAAAGGAAAATCTGATCTATTTTTAGATATGTGTGCTTTGATAAGGAGATAGGAGAAATGAATACCCTTCCCACGTGAAAACCATTAGGAAGAGCTAATGTGGAAAAAAAGGTTTCATTGAATGTTGTGCAGGAGTACACGAGAGTCTGAAGGATTCATTTTGGAGTATGTAGAAAATACTAGAAATTATTTCAAATTTCCTGGCATTTTGGCAAAACAGAAGGTATTGATCCACTGGTTCTCTCTGCTAAGGGGCTGGGTGTGTCCTGGGAGGAGGCAGAAGAGTTCCTGTTGTTTCTGGAAGATACAATTTTTACGGAAATACAATTTTGACATCAGGCCTGGATTTCAAGGGCAGAAGACTTACAGGGATGGAATTCTGGAGGGAAGAGGTTGGGATGAGGTTCTGGCACTTCCAGGGTTGCATGCTGGGATGAGGGTGGCAGGTGGAGCTGCCCAACCCTGCGCTCTGAGCCTGGAGGCCTCAGGCTGGCATTGCTCAGGAAGGACCTTCAAGGACAGAAGAATGTGACAATTCACTGGCGGGCAAGTTGCTGGTTAAACTATGGTGAAAAAATTCTGTGCTAAATTTGGCACTGGATTTTGAAAAATTAAGATAAACCCAGAATTTTTTCAGACCGCGAATGGCCAATGTTTGTCCCAGTGCAATTTGTGTGATGGTGTTAAGCTTACAGAAGAATTTATTTGTAGGGAAAACTGCACTGAACACTTCTATTGCAAATGCAGACAGAGCCTGCATGGTACTTCCCATGCATAAAACAAAGAGGCAGGATTGCTTAGTTTTCAGAGAAAACATAAGAAAACTTTACAGGGAAGATAAATTGGACAAAAGAAAACAATTTTGCAGAAGGACACCGCTCCTTGTTAAAATACAAGGGGCATGTCAACCACTGGAAAGCAGTGGAGCTGAAATGGATGTGTAACGCTTGACAAAGAATTTTGGATGGATTACACGGGAAACTGGAGCTCGCTGCTGTGAGTGAGCCGTCCCTGCTACTGAAAGCCTTTCATATGGGCACTTGGGGTGTCTGCAGTCCCTGGCAGCTCTGCCCCATGTCCCTGGGAATGCTCTAGAGGGTTTTGGAGGTGGTTTCCCCCTCTTCATCCTCCCCATGCTGTCTGTATGTTCTGCCCTTCCCGGAGCAGTCTTTCCGCACGGTGCCGTGTCACCTCTGCTGGGTGCGTGCAGAGGGGAATAGATAAGAAGGACTTTCTATCACTTAAGATAACACAACTGTATAAACCTCCGGGTTATTAAGACATTTTCCAAGCCTCGTGCTGCATGTCCTCGGAGGATCCCCTATCCCCGGAGGAACTTTGCCCGTGCTGGCTCCCCTCGGGATCCCCCTGCCTTTCCTGGCGTGCTGGGGGATGCTCCCGCGGGATGCGCCGGGCGGGGCTTGTCCCAGCCGCCGCCCCCGGCCCGGCGCGGCCGCTGCTC
>VZTA01010794.1:152088-182910 GCA_013398855.1 Mohoua ochrocephala
CTGGCGGCGCCGCGGCCGTGACCGCAGCGGGACCGGAGCGGGTAAGGAGCGGGCACGGAGCGGGCGGGGAGCGGCTCTGCCTCGGGGGAGCCGCGCCAGAGGAGCGGGGCACGGGGGGGCTCCGTCCGAAGTGGAATTTTCCCGGTAGTTGAGGCGCAGCCACGAAGTTCTGCCTTGAAACGGGCCGGTGGATGGGGCTCTTTTGTTTTGGTTTAGGAACACGATACATTTAACGAAAATATTGGGCTCCTTTTTCTAATTTCCTTTTTTGCCCCTCTTCTTTTTTTTTTCTTTTTCTTTCCTCCCCCTCCTCCTTTCCTTTCCTTTCCTTTCCTTTCCTTTCCTTTCCTTTCCTTTCCTTTCCTTTCCTCTTTCCTCTTTCCTCTTTCCTCTTTCCTCTTTCCTCTTTCCTCCTCTTCCCTTTGCCCAGGGGTACCCGGGGCTTTGAATCACGGCGGAAATCGGGAGGGTTTGGGTGCCGGGCATCCTACTGGATCACATTCCCATGACTTTTGTCTTGTTAGGGAGGAGACTGGGGCAGGCGAAGAGTGTTTTTATTTAATACTCGAAGTGAATTGAATTCCTGGAGCCTTTCTGATGTTTTCTAGTGGTTCGGCTGAGGATGTTAAAGTATGCACGTAGGGTCACGGTGTTTGAAACCGCTGGTGCAGAAATCTCTCCCATAAATCCAGCCGGGGCGCAGGGCTTTGGGAAAACAGCCGGAGCGGATGCGGGAGGATGTGCTGCACAGGGCTGGGATGATTGGGCTGCACTGACCATACGCACCCCTTGTGCAGATCCCGGAGATGGAGTTTCAAGGATAGCGTAAATGAGAAAAAAAAATGTAGAAAGAATTCACCTTCTGGCTTTGGGTAAGTGCTCGCTGAAGGGGGGCTTTGCTGTAAGGTTTTTTTAAAGGTGTAGCTGCTCTGATACTCGTGGCAAATGAGTGTGCCGAGCAAACTGCTGACTAAGCTGTTTTACGGACCCAAGCGAAAGTTACACAATTCTATGCTCCCCCAGTGTTTTTTCTGTGAGGTGGAGAAACCCTGAGTGATTTCTCTGCAAACAGGACTTAGCTTTTTTTGGGAGAGTGGTAACGACTGACTGGGGAGGAGGGAACAGAAGTTTTGGAGCCTGAGGCTTTTAGACGTGAACTGTTCATTTTGGTGTTAACTCGCTTTGCCCTGTCTGGGGACCGAGACTCCTCTGTAGCTGCGAAACAAGAAAAAGCAGTAGCTGAAGACAACACTTTATGTTGCCTGATTTTGTGCACAGGGAGAAAATGTGAGGAAAGATTAGCTGCCTTCTTGCCGCTGTGTGTGAGTGGAGGAGAGCTTAGCACTGCGCTCTGTAGCCAGCTGTGGCTGAGTTTAGGAGTAATTTGTACAACAGGGAGTGTGGCCAGAGATTGTGTTTACCTGACGCTGGAGTTGTAAATCACACCCCTGGGAAAACCTGCCCCAAGGCAGGCACGAGGTCCTTGCTTCACGCTCGGCTTTGATTGTTTCCCTTCTCCCTCATGAATATGCAGTAAGTGTTATTTTCTGTCACTTTAAAAGTTATTGGGGTTTGTAAGATTAATGGCCCGGCTTGGTGGTCTCTGACTAGCAAATTAATGCAGGTTTGTAAATTAATCTGTGTGTGGGCATTAGCTCCAACATTAAAGGCACCCGGTTACACAAACGGAGGTGCACTGTCCTGGGCAGCGTGTGACTTCGTGTTTGGGTAAACAAGGTCCCTCCAGTCCACCGCTCCTTTTCTTCTGTTTTTGATTGGAGTAAATACAAGCTGACGTCTTCTGCTTCAGAAAACCAGGCTGCCCACGTGTCTGTCTTAAAAGGCTTTTGGAGAGGAACCCAAATGAGGCTTTTTTTGGTGTCTGTGTTGTGAATTACACATTCTGACATGACTGTCATCAGTTGCTATTAAAAATACTTCCATCCAGATAAACAAGGATTCAATTGGCACACCTTCTCCTTGGTGCTAGTATTCCTGTAAGGCTTTAAGGCAGAGAGGAGTATCCCACAGCTGAGGAGAGAGCTGTTCTGCCAGAAAATGTTACTGACAGCTGTCAGACAGTACTTTTCATGTTTAGAAGAGCTCTGCAAATCTTATGTTAGACTCCAGGCAGGTATTGCCACGTGTTTGTTGGGCACTAAAGCATGAGGCAGTTTTAAGGGCAGATATAAAAACTGGCTCAGAACCAGAACTGAATTAAAAAAAAAGGGGGACTATTACGTTGTTCAGTGGATTTGCTAAATACAGTATTTCTGTTAGCTTCCCTACCTTTTATTACTCACTCTGAGATTACTGGCAAGAGTTTTGAAGTGTTCTTCTGTGCTGTGTGTTCTTTGTGGCATTTCATCCCTCCCTTCCCTTGGACACTGCAAACACTAGCAAGGACCAGGCTTAGACTTCTTTCTGACCACAGCCAGCTTAATATTTTGATGTGTGAGCTCTGTGCCAAAGCACTCAGGCTTTTTTTGTTTTTTTCTTTTTTAATCCAGAGGGCTGCTTAATCCTAAAAAAAAAAAATAAAAGCTGTTGCTATTACAGAAGTGGGACAGCCACCCATAACTCCATTTCTGCTGCTTCTTAGCCCATTATAAATCTCTGGCTCTGCCCGGGGGGAGAGGAGAGGGGGAGGTTTGGGATGTTAAAGTACTTGCCAGAGCCCTGTGCAGAGCTGCCGTGACCAGAGCACTTCTGTGGGATGTGCGTGCGTTCCTAATAATAGCATGTTTCCCAAACACAGTTAAAAATTGCTTCAGTAGATGCAGTAACATTCCATTAACTTAGTGACCTGCAGAAGTACCGCAAATAAAAATAGATTTATTTTCCTGTCTCTTCTAGGCCAGAGCTTTTTTTTTTTTTTTGATTAAAAAAACCCAACAAACTTTCTGCACAGTAAAATGTCAGCTGGTGTCAATAAACAGTTTACATGAATCTCTACTGTCCAAAATCTGCCTGTGGAGTGTAAGTTCTGCCATCACTGTGGTGATGCTGAAGAGGGATGAGATTCAGAGGATGAAGAAGGACCAGCCCAGGGAACTGAGTGTGAGTGGCCCTGTGGGGAGGGGCGTTGTACACACGACAGGAACACGCGTGTGCACAGTGAAATGAGCTAAAAATGATTTACCTATCTTGTGTATGCAGATAACGGGAAGAAATTAAGTGCAACAGCACAGATCAAAAACCAACCTCCAGCTAAAAAATATTTAAGGCTCACAGGTTTGCAGTGAGCGCTTTCTAACATTGAAAAAACCAAAGTTTTCACAATACACAGCTACATGTAACTGTTTTGCTTTGAGGAGATGCAATCGTGTCTTGCATCGCACCTCGCACACAAGTGGTGTGTCTTAGAAGGCACTGTGATATCCAGAAAGGAAGAGAATAAAAACACTGAGTAGTTAATATTGATTTCATCAGGCTTCTTGTTATTTCTTCTAGGAAAAGTGAGCTTTCTTCTGTTAAAGATGTTCACTAAAACATAGAGAATCATTTTGCTCACAATTTAATCCAGTTCTAATTCGAGCTAGTAGAGGTGTTCCTACTGTCTTTGATAGCAGACTGCATCTTCCTGAGGGTTTTCCTGGCCATCCCATTCGCCAGCAAATGGGGCAGGAGCAGGGGTCCACCCTGTCCTGCCTTCTCTGTTCCCAGCCTGGAACCCAAAGATGCACAGAACCACGGGCCACGAGACACGTGTTAGAGCTGGGACAGTCTGTCACCTTCTGAGAGGGGGGAACCTGTCCAGTAAACAGGGAAACGCTGGACATCCAGGGTGGAACTCTGCTGGGCGTCATCTGCAGGAAGTGACCGAGAAGTTAGAACTGATGTGCCCAAGAAAGATGCTCAGACTTGTCTCAAGTACTGCTGTTTGCTGTTCTTACAGATATGCCAGAGATAAATGTGGTTTTTGTCACTTTGGTGACATTAAAAGGAAAAACAAACAGGTTCTAAGTGTACCCGTACATGGCTCTTCTTTATGTGCCAGAATTACGCAGAGTTCGTGGTGTGATGTACGATGTTATTTCATCTTCCTGAAACAAAATAGTTACATGTAGCTGCGGATTGGGAAAACTGGTTTTTATGTTAGAAAGTGCTTGTTGCAAGCCTGTGATCCTTGGATGTTTCATAGCTGGAGGCTGATTTTTGCCTGACTTCTTTCTCCATGCTGTTACATTCGCTGGTTCCTGGGTTCTGCAATGTGTCTGTGCATGGGCTGAGTCGCAGCAGGTGGTGCAGGAACTGCTGCAAGTAACCCCACAGTTACCCTCAGGTGAGAGAGGTGGTCTTTAGGGTAAGAGGACCACTGCTGGTTTTTGCAGCTTCAGGTCTGCATTCCAGTATCTTTCCTGATGACACTGACATTGGATCTCTATTTCTGTTTCTTCTTTTTTTTTTTAAATTATTTTTACTTTATTCTGTTTGGTTTGTTATGCCGTTCTGAAAGTTATGTTCCTGATAACAAGCTCTGCAAAAAATCCCTGAGAGGAATGGCGCTGCAGATCCCAGGTGGCTGTGTGGCTGGGATTTGTAAAAATCTCTCAGTTCCTGTAGGAAATACCTTTGGTTTGTCTCCATAAAATCATGCAGGCACTTCCACTGAAATGTCTCTAGGCTTTTCTGCCTTGATTCCTATTCCCCACTAAGAAAATAGCGAAGGACAAGGCTGATGTGACTCACCCGTGGTGATGTGAGTGCTGGAGCGGGGTGAGGGAGGGTGTGGGAATCGCAGCTCACTGTGTATGGGAAGAGTGGTGGAAGCTGATGGTGTTACACACAAGACCAGTCATGCATGATGTTTTGTTGTCTTTTCGAGGCAGCTTTGGAATGACTTCACATCTGAGTGTTAGGGAAGGTCTCCCAGAATGGGTCTGGACATGAAAAGGAGGTTTTTTTACAGTGTGTAACAGCTGAGGCTCGAGTGATTATTCGTGGCAAAGATGGGAATTGTTTTGAGTAGCTGTGCTAAATTTTCACATAAACTGGAATGCCCTCGCCATCCAACCTCCTCCTGTTGTCAGCAAGAACACTTTTTTGGGGAAGACTCACTTCAGCTGCAGCTGAGCAGGCTGGAACAGTTACCAGAGATGTGAATCTGGCTGCTTTTCTTTCATTTTCCACTTGGGCGCTTTCCCATAGGTTTTTCCTCCTGTGTGGATCTCTTATCTGCTCACAGCCCTTCAAGCATGAGGCGTGACTCTGAGAGGCGGAGGAGCTGGAAATTCCTCAGGCCTCCATCGTGCAGTGCCTGCAGGATCCCTGCTGGGCTGTGCTCTGGATGCTCTCCTGGTGTGCAGGGACTGTCAGTGCTGTCACCATCGGTCCCTGACCTTGCGGTGGGGAGTCCCCCACACCCCAAACCCTGTGACATCATCCTCACCAGAGAGCGTTTCAGCCTCTGCCCAACCCTCTTCCCTATCAAGGAAAGTGTTGCCTCTGCTTGGGAACTGTGATGTGTCGTGTTGATGCCCTTAAAAATGTCAATTTTCTCAATTTTTGCGAGTACCAAGCGTCTGATTTGTAACCCCTCCCTGCGACCGAGGCAGGAACAAGCAACAGCGAGAGGTGTTTGCAGCAGCCGGGCCTGCCTTTGCTCAGGGGACGTGCACGCTGTCAAAAGCTGAAAGCTTTAATTCCTCCAGCTCTCGGGGCCGAGAGTAAGGAATTCCAAATTAAACAGATTAGCTGCAAGCTCTGAACTTCTCCCAGCTGTGCCCATGCCCCAGAGAGCGAGCAATGTAAATAAAAGGTCACATTGCACTTTGAAGTTGGTGTATTTTTGACTATTACACCAGTTCCTTATTTTCTAAAATGAGTAATGCAGTGGGAGGCTTAATCCATACTCCAAATACAAGAAAATGACAAGAAATTCCTATTTCACATCAGTTGTGGCTTTTGCTTGTGTTTATTTCAGAAGCATAGACTGGATAATTTTTTTAATGTGTCTCTAGGATAGAAAAAGCAGAGTTAAATAGAAGGGCAGCCACATGTAGTATCAAAGTAAAATTTGAGGCAAATCATCATAAATCAAGCAGTATTTTATGTAGAAGTTGTGCTTCAAGTTTTTTTTTTTTGCAGAGTTAAGTAATAACCAAAACAGTGACACAAAGAATATGGCTGTAAAACACAGAGATAAATCTGCCATGTTTTACTTGGACATCACAAAGGCTTAGAAACATTTAGGGTATTTTATATCCCATATGTGCTTTATTGCTTAAACTGCAGAGAATTTGTACTTCCCTGCGAGTCTGCTGCACTCTGTGGCAAAACTCTTGAAGAATTGCCTGGGTGTTTGTAGAAGGAACAGTAACAACTCATGTGGTGTGGTTATGGGACAGCTTCACCACAGCGTGCACAGGGTGCAGAGCTTTGCGTTACATTTCTATATGGCCTGGATGCAACAGACAGCCTTGCTCCTGGAAATAAAATTGACGCCTAGCAGTGTATGGTGTCCATATTTTTTCTGGAAGGGTGGAAATAAAATGGACCAGGCACTGTCCACAGACAGAGCAGCTCATGTGAAGAGCTCAGCTTATTTGGAAGGGATTATTTAACTCTTTTGTCACACTGTGTGTAGATAAATCTGGGGTTTTTTTTGAGCTAGGAGCAAGTAATGAGGCTGGTGTTTACCCAATAAAACCCCACTGAACAAGTGGCACACATGAGGTACATGCTTGGGTGTTAAAAAGAGAATTTGTTTAGAGGATGTGTAGCTCGACAGTTCTGAAGCCACGATGGCCTCTGGAGCTAGAGAGGCAATAAGGAAGGTATTTATAGAATTGTGCTTTGCTGTGTGTTGGGAGTGTGAGCACTGTCCATTAAACACTGCATTTACTCGCTTGATGCTTTGCAGGAGGGAGGTGTTTCCCTGATGTTCCTCATTAGCTGACCCCGTGCTCCTCCGATATTTTAAAAGAGGACCTTTGTGTTTGAACAGAAGGGGATGTGCTTGAGGGTTTTAATCGGTGCCAAATTTTAGGGAAGACCCCTGAGAGTGTGAGATGTGCAAGGGGTTCAGTCGTGCCCTGAGCGGGTTCAGTGCTGCTGCTGTGAAGGAGGTGACAGAAGGCCGTGCTGTCAGCATGGCGGGGACATTGCTGGTGACACGTCAGCATCCTCAGCTCGCTGAGGAACCAGGTGCATCTGGATTAAAAGTACCAACGCCAATACCTTGAGTTACACCTTAGAGTGGGTAGGGAGTTATTATTAGTGTTCAGTGTAGGAAGAGGTAACAATATCCCCCAGCAAGGCACAAAAGTTGAGCTGTATTTTTGCTGCAGATTTGATCTGGGATTTCTGATGCCACAGAGGACCCTGTGATAGCTACAGCCTATGAAATCTCTCAATAATAGGATAAGATTTCTCTTCCTTCTACCCTCAAGGTATTAAAATGAAGACATTAAGCTGCAACTACCGTTCATTAAATGCTGAGGGACTGCGTTAATCTGATAAATGGGAAGATTGTTTTCAGGCAGAAGAGGATGAATTGAAATGAGTTGGAACTTTTGAGTTCACGGGAATTAATGCATCTAGGATCGACTGTTATTTCAGCCAGCTTTTTTTATTGGCAGTTTCAGTATTCTAAAAAGGGTGTTTCCTGCCTCATATCTGAACAAGATACCACACGTGCTTGTAATTTAAATGTTACAGGTCACATAACACGTGTGTGATCAATGGTGTCTTGTATCGTTTTCCTTTTACCCAAAGCATTTGGGTTACATTTATGTGGGTCCCGTGGGGGACATTTGCCTTTTGGAGACAAAACACATCCATCCTGAAGCCTGAATTTATTTCAATTTCGAGGAAGAACGTCCCAGTTCATAAGAAGGAATTTGGAGCACGGTTTAGGACAAAATAGAACTCGAAAGCATTACTCTATTGCATTGTGCAGATTTAAAAGAATCAGAGAACAAGTGATGTAAAGCAGCATAAGATTGATTTTATTTTATTTTATTTTTTTTCAACACTAGATGAGTGGTGCTATCCTTAACACGCAGGAGGGTGCATTTCCTTTTATAGCATGACATTATACAAGCAGCTGGTAAAAATTTGTTTGGACTTATTTTTTTCTCCAATCCTAGTGGTCAGTTTTGGGGATCAGTGAGTAACAGTGGGGAAACCACTATCTAGTTCAGTGCTTCTTGCATGTGTGTTTTTGTCATCATCAGCATCTTTTTTTTGCTTTAAAAAACTCCCACGTAACTGCAACAGCAACCAGAGGAGAAAGCCACAGCCTTTGACAGGTACACTGAGGGCATTGTGGCTGCAGAGGAGGGCTCCATCAGGGAAAGTGGTTTTCTTCATCGACACTTACTGACTGAAGTTAAATGTTTGGCAGGTGGAGTTCAAACATCTTTTTGTTTTGTAATGGGGAAAAAAGCCTGCCAAATAATCTGCAGCATGGCATTTTAAAAAGTGAATGGTAACAGACATTTGGGAAAAAAATCCCCCCCAAACATCTGGGAATAATAACGGATGCTGAAAAACTCCCTTTCTAACAAGAAAGGGAAACAGTCTGCAAAGGTGTACTTTATTGTAAACACCCGATTTTATGATTTCTTTTCCATTGGTGCATCTCAGTGTTGTGTGATTTGCCCCTTGACCGTGGCTGTGGCCACACCGGAGGTTTGTGGCATCATCCCCAGAGCCCCTCCACAGAGAAAGGCTTCTCTCCCATCCACACCGTGTTTTTTTCTCTCTCTGGCTGTCCCTTACCTCTTGTAAATGCCAGAAGAGTTTTTAATGGCAGCCTTTGAGGCTGTTTCCTTATGTTCTCTTGTCTACCAGGCTGCCCCAGCGTCCTGGCTGTTCCAGGAAAAAGCCACGCCCCGAGTCAGCATCACATTAGCTGCTCTTAACAAATGAGGCTTTGAAAAAAGGGCTGAAAACTTCGAAACTCGGCTTTAGAAATAATTAATGCTGAAAGAGCCATGGTGGCAGCCAGAGGGAGAGGAGGAGAAGGGTGTGATATGGGAGGAAAAAATGATGACCAAGTCAGAGACCAAATAGCTGTGATTTTTCTTTCCATTGCTGCACTTCATTATGATGAAGCGATTGTGTGGGTGAAGGATACACTGGTAGTTGTGTGTGTCTGAGCTATGATAGTAATTTGTACTTGTTTGCCCCTTTTCTCTCTCTCTTTCTGCGAGTGGTGCTTATAAAATAACTAGCATAGTGCAAATATTTTTCTGGACAAAAAGGTCGAGAGTTCAAAAACTAATGAAGGGCCAGAGTCCTCCTCCGTTGCAAGCCCTCAGTTGCTCAGCCTCAGGGTAAGCAGACTGTGCCATGGTTTGTGGCCCTTTCTTACCAGCTACAAACTGCCGCAGAAATAATGGAGGAATGGTAAAAATAAAGACTTGTAGCCCGAGATTTCACTTGGCTGAACTGAGGCACGTCTAGAACTGTTCTCTGAATGTTACAGATAAAGAATGGCTGTTACGGTGATGTGATTCTGTAGCGCTGTGCAATTAAACAGCCTGGCTGTGGCTGGCTGTGCACGAAGGGCAAGAGCTCTAAGTCATCATTAGCTGACCTTAATTAACGGAGTAATGCACATGCAGGTGGTTTTTGTCTGTACGGACTCCGTCTTCCTTGTGCTTTCAGGCAAATGTGAATGTGTTCTGACAGGACAAGAGTAACTTTCTATCAAATGAGTGATGTTTACATGTGCCCTGTGGTGTTTCATTGTACTCCATTCCTCCTCAGGCACTGGCAATTTTTTGCTTGCTCCCTCATCAGGCAGGAGCAGTGGGGAGGAAAAACTTCGGGGACAACATGCCCTGCATAGGGATGCAACGAGCATTTAAATTTCAGGGCACAATTTAAAACCACGAAGGCAAGATTAATGATGTACTGGTTGCAGTCCTGCTCTGAGGACATCCAGCTGAGCCCTTTACCAAAGACACTTTGTTTGATGAAGTGTAGTTTATTAATTGGTTTAAAGACCTGTCCTTTTTCCAGGCCGCCGGCCAATTCGGTGCTTGGCAGATGTGAGCGTTGTTACTTGGCCTTGACTCGTGTTTCGTCAGCGTTTTGTCTGTGGCGGAGGCTCGCAGTCTGCTCTTCAGCAGGAATGTACCGCTCATCCTCAGGGCTAATTTCTTGTTTATAACTTTAATGCCTCTCCAATGCTTCCTTGTAACATGTCCAGCCTCCAAGAGCGTAAGCCTGGGTTGAAGGAACTGATGTAAAGAGATTCCTGCACGGGTCTGGCAGGCGTCCAGGTTTTTGCCCTGATGGCAGCAGCATGTGTACCTTTGCCATCAGCACGGAGCTGCTGCAGCTTTCCATCAAAAAAATAATGCCCTCTCTCCCTCCTGATTCTATTTTTGGAAACAGCTGCACCATTCTTAGTAAAATGCTGTTTAGTTTGACAAGGGAAGGAGGGGAAACCACCTGGAGCAGATGCTCAGCATGGAAAATCTCTGTCCATATTTCAAATGATGCACAAGATTATTTTATTACGTATTACATTGTATAGTATGAAGCTGAGAATATTATTCAAGCAGTCCTGTACTGCTGTGGGGCATTCTGCTCTCTCTGATTGAGAGGCTCTGTACATGAGATGCTCCAAACAGCTCGTAGAGCTTAGAACTCCCTTCAATCCCCAACCTGGGAGAGCAGTGGGGATTCACAGGCAGTTTATCTGTTTCTACACAGCTACCTCGGATTATGCATGTAAAACAAAATACACTGGATTTGTGAACTGCTTGCAGATTTGAGCTTTGTGTGATTTGAGTTTGATTTGAATCATAGTTGTTGTTTCTTCACAGATGGCTTGCGGGTGATGCGTGTGCAAGTGCCTCAAGTTTCTCCTACAAGATGTGTTCCCCAAATCCAGCAAACTGGGTCACCTTTGATGACGAGCCTCTCTTCCAGTCGCCTCAGAAGTTGGTTGATAATCAGAGCAGCTGCAAAGCAAATGGCCTTAAGCTCAACCTGTCCAATGTTCATGAGTCTTCAAGTCGGTCATCCTCGACAGGCAGCACTCCACTCTCATCTCCTGTAGTTGATTTCTACCTAAGTCCTGGGCCCCCCAGCAACTCTCCACTTACTACACCTACCAGAGACTACCCAGGAAACCCGTGCTTTCCGAAGTCTGGGGTTCACATGCTTTATCCCATCCCTGAATGGCCTACAAACGTTAACCCTCCTCCATCCCCCGGGATTTGCTCATCCCTAGCCTCGCAGAAACCGAGCAGCCTTCCTTTGAACCCCTCACCTAATGACCATCCAGTTAAGACTTTGGTC
Organism: Mohoua ochrocephala; assembly: GCA_013398855.1. Classification (NCBI taxonomy): domain Eukaryota; kingdom Metazoa; phylum Chordata; class Aves; order Passeriformes; family Acanthizidae; genus Mohoua; species Mohoua ochrocephala. Next base: position 163,354 of record VZTA01010794.1, read on the forward strand.
TCCAAATCAGCAGATGAAGGAAGCCCTAACCCACCAGGAAGCTGTGAGGAGCTGGCTCCAGAACACTTCCCGTACTTGCACAGTGACTGTGCTTTTTCCAGTCCCTTTTGGAAGGAAGGGTGCTCCCTTAGCATGTCGCCAGCTAATGTTAGCATGCACAGGAAGGACAAAGTGCTTGACAGGAGCGGGTGTCATTCTAGAGACAGAGAAACTTGTCATGATCAGAAAAGCCTTAACCAGGGCTCCTTCAGTTACATCTGTGAGAGGCTGGAACACCTGCAAGCTGACAGCTGTGAGGCTGTGGAAAACCCGCCCATCTCCAGCACCCACGCATGGCACAAGCTCTCCCCCACCATCCCCCGCGGCCTTTTCAGGAGCCGGAAATCGGATGGGTGGCCGTTCATGCTGAGGATTCCTGAAAAGAAGAACATGATGTCGTCTCGGCAGTGGGGCCCTATTTACCTGAGCGTCCTGGCTGGAGGGGTGTTGCAGATGTATTACGAAAAGGGCCTGGAGAAACCTTTCAAGGAATTCCAGCTGCAGCCTCAGTGCAAGCTGTCCGAACCCAAGCTGGAGAGCTACAATGTCTCAGGAAAAATCCACACTGTGAAGATCGAGTGCGTGTCTTACACAGAGAAGAGGAGGTACCATCCCAAAGTAGAGGTGATCCATGAGCCGGAGGTGGAGCAGATGTTAAAGCTGGGCACCACAGATTATAACGACTTCACCGATTTCCTCGCGACGGTCGAGGAAGAGCTCATGAAACTTCCTACTGTTTCCAGACAAAAGAGGAGTTATGAAGAGCAGGAGATGACTCTGGAAATAGTGGATAACTTCTGGGGGAAAGTCACTAAGGCAGAAGGAAAACTCGTAGAAAGTGCGGTCATCACACACATTTACTGCCTGTGTTTTGTGAATGGCGGTGCCGAGTGTTTCCTAACCCTGAACGACCTGGAGCTCCAGAAGAGGGATGAGCGTTACTTTGAGAAGGAGCAGGAGAGGAAGTGGATCGATATTGTCGACTGCCATTTCCATAACTGTGTCAAAGCACAGGAATTTGAGCAATCACGGATTATTAAGTTTACACCCCTGGATGCCTGCAGGCTGGAACTGATGCGTTTCAGGACACGCTACAGCGGGCAAGACCTTCCCTTTTCTGTGAAGGCTGCAGTGGTGGTTCAGGGGGCCTACATTGAACTTCAGGCTTTCATAAACATGTCTTCAACTGCTCAGATCCTGACACGTTTACCCTCTGTGAAATACTGTGAAAATGTTATGATACGCTTTCCTGTTCCCACACAGTGGATCAAAGCACTTTGGACCATGAACCTCCAAAGGCAGAAGTCCCTAAAAGCGAAAATGAATAGGAGAGCCTGCCTTGGGGCTTTGCATGAGGTTGAATCTGATCCCGTAATCCAAGTCTCGGTTGGAACAGCAAAATACGAGAGTGCCTACAGGGCCGTGGTGTGGAAGATTGACAGGCTTCCAGATAAAAATTCAAGTAAATAATCTGTGCTATAAAGTGATGGGCTTGGGTGTGTGTCTTCACTGGGCTTATGCTTGTGTACTTCCATCAGCTGTCGTGGTTTGGGATTTATCTGTGGGATGTTGTTGGCAGAAGCTGGAGTAATCTTTTAGGAAAAAGAGAATATAGACTTGCCAATTTTTTTAAACGATGCTTTCCTAATTTATTTGATGGAGGCAGGTGTGCTGTCAGTCATTTCAAGGGTGCAGTATCATGGAAGTGGAGCTGATCATTCTGAGTAAACCTCAAGTCTGTAGTAGTAAGGCTGAGGGAAGGGTTTATGCTTCCTGTGTCCCAGCTGGGCAGTGGGTGGGATGGGACGCAGAAGTTGGTCGGTGACATGATTTGTTCACCCAATATCACACAGCTAATAGGAAAGGTGGTGTTGTCACTGTTGTATCTTGGCTTTCTAGCATCATTTAGGACATGGTAGGTATGAAACAGAACTAGAAGGTGCCGTGGTTAAATTTGCTGTAGGAAGACAACTGTGCTTTTGCAAGGGCTGATTTCTATTACCTCTTTCATGGGTTTGTGCATTGAGATTGTACATTCGTGGCAATAACTGCACTGACAAAAAATGCCTCCCACTTTATTCCCATTTCTTTCTGGTGGTGGTACCTCACCGAAAACTTGTAGCAGCAGAAGCAGCCATGTTTTTAATTGCACACATGGAAGTAGTTAATTTACCTTAATTTAAAGGAGAAAATAAGACTTTTTGAAAAAGAAAAATATAAATATTTGGGTTTAAATTTCCGGTCTTCAGTCATTTTACCAGTACCTTTCTAAAGACATAGTACTTTCCTAAAGGCATAAAAATTCTTGAGGAATACCATATCCCGCTTCAAGTTCTGTAGAGTGAAGGCATTTGATCCTTTGCATTATGTGTACCTGAGGCTTTGGAGATCTGTGTAAGACAAGGGCACCTGTCTTTTTTTTGCATTTCATGTAAAATATCTGTAAAATCTATACTTTTTAAAAGGGAGCAAGTGTGTGTTACTAACATATGGATTGTTCTAGTCTTATATTTATCCTGTCTGGGCTAACTGCCTCTTTAAAATGTCCAGAAAAGATTTTATCTTCTTAAGTCCTGGTTTCAGGGATTCTACTACTAAGCCAGGACTAATGGTGGAGGAAGAGCAATGACAGAGAGAGGGAAGATAAGGGCTGGGGAGACTGGAAAATGGGCAGGGAGGGCAAGGGAGTTGATGGAGAGATGTAGGAGAACTGGAAGGCAGAAGAAGATTCTTCAGCTCTTGAAAATCCCTGTCCTGTGCTCCAGGTTTCAGAGATTTGCACCATGTTGCTGTGACCCATGTGTTTTCCCAAGGCTCACAGGACTGCTTGGGTAGCTTTTAGTGTTCTTTGCTATTTAATGTAGGTTTGCTTCTGTAAAATCAAGTCAGCAGTTCAGGCAATTTTAAAGAAGATTATAAGCCTTCCAAATTCCCTGCAGTTCTTTCACCTGAAGATTTCATGTGCAAAATTAACTTCAGATTTAATTTATTTGGAAGTAAGAACTGGGGGTTTTTTTGAGGCATTCCACAGCTTTACATTATTTTCTACCAGTAGCTTAAACTTTTGACATTTGAATAATTTCTCTAGCTGAGATCTGCAGAATCATTTGTCTCTGTGAAATGTTCATGCATTTGAAAAAACCTTTTGGTAGTAATACTGCCCGGTCAAATTTTAAACCTCTTTATCAAGTGCTCTGTACACAGTTAAGAGTTTAAAAATAGAGCTGTCCCAAGGCATGCCAAAAGTCTGGAGACAGTCAAACTAATAGAAATATGTAAACTTTCATAATGTGTTTACCGCAGGCAGAAAAATATGCCGAGGACTTTGCTTTCAAAAAGCCTTTGTACAAGGCTTCTTAAAAAAAAAAAAGAAAAAGGAAGGGAGATGGAAATGTTGCCTGCAGTTATATTGTGGCTCCATTTATAGACATTGAAATGTGTTAATATCCACTGGATTCTACTAAAGCGTTTTCTTGGAAAAATGCTGGCCAAGTGAAGTCAGTAGGAGCTGCAAGAAACACCAGACTTTTAAAAGCTGCCCATGCCTTTTCAGATATATAGACGTAGATTTTGGAGTCAGAATTTTAGCATTATTTTTAAAAAAAAAGAGGAAAAAGGAAAAAAGCAATAGGCTTTGAAAGGCTGATCCAGTGAAATTTCTGCAAATTGAGCCTATGTTTGTGAAATTGGGGCTTCGTGTAAGGAAACGCAGAACATGTTATGATTTTAGCACAGTACTGGGGCCAGGCTTTGCAGTGGAGAAGCTGTGTCAGCTGCTTCCCAGGGAGTTCCCATGGAGCAGGGGAGAGACTAGACTGCAAAATGCTGTGCTTTAATCACTTGCTGTGTAAATTTGAGCCCTGTGGTGTTCCCTGCTAGGACACCTCCATCCTTGAGCCATTGTGTAAAGCAACAGTTCTTCAGCTGATTATTTCTTCTTTCATTCTACATCATGGAGCCACACTGAGGAAGCAGGGGCTAAATGACACAGCAGATTGGAGCTAGGGGAGCTTGTGGCTGCTGGCAGCCCTGTTACTGCCTTTAGCATCTGTGCATGGACTCTGTGGTGGGAGGTGATTTGGCTCCCAGCAACCACCAGATGCTGCTTTTCTTATTTTCTAAACTGCCTCGGTGGAAAGTCAAAGCCATGACTTTTTCAGGTGGGCTCCATTCCTGCCCGGCCACCTCCTTCTGGCACTGGCACCACTGTGAACTGCTGCTTGGTGGTGGTACTGTCCCACTCCTCCGTTTCCTATGCACTTCTCCCAGCAGGGGATAAAGGTACCCATTTAGACATAGCTGCAGGAGTTATTAACTTCTAAAAACCCTAATGTAAATCTGTTCTTAGTAATTGTTTATGTTTTCACGTTCAAAATAAGAGTTTTAGAATTGGACCTATTTTGGCAAAAACAGAATTATTACATAACTAAGATAACCAGTACATTATTTTGGCTTTAATTGCTTTGCTTCATGAGCGTTTCTCAGATCAAGGTTGCTTGAATGCTACTTACACAGGTGAAAAAGGGCTGAACAGTGTTAATAAGTGCAAAGTTAGATTATTAATTGCTTTTGAAATGCTGTATGAATGCTAAATGATATTTGGAATCTACTTTCATAGTTTTACTGATCCTTTGTTTGTTTGCTTTGGCTTTTTTGTTGGTATTCTTTGGAGAAAGCAAGAATTTGGAATGCTTTTAGGAAACAAGAGCCAGCTTTTCAGATTAGGGCAGACTAAAATCTCTCAATTCACAGAAGTCTTAACAAGCTGCACAGACACCTAAAATGCAGGATTTCTGTCTCCTAAGTTAGACAGTGAAAGCTCAGTAATCTCCCCAAATTATCTGGTTGCCTTTCAGGAGTGGCTTGATTTCACCAGTGCAGGTGGTAATGTCTCCATGGTGCCTGATGGGCCACATTTTGGACAGCTGGGCTTGAACATGTCATCTTGAATATGTCAGGGCTCTGAATATGTCACCTTAGCACACTGTGCCTGCTCCAGCCCACCTGTCTTTCCACAGCACCACCTTTTCTTCCCTTCCGGCTAGCACCTGGCTTTTTCAGCATTACAGTTTCTTTTGCAAAAGGATCTTCTACACACAGCCTCTCTTTCTCCTAACTCCAGTGTAACACGAGGCCTGGGAAGCAGTGGTTTCATGGAGCAGAGATGGCAAGAACTGCTCAGTTTTAGGTGAACGCTAAGGTGATGTTCACAGTCTTCCAAAATGCTGGTCAGTCACTTTGTCCTCTGCCAGCCGATGGGAAGAAGTTGCTCCACACTCCTAGCACAGCCCAGCAGCGGCAGGAGAACTTCTCCACAAGTGAAGGGGTGAGTACCTCCCTCTGACATTGATACAAGAGACACACGGGCTGGGGGGAATCCTATTTTAGGAACAGGCAAAAAGGTCCAATGGAAGCTGCTCCAGAGGACCCAAGACAGTACCCTTATCCAAATCCCAAACCTATTGTCTCTGCCTTTGCAGGCTGCAACCCCAGGAAAAGGAAGCACCCCAGAATTCACTGCACCCCAACACCAAGACCACCTCACGGGTGTGGGTCAGCTGGAATATAAACCCAGAGGTTTCTTTAAGGGCTGGATGGTCCTAGAATCACAACTACGCCGTGTCTAGCAGGGAAACCTTCAGCAACAGACCAAGAGGTATGGCCCATGGACTCAAGTGAACGTCTATTATCCAACACTTACCATCCGATATCTGCCCAGGAAAATCCCAAACAGCGATTATTTCTGGATTCCCTTTTTCAGAAGACAAAATAATTCGCCTGACAATTCCCATTACTATTTGTTTCTTCATAGGCCTCCCCCCCAAAAAAACTCCAGGAAGATTCTGAATTTGATCTCCAAAAGCCCTTAGATCTATGCTGGTTGCCTTCTACCACAAAGGAACTCCAAACAACAACCCCATTTTCCTCAGATCCTTGATTAACCGCAGCCTCAGCTGCAAAGTGCCTTTTCCCTGGCCAAGACATGCCATGCCACCTTGGTGCTGCAATTCCTGCTGTCCTCCCCAGGATGCTTCACTAGTGGCTGACACTGTGCAGCCTGTGCAGCCTGACCCAGCAAACAGCACAAAGACCAGGCCAAGTGAGTGTGTTGCCAAGCTGCATCCTGACACCACCATGGCAGAGGGGAGCGGGTCCTGGGAGCCAAAAGGACCACAGCTCAGATTGGGATGACAACTTGCAGTGTGGCTCTGGAAGAGGATATTCCTTGTGGTGTCCTGTTGCTGGGATGATGGAGGATTCAAGGATGGAGAGGCCCACATCACCAGGGGCTCATTCCAGCATGTCCAGGCAGTCTGGAAGAGGGACTGTGGACCAAGAGAGTGTTAGTGCGGGAGAAATGGGCTTGGACACAGCAAGAGGTGAGCAGAAGCAGATCATGGACACGGCTCACATCACAGAGATGCAGAGATCTGCCTGTCCCTGGGTACACGAGTGATGAAACACCATCTCCTCCTCACACTTGTTCCATGCTGCAGCTTCCTTCTCAAGACGTTGGCGGGTGGCTGTAATCCTTATTCCTGACTGTGTTCCCTCCTCCATTTCCATAATAAAATCCCTGATGTTGCAGCTTTACTGGTCTCTGTGTTTTGTGTTACTGTCCTGAGACTTCAGCCGCGTGCTGCATGCCCCTGGCATGGCACTCCTCGCAGCCTGAGGATCTCTGTGCTCCAGTGCCTTGCAGGACCCTCTCCTGAGGTGTGCCCAGAGGTGCGTATGATATTACAGGGAAAACCTGCAGCACAGACAAGCACCCAACCCAATGCTCCTAGGAGCAATGGAGATGCAGCTTTTTCATTCATTTTTGCCTTACAAAATGCCTGTGAGCCTGTGAATGTGGAATATTACCATGATTTTTCCCATGGGATGGATAAAGCTCAGTTTATGTTAACTCCATCTTCAACATTTCCTTCATCCTGATACGAAATTGATTCCTGTCACCGGAGGAAGCCAGTGCATAAAGAATGGGACATTTTTTCCTGAACTTCGAGATTCCATTCAGTGTAATGGATGAAAACCAAATATACACTGCCAGGCTTGCTTTTGACAAAATACAGGCAATCCTTTCTCTGCTGCTGCTTCTTTTTTTTCTTTTTTTTCTCTTTTTTTTCCCCCCTGCCTGCAGCCAAAGCATAGTTAGTTGTCTATGCTGATGATTAAAATCCTGGCGAGAAGGAGAAATGCAGGATTGCTATGTTTTGCCCTGAAGAATTTGGAGAGGATTCTTTTCATTATATTAAATTGTATTATCCTGCTTTCACACACACGGTGAGTCCGCTGACTCCAGTTGCTTTGGGAAGTGGGCTTTCACCTTGGTGTTCCAGGAGAAGTGCCTGTCCTTATCATGGCCACATGTAAGAAATGCTAAAGCAAGTGATCCTTGGGATCATCCCCGGGATGATTAAAGTGATTCAGAATATGCTGCACAAATCCTTCATGACTCTGCTTTATAACATCACAGTTATTTCAGCAATACTTTTTTTTTTTTGGCAGAAATGGGGGTATGTTCTTTCCCAAGCTAGACAGGCACTCCAGGTAGCCCTTATCCTGGCGGGTGGGATGTATCTTGTTTGAGCAGCACTCTGAGCTGCACCTTTATCTTCCTGCCTTGGACATACTGTAATAAATGATGGTACACAAGATAGCTGTAGTACTTGAAATAAGCACTGCAGTAAAATTTCTGCAGCAGAGAGCTCTGGAAAGGGGGTTATTGGACACAGGGCAGCATCCCTGCCTCGGCTACACTGGGACCTTCTGGCTTTTATTTTTCTGTGAGAGTACTAAATGCATTTTTAAGGGAAAACTGAGATTCCATCAAATAGTCTGAATTTAGCAACAAAACCCAGAGTTTGTAATATTCTTCTCTCAATGAGAAGATGAAAGGATCTGGTAAATCTTATGTAAATTAATTTGTAAAATTGCAATGACTATGAAAAGTGTGCTGAAGAAGACAAAAAGTGAACGAGGGGCCACCTTATGTCCAAGTAGCAAAAGATTATAGATAGAATAATCTTATAACATTAGCTGTGTGCTTGTAAAAAGTAAAACTGTGCTCTCTCGCTAGGAGATGAACCTTACACTGTAAACAAAGAAAAGAGAATTCACTAATGGTGTGGTGGTTTTCTTTTTCTTTTCCAAGGTTTGGATCATCCCCACAGCCTGTCATACAAACTGGAACTCGGCTCAGACCAGGAGATACCATCTGACTGGTATCCATTTGCTACTGTCCAGTTTGTTGTTCATGATACCTGTGCCTCAGGAACAGAAGTGAAGTCCCTGGGCATAGAGAGTGACCTGCAGCCCCAGAAACACGTGGTTCAGAAAACTTTTTACAATTGCCAGGTATTCTCAGGGCTATGCTTTTCATGTTTTCCTCCTCTTCTTCCTCCCTGCTCCCCCGTACACTATTTGGAAAGCAAATGTGCTTTGTATTCTAAACACATCTTGCACGTACTTTTGATAACGACTTTGATCAAAAGAATCATTAAATAATAATTCCTTGTCTGATCAAAGATGAGGCTGAAACATAGGACTGTGAATGCAGCTTTGTTTTTCCTCAGTTGAGCTATTTTTGGGAGTGGTGGTTTTGAAATCTGTTGGGTCTGGAAATATTTTGATTTTGCGTCAAAGCTTTTTCCATGCCATTGCTGCAGTTCACACTTTCAGTGTCCAATTATTTGCTAATTCTACCTGCTGCTTTTTTTTTCTACCTACAGGTTGAAATTGAAAAGAAGTGGATTAGGCTTGATGGAGAAGACCCAGATAAGGCTGGCAACTGCCTAATGCAATGAAAGAGGACAGGAGGCACTGTCATAGGATATTAGTAGGAATCAATTTACATAGGAAATTCTGTTGTTAGAAGAAGTGCAGTGACCTAGTTTAGGGTAAACATGGTCATTGAATTTTTTTTTTTAGTGCTTATGGGTTTGAGTCTGAAAATCAGACCTCATTTGACTGGCCTGCGTTCAAGTAAACTTCCTGTCACGGGAGTCCTGGTATGAATGAGGTCTCCTTGTCAGAGCTGCAGCATGTGAGCACTTCATTGACTGACTCCAATATATTCTTTTCCTGTTGTGTATCTTGGTAATGATCTCATATTCCATATTGAAACCGAATGGCACTACTCGAAGGGTTCATGTCACTTGGACATATAATATTTGGTGATAAAAACTGCCAGAGTGCGTACGTGCAGACCAGCACCTGTGTGAGGTCCAGCAGGACCTATTAAATTTTTCAGTGCTGTTTGAAAACCAAAGTCCCTCATGTTTTGGCTCCCCTTGATGTACGTGAACAGAACATGTCCAAATAATGTTCTCAACAAGAGCCTTAATTAATGAGTTGGAAATTGGGTGATTTCATTGGGAAAAAGGGTCCTCTGCAATAATATTCTTTATTTTTCTGTGGCTGCAACTGTTTCCTCCTCAGCACTTTATAGGTTCACTCTAAGTAATCTCTTAGGCAAAAAAAAACCATGTGGCAGATGTGACTGAAGTTTCCGTGCCAGCATTAGACAGCTCTTTTTCACTACTGTAGCAAGTGAGATAAGGGGTGGATTCTCAGTGAGTGTAAATCAGTCCAGGCCCATTTCATCTGGTGAGGCTTTGAGAATTTACACCAAGGAGGTTTTCCCCCACAAGCTGCAGAAAAGACTGGTTGCTGCTGTTTGCTCAGTGTCTCCTTTAGGATACAAGTTCCAGATGTTGGTATGGAAACTGCAGGAGCTGTGGCTTTGAGACATGCATGGGAAGGGAGATGTTTTCATGCTACTGGCTCTAAAGGCATTTTCCATGGGGAAATAATGCAGGGATGGACTGTCACAAGAGACATGAAGCTGTGATGCTTCACTCAGGAAGCCTGAGCTACGCATCGCTAATGTCAGTGTGTTAACTGTGTTTTCAACAAACAACTGGCCTTTAGGGAAAGGCTCTAATACTTCCTTTCAGCCATTATCCCCTTTGTCATTTTCTGCAGGATGTAATTCCGGGTCTGAAAAAATGTGATAAATTAAAAAAATGCTTGTGATACCCTTTTTTTTTTTTTTTTTTGGCTGCAGTTTTCCTAAAATTATCATTCAAACTAAAATTAGTGGAAAACAAAAATATAATAATGCACTGCCTCACTTTATATTTTGTACAGCTTGTAACTGTTTATATGAACACTGTGTAAAAATACAGATAAATGTTATTCCCCAAAAGTAGAAATATGTGGGATATACACAGAGAAAATTACCAGTCTGAGGAAACAGAAGACCATAATATGAACCTAGTTCATCACAATAAACTTTTCCCCCCATCTAGAAGCTGAGAATGAAATGGGTAATAGATTCTATAGTAAGTCCTGAGGGCAGGTTTTTTATGGGTATTGCATTGCCAAAGCCCCAAATAGACTATTATGGTATTTGGGCTTCTCTATATATCCCTTTTTATTAGCAGATTATATTGTTATAAATCTAAGCAAGCGTTGGACTGTAGTAGTGATCCAAATGTGTCTCAGCTGTTGCATCCTCCATCTGTGTTTTGACTTGAGAAGCCATTAGCACCTTCAAGTCATGTTTGGTGTGTTTTACTAATATTTAATTTTGGTTTATATTCTGCTCAGCTGAACCAAGGGGCACAGTGTGCACCAGGGGAAAGTGTTTATACTTGGCAACATGGCAAGCTCTGCAGCTTGCTGAAGTCCATGGTTGTACTACAGCTACAATATTTATTAACCTCTTTGCTCAAGCGAAATATGCATTGCAATTACCTGCAGTTACCTTTGTCTGAGGCTGACTTGTTTTGATTGGCACTAATCAGCTAATTCAGTAAACCTATTAACAGTGGTTGCTCTCCAAAGCCCGTCTCGCCCAGCTGGCCCCTATTTTTCTGTTCTTAAGAAGGAGGAACCTGAATATCTCCATTCCATCTCTCTTTCACCTTAGGATCTCCATTCGCAGCACTCACCTCCTGGGCATTGTGTACCCGGTGGTGTTACAGGTCCTGCAATGTCTGCTCTTCTGCTCTCAGGTGTCTGCTGTGTCTCAGGATGTGTTTAAGGAGCCTGTGTAGTGTTGACTCTTCAAGGTACAAGCTATTGTTTGCAGTGAGTGGCCTAAATGATGAATGACCCCCTTACAAGTCACCATTCCTGCTAGAGAGTTGTATTAAGGTGTTAGGGTGCAAATGCTCATTCAGACTTACTGAACTCATTAACATAAAAAGGTCAAGCCACAGCTTTATCTGTGTTGCAAGCGCTTGGATTTTCATCTGAGGTTTGCAAGACTCGCGATTAATCAGAATTGGATCAGGATCAGAGGGAATTAGTTCCATAGAAAATACTGCTACACTGAAAGAAAGTTACTCTGTTTAATACATGGCTTTCTGTTTAAACTTGACAATTAGTGCAGCCTGAGGTTGAATAATTGCCCTGTTCAGTCTCACACTGATGTTTATATGCCTTGATGTCAGAATATTTAAAAATAGGCTGCAGTCTAATGAAAGAAAATTTGGGTTGTCTGACTTTTTTCCCTGCCATCAAATTCTAACTTCCTATTCTATTGCAACATGCCAAACCAGAAACACCCGGGCTTCCCCTTTCTTCTGCATTGTCTTGAGCATAACCTACTGCACAAATATTCTTAACTTTAAGACTCATTGCGAACATTTTCCATTAATGTTACAGCAGCTGATAGTGAGTAAACATCTGGGCTGTGGATTCTTTAGAAATCTGGGCTACAAATAGTCTAATTGTCATTTTGCTGAGGGGAATGGAGACGAGGAACAGTTGCTACAAGCTGTTGTGAGGCTCAGTGTCCAGCTAGCAGAAGGACTGGAGCTTTAAATAACCCATGAGGTATTGGCATCGTGTGAGGAACCAGGTTTCACACGTGTCTGATCTCTGCTTCCTGCAGCGAGCGCCTGCAGCCGCTGAAATGCTTCCAACTGTCTGGGTCACTTAAGAAGCTGATATTTTGCTAACACTTCGGGGCAGCATTTAGATATTATCTGTGTTTCCTTCACAAAGGACCAGCAGGTTTTGGGATATTTTATATTTAAAACAGAAATCAATGAGAACAACTATTTTTATAGTGTGTTTGCCTTACTCACAAAGTGTTGTATTTGCTGAAACCGACAAACTTTATCTTTGCATTCATCTTTCTCATACTAATTGTATTACTCCAGGTAAATGGTACTTGATGTAATTTTGGATTCAAACACCCATTGAAGTCAATGGAAGTCTTTTAACTGACAAAATGGGATCTGCATCAAAGTCTCTAAGAATAAAAGAGAGGCAAAAAAAGGAACAAGAAAGGACTAGTGGTAATGGTCTGTAGATGATTTTTTATGTTAGTCAGTAAGAAACCTGCAATGCCTGCTTATTCCAACCAGAAGAGAGCACAAAGGATAGGAAAAGAGGTGTTACTGGATGTCACAGCTGAAGCTTTGCAGTGATTGGGAACAATGGTTCTGTTGCCCCTGGGTGGCAGCTCTCAAGAAAGGAGGATGATGATGCACTCCATTGATACCAAGCCACTGTCATCCTTATGCTGCTTGCTTTGTTTTCCTCCAGATTCTGTATTAATTGTCCAAAGGTGTTTTACATCTGCACACATGTTTTCACATGTTATTTTTGGTTGTGTTTATTTTACCTGGCAGACTTCTTAGCTGCGGTATTGGTGTCCATACTTCTATTTTGCCTTTATTTGTCTTTTTGTTACCTAACACAGTAACTAACTGCTGCAGTTAGTAGTTCTTAGCAATAATTTTGATAACTCTGAAGCAGTGCTGTTACTCCTAATGGAAACTATAATTTTATTTGGGTCTTTTGTCAGTATAAGTACAAACAGATCATGCTGATAATCTTGTAATAACATTTTGTAGATTGCATATTGATTAAAAAAATAAAGTTGTATTTCAAACTAGCAGTTTCTTGTACCCTCACTAGAAATTTATCAAGCTAGTTTTGAATTTACTATAATTAACTGGTTGATCTTGATCATCAGGTATTGCAGCTCATTAGAAAGAACAGTTCTAGTCCGTGAGCGGGGAACATCACTCCTCATGTTAGATAAAGCCGGCTGCAGAAAGCTCAGCGATGCACTATGTTACATTTATCATAGAACGGTTTGGGGTGGAAGGGACCTTGAAGATTATCCAGTTCCAATCTCCCTGCCATGGATAGGGACAATTTTCACTAGACCAGGTTGTGCAGAGTCCCAGTCAACCATGAACACTTCCAGGGTTGGGGCATCCACAGCTTCTCTGGGCAACCTGTGCCAGTGCCTCACCACCCTCATGGTAAGGAATTTCTTCCTAACATCTAATCCAAACCTGCCCTCTTTCAATTTAAGCCATTCCCACTTGTCCTATCACTAATGGCTCTTGTAACAGATTTTTGTAGCCCCCTTTAGGTACTGGAAGGTGCCGTAAGGTCTCCCTGGAGCCTTTCTCTTCTCCAGGCTGAACAGCCCCAGCTCTCTCCATCTGTCTTCACAGGAGAGGTGCTCCAGCCCTCTGAGCATCTCCGTGGGCTCACTCCAGCAGTCCGTCTTCTGTTGGGGGCCCCAGAGCTGGATGCAGCACTCTGGGTGGGGTCTCACAGCGATTTATGGCAGACCCTTTTCTGCCTTATTTTCATAGCAGTACTAACCCAGAGGATGCCATGGTTTTTCCTATTGAGTGCTCCCTCTGGTCTCTCTGGGATATTTGAATATAATGTAGCGACAACTGTTTAAGACTTTCACAAATTTCAAAGCCTGTTCTGTTACTAGGGAAACAGTGAGACCTCTGTGGGAAAATATGGGAATGAGGTAAGAGGTTTATGAGACAGCATTCAAAGAATGGGCTTAAAGAATAAAATAACCGTGCCACTTGTCCTGTGCTGCGGTGTCTGTAGCAAAGCAATCAGCTATTCTGGGAAACACTGAGAAACAGAGTTAACATCCATTTTCACTTCACTGGTGTGCTATCCTTCAGAGAGCACCTGCAAATGGAAAGCAGGTATCTAGCAAAAGCATAGTCCCCTTACAGAGCTTAAACATTTTGCAATGATTAAACGTATCAGTGAACAACACGATTCGGGGACATGAAAAAGTGAGACGGCAAATTGCTAGAATATAAGTAAAAACATGAAAACATTTATTTTGGGACAGCTTCCTCGTATTTGCAATGCCTTGTATGTGCTATTTTATAGCACTGCTCTTTCCTTAGCAAAAACAACCTGTAATTTTTTACAATAACAAGCATAACATGTTGTAAGTGGTGCTCATGCTCCCTGCCGAAGCGTCACTGATAAAAACAAAAGAAAAGCACTGGCTCAGAATTCTGCTTAGCCATCCTAACCCGCAGTGTGATCAGGTATTTCTGGTTGTGGGTGGGTACAGTCTAGTGTTACTTTGCATTGTGATGGCCTTTTTTGGTTTGAGAATAACTTTCACTTCCATTCCCAACAATAAAAGTCCAAGGGGAAAAAGTCAGAAGTCGGGATGTGCTGGGAGTAGAAGACATGTGTGAGGAGTGACCAGCAGTGGAGGTAACAGAGAGGAAGCAGGGAGTGAGCAGGGAGCTGGCAGGAGAGGGCAGCAGGCAGAGCGTGTTTGCACGGAGACTTCTGTCTAAGGAGAACTGATGCCTCTCCAAGTCAAGTTGAAAAGTTTACCTAGGAAAGGGACTGAAACAGAAGAGTGGTGGGGAACCCATGCAGAGAAGTGCCTTCAAGGGAAGGTATTGAGAACAAAGTTGGGAATAGCTGCGGGTGGCTGGGTGGGGAAAGGAAGTGAATGTTCTCCTGGGGTGGGGAGGAGGAGCTGAAGCAGCTGGAGAAGGAGCAGGGGAGCATGGGCAGAGCCACTGCAGGCACAGCAGGTGGCTGTGAGATGGATGGGGGGGCACAGTGAAGGTTCCCCACCCAAGCAGGGCAGTGCCAGGCCATGCAGCAGGCCCTGGTTCATACAGCACATCCTGCCTTTGTGCACCGAGCAGAACTTGCTGGGCCTGGAGCATCCCTGCTTCACATCTGCACTGCTCTCGGCAGGGGAGACCTGTCCTCCTGCACGGGACAATCTCGTTCATGCCATGGAAATGACAAGGTCATGCTGTAGGGAATGCAATGAAAATATCAAACAAAACCCAGCGGTGAACCAGGGAGGATTTAAAGCAGGAATTTAGGTATTAGCCTGGTGATATCCAGAGGTGAGCTACCCCTGTAACCTTCTTGGTCTGCCATCTAGGAAGAGACCTTCATCTGTCATCTGTAACATGGAGTAGATTTTACTGTCTAAATGTAAGTAATGACACCAGGATTTAGATGACAGTTTATCTGAAATGGAAGGAGAAATCCACTGCCTAGGGAGAAAAGGGGAAAGGCTGTTTTAGCCTCCTTCATGTAAATCCATTACTTTGCTGCTAATTGTGTGATTATAATGCCAGAAGGGGAGTGCAGAATTTCTGCTCAGAGTAGGTCTACACAAAAGTGGAGCTGGGGGTAAAAAGAAAGGAAAAAACCAAAAATGAAAAGGTGTGTACAGTTGTGTATTAGGACAACAGGAGCCCCTCCTTGTTTTCTCAGAAAAGGAAGTTCTGGAATGTGACCTTTAGCAAATGTTGGGGTGCTCATATAAATGCTTCCCACACCCAACATGGCAATGGAGGTTAGTCTCCATACATCTGAGTTATTCTCTAGCAGAGTTAAATTGGTATTAATGAGGCAGTAAGAAGGACAGCCTGACTGCTAAGCTGTGCTTCAGCCTGTATCTCAAAGTCACTTGCCGGGTGATTTTAGTGGTTCCTTGGTGCTGCAAATTCCACTGCTGGTGCAAAGGCCCGATGTGGTCACTCAGCTTTATTCCTCTTGAGATTACCAAATGCAAAGTTAGGCAGAGCAAAGTGGCCTTGACCAAAACATCCCGCTCTGCTCTTATTTAACGTCACACTCAAACTGCTGGACCTCTGCAATCATCTGCTCAACCATGAACTTCCAGCAGCTAGTTCAAATAAGGAAAAATGATGTTTCTGGCATTTACTGTCCCACTGCACCCTGCCTCTGTGTGGTTCTGCACCCCCCTGGTACCTAATCCCTCCTCACTGGAGCAAGGGAGCCAGGAGTGGATGAGGGGCAATTACAGACAGGTGAAGAAGGAATGAGATTTCAACCACTGATGAAGAAGGGTAAAACCAGACAGCAGGGAAAGGACTTAGTGAGCCATGAAGGCAAAGACAATGGACAAAGGAGGAGGGAGCTAGACTTTTCTTAGGATGCAGGTCAGGAGGTAGGGGTCTCTCTGGGAAAAAAAGGGTGGTATAAACGTCTGTACATCATACTCAGGGAAAGAAGGCAGACAGCAAAGGGGGCGAGGGAACAGGGGCTGAGCACTGAGCCTGACACCAGCAGGAGTGTGATAGAAAGGGACGAGAATAAGCACCGTGAAATGGCCCCTCCCCACCCCAGGTGGCTGCTGTTTCCCTTTGAGGCTTTCTGTCCACATAAGGCATGTGTATCAGGGTGAGCATTTAGGAGAGGCACGGCTTGTTTCATCCTTAATTAGGCTTCCTGATACTACACAAGTCTTTGGGCTTACTGAGGAGCTGAGATACACGGTACTGTTCAGCTTATTCAATCCATCAGACTGCCATTTTTATATAGCAGTCTGTACAGGTCAGAGCCCTTCATAAACCACCCAATGTCCTGAAAATTTGTCATTAAATTGAATTAAGGGAGAGGTCTTTCTATAGTTCTGATAAAGTGGCTTAAATCAGGTAAAAAAAAAAGTGAGGCTCTTGAAGAAACAGGAGTCACACATGATAAATGAAAAAGGAACAAATCACAGGTCCCGGTATTATCTGTCTCAGAACTCCGAGGGAAATGATGGAGCTTGTAACAAAATCACGCTGTTAATAAAATTGGTTATGAGACTGGAGTGCCATATATCTATGAGTCAACAGCTGAAAACAAAGGGAACATGTTAGAGGATATCTTTAAAATGAAATTACACCTCTGCTCGTGTCATGTTATCTCCATGAGGACTGCCTGAATTCTGCAACCAGTTCCTCCTAAGAATGATTGCTTTACTCGGAAAGAAAAGGCAAGATGCTATTCGTATAATATGCCTTGAGAAAGAATTTTGCAGTCCTGCAGTTGTGTGGCCGTGTTCCTCTCCAGCAGCAATGCTGGATTTAAACAGGAGAGGGCATTCATGACCAAGCATCTGAGTGTGCTGAGGGTTCTCTGTTTCTTAGAGGGAAGACATTTGAAAACGGTAATTTTTTTTTTTTTTTTAATGATTAATAAAGGCTTATCATCCAAAAATAAATCTTCTCTAGACATCATGTACCAAAAGGAGTATAAATAATTACAAATTAAAACCCGTCTAGTAAACGAATGTTTGAGGTGCCCTTAAGCTGCACTATCCCAAATGCAGACAAAACCCCTGAAAAATCAGGAGGCTTTGAACATTTGTGAGCTTGGGCAAGATATTTGGTGGGTCTGTGCCTCAGTTTCTTCTCTTAAAATTGGGATTAAATGTTAAAAACTTCCATAAGCATGAAAATGAGTACAGGGTTGTACTTATACTGCAGGACACGGATAGTAGGTTAAGCTCACCATATCAAAGCTAGCCAGTCAGTATGAGTAATGCTAGTCACAGACATTTTAATATCTTTCCCCTTGTTCAGAAATGACTGAATTTTTTCTGTGCATACCAGGCTTTCTCACGCTGTTCAGCTGACAGCGCTTGGATGAAAAGACACCTTCCCTAGGAATTTGTAGAAGAAATTATATAAGGTGTGCTGCTAGGCCACAGATGAAAATAGAAGTGTCTTGGTGAGGAGGAAGTGCCCTCTGCAACCTCCCTGTGCAGCTTGGAAAGCCATATTCCCGTTCCCAGTTTCTACTTTATCCCCAGTGAGATCTGTGTACTGTAAGTAGGTTTATCTGCTGTCCCAGCATGAAGGGAGCTGACACGTTGGCCTGGTGACAGGCCCTTTGTTATTCACAACCCAAAGGGTATAATTTAGAACAGATAGGGGATGCCCACGCTGCCTTGTGGGACTGCAAATACAGAGACATGCTGTCCACCTCAACTGCAGGTAAGGATAATTTGCTTTGGTCTGCAAAATTTTCCTGTGGACATAGGCAAAACCTGACCACTGTCTGAGACAGCTGAGTAGTCCTTTGGTGTCAAGCTCCCCAGCTCTCCTTCTTTTTGAAGTTAGGCACACAAACCGTTCCGATTCCGAGGCACTTTGTAATCCCTAGATAAACAAAAAGAGGTAGAAATAATTTATAAATCTTCTTTCTTCCACCTTTCTAGAAGCCCTGCGCTGGCAGGGCGACGGCTCTGCGTCAGGTCTGGCTGCCTGATGAGGAACTGGCAGCCAGCTGCAGAATCCCCATCTGCGACCTTCAGGGCCCAGCGAGATCCTCAAGGCTGCAGCTCCTTCCTGCTATCTCTGCTAACACGACAGGAAAAAACAGCCAGGAGAAGAATAAGGACACTTTTGGTATGCACTATCCCAGGCAGTTTCAAATGAGCACTGTGCTTTAAGGAAAAAAAAAGGTTTATTATTTAAATTATTCTGTAAGCAAAGCAACATGGCTTGCCTTTTCCTCACAATGATGGAGGGCATACAGAACAGCTGAATATGCAACTGCTGTTTAATTCAAGACTTAAGCAGTGTCATTAAACATATTTTCTTGCAGAGAAAAATTACTTCAATAGCAAATTGCATTTGTCTCACTTGTGAAAACGCAGCTTATTAAGGATGTTGCTTCTACTATTTTGTAGGTGTTAGTCTGGCTATTTAATTAAGGGTCTGACAGTATTTTCATTAAAATATTTTCATTTTTCAGGATGTGTAAGCCTTAAAAATTAAAGCTTAATGGGTGAGTCTCCTTTTCACAAGCCAGACAGCACTGTAACGACACAGCTACCTAAAAAATGAAAAACAAAGGAAAAAGAAAGGAAAAAGGGATTATGTTTCTAGGTTCTCAGAACCCTCAGGGCAACACCGACTGAAGGTGCATAAAGACCTAAGTATATATGGGAGTACATGTACGAGATTAATGAGCATTTTTCCAGATTAGTAACTGCTAAATTGGTAGATCTCTGTATTAACATATGAACAGATTGCTGCAAATGTAAGCAATAATTGAGTAGTTGTACCAGATTGCTGCTGCTTAACTGCAATGCTTAGCTTCAGCTATCCCCGTTTAGGAGGTAATCACGACTTGAGGGTTTATTAGAGCAAAATGATAGGCTTTTGTAGACAGCTTTCCTAGGTGCGTTCCCGCACCACGGGGACAACTGTGGCTCTCCAGATAAATCCTGTGCTCACAAGGTGATGCTTCGGGCTGGAGCATGGAGCCCAGACCGGACAGTGGCGGGTCGCTCTTAGTATTAGGGTCTGGGTTTAGCACCATGTGCCCCAGAACCCCCAGGATTTTGGGGTGTGGGGGGGGAACAGGAGCCCTGCAGGGCCGGCGGGGCAGGGTCCGGGCGGGGCCGGCCGCGTCCCCCTGGCAACG